>LR738715.1:706239249-706363126 GCA_902687465.1 Secale cereale
CTACCGTACAAGCAAAAAAAAAACAAATGAAGGACACAACTCTATACAACGAAGTGCACTTGGTTAGCCAAAAAGCAGTGCAGTATTATAAGCAATGCAGTTTTGCAAATAGATACACAAATACAGGGGCTGCAGTAAGTACAACAAAAAAAACAGGTGCAGTACAACCCATGAGACAAATGCTGTGCTTTTTGTTTGACAAAGAATTTCGGCATCACATGCAATGTAGTTTCTGGGACACGTACGATACATAAAAGCGTGACAAATGCCAATTCGCACAGAACGTGGTGGTCAACAAATAAAAAATATACATATACATATATATATATACATATATATATATATATATATATATATATATATATATATATATATACTATATGAGTTATTTATATAAAATAAAATACACACACAAATTCATCCATATATGCTGCTGCAAAAAGCAGATGAAACACAACAACAAAAAACGTCTTTTCATACATTATCTACCTTAGACAGCACACAGTACACAACAGTAACCCTAGTTCTTGTCCATACACAAGATTTTACCCCAGGAAAAAATGACAAATGATTATTACTGCATCTGCGATTGCGATAGGGAAGTAAGCCCGAGATTTGCAATCATATCTCGTAGCTCAGGCGGCATGTCTTCATAATACAACATGTTCGGAAGATTCAACAACAATTGGAACATGTACTCTGTCTTCCAATCTTCAACAACAGGCTGGAAGAAAATTAAAAAAAATGCAGACCATTGATAAAAAAAGGTTGTCATAAGAACAAAAAGTGAAAAAAATAAAAAAAAAGTAACAAGAAAAGAAGAAACAGAGAAGGTATTACGTTGGATTTGACAATTTTCTCGACTAGAGGTTGGCCGTCATACAACTGCGTCAACCCCAGAGCATAGATTCCGCACTCGTTCGTTCCCTGCGCTGGCACGACCGGGTAAGAGGGTTTCTCTGCCAATTTAACCCAGTCAGGGTGGTTCTTAGATTTATACAACTTTTCACCATAAATCACCTTCAGCAGCTGAGTCATCCTCCTCATCTGGCAAAAAAGGCAGCACAAAGTAAAATAACACACGTCACAGATCAATAACTATTCGAACGAATCGAAAAATACAAAGTTCTTCTCAATGTCTAGACAATTCCTATTTTAAATGCACGTGAGGTCATTCCCTTTTATCACTTTTTTACACAGTTTTTTCACACAGATTGGGGTGTGTGTGTGAGAAAATGCAGTTCTGTCACGCATATGTTGCAGTGCACTATATAAACAAGTGTGGTGCTATATGTGATAACATTGTATGTGCAATTTATTAAAAAATGCAGTAGGAGAAACACAAAAAGCTTTGCAATTGGCTAGAAAAACTGACATACCACTTCACTGCAATCTGAGTAGTAGTCAGTCATGCGCCACTTTGTCATGAAATCAGGATGGCCAGTGTACTTCCTAGTGTCATGGACATCAATCGTCTGGCGATGCTGGTTCATCGTGTATAAGGAAAAATGACCATCATTAGAGCGCGGCATCATAATCTGTCACATCAAAAAACAAAATGAAAAATTCGTTCGACATGTAGCACTAGAACCAATTTTCAAAAAATAAATATAAAAAGAAATGCAACAAACCAGAAAATAAATGACGGAAAACAATGAACTTACCAAATTTGCGTCCAATAGGTTTTCGTCGTCGCTCACAAAAACCTTGAACTGCTTAACTACATCTTCTAAAACAAACGGGCTATGCACAACTGGCAACACCGGGTGTCCTTCATCATTTTTCTTCACAAAGGTTTCTATTTGAAGAACATACTGCATAGAAGAAGAACAAAAAAAGGACATGAAAAAAGAATAAAACATGCATGCACGCATGGACATGAAAAAATCAGTACAAGAGTAAAAATGACAAGACACGTTTACCGTGATAAATAAAGGTGAAAGTAGCACACATTCACCAGAACGATAAACTAAACCCAATTCAGGGTCTTGCTTCCAGTACTTGACGACAAAATCCATGAGATACGAGTCCATTAAAGCTCCTTTGCCAAATGTATTATAGATATAGTCAACGTTGTAATTTTTGACATCACCAAAAGGATTATTCACCATAAAGAACGCGTTCATGCAGTAAACATAAGCAGATGGGATCAATAAAATTAAAATTAAAAACAAAACACACAAAAAGGATGAATGGCACACACATACAACTTACTCGTGGTATTTGGTTACCAAATCTTTGCTCAGAACGAGATCCTTTATTTTCCTCGCCTCATCAATATATCTGAACCTCGGAGGCTTCAATTTCTCTATAGAGCATCTCAACTTAAAAGCCCTCTCACCTGCCCTCTTGTTCGAAAATACTTCAGCCTCATCCACAGGAGGACGATTAATTGTTGCACTCCTAGTCCTAGTGACGCGTGGGCACGGCGTAACAAAATCATCATCATCAACATCAAATACATCGTGTGAGAGCTAGGTCGAGAAACACTTCCACCATCAGGTCCAGATGCTACATCTGTGTTCAAACCATCTCCAGCCAAAGAACCAAAATTATGTGGAGAGATTTCAATGGCACAATCCTCCATAACGACCTCAGAACCTTCGGACTCAAATCTACAGCCAAACTCATCTTCTTGAATCTATATTCATGCTCACAGTTTTGGTTTTGCAAGTCATAGATCTGGGATTGGAGGTGCTCGATTTTCTCGTGGAGCTTGAAAATGGCTTCCCCAGTGGTCTTGGTGTCCAGCTTGTGGTTGTTGGTGAACTCCGTGATCATCATGTGGTTGGCGTTGAGTCCTCATTCCACCATACCTTGGCAGTTGGAAACTTGCTGCTCCATGGCTTTGAGTCTTGTCTCCATGCTTCCGGTCCTCCTTGGTCCCTCAACATCATGGATGTGCGGCACACCCTCATGCACCTCGATGGCTTGAGGGTGTTGCATCACCTTCACAAGGTAGGGGTTGATGACCTTCTCGAAGAACTTGTCCTTGGGGGTGCTTGAAGACGTCATGGTGATCTAGATCTGTCAGATACACGGCTCGAAACAAAAGCAGAGGATATTCGCGTGGCGCGGTGGTCAAAACCTTCAGGAGATTATATAGTGAATTTTTACGAACCGAAAGAAGTAACGTGCAAGAAAACGGAGCCCGGGAGGCACACAAGGTGCCCACGAGGTAGGGGGCGTGCCCAGGAGGGTAGGGCGCGCCCTCCACCCTCGTGGAGGCCTCGTGTCCTTTCCGGACTGCCTCTTATTTTATTTTTTTCTAAATATTCTGAAACGGAGAAAAATTGCCATTAGAACTGTTTTGGAGTCGGTTTACTTACCGTACCACATACCTCTTACTTTTAGGAGTCTGAATCATTCTGGAAAGTGTCCCTTATGTATTCCTCTGGGGTTACGGTTTCAATAACATTGGTTTCAACATTTATAGGATTACCTGAGACATAATGTTTGACTCTTTGACCGTTCACCACCTTCGGATTTGTACCTTCGAAGTTGTTAATTTTTATGGCACCGGAACGATATACCTCCTCGATAACGTAAGGACCATCACATTTAGAGAGAAGTTTTCCTGCAAAAAATCTTAAACGAGAGTTGTATAGCAAGATATAATCACCTACGTTAAAATCCCGCTTTTGTATCCTTTTGTCATGCCATCTTTTAACCTTTTCTTTAAACAGTTTGGCATTTTCATAGGCCTGGGTTCTCCATTCATCAAGTGAGCTAATTTCAAATAACCTCTTCTCATCGCCAAGTTTGAAATCATAATTGTGCTCTTTAATAGCCTAATATGCCTTATGTTCTAGTTTGAGAGGTAAGTGACATGCTTTTCCATAGACCATTTTATAAGGAGACATACCCATAGGATTTTTGTATGCAGTTCTATAGGCCCATAATGCATCATCAAGTTTCTCGGACCAATTCTTTCTAGACCTATTAACAATCTTTTGCTAGATTAACTTCAGCTCTCTCTTACTTAGTTCTAATTGACCACTAGACTATGGGTGGTATGGGGATGCAATTTTATGGTTAACATGATATTTAGCAAGCATCTTACGAAAAGCACCATGAATAAAGTGTGAACCACCATCAATCATTAAGTATCTAGGGACTCCAAACCTCGGAAAAATAACTTCTTTAAGCATCTTAATAGAGGTGTTGTGATCAACACTATAGTTGGAATAGCTTCTACCCACTTAGTAACATAATCAACAACAACTAAAATATGTGTATACCCATTAGAGGAAGGAAACGGTCCCATATAATCAAAGCCCCAGACATCAAATGGTTTAGTAACAAGTGAATAATTCATATGCATTTCTTGACGTCTACTGATATTACCAATTCTTTGGCATTCGTCACAAGATAAGACAAACTTACAGGCATCCTTGAAGATAGTGGGCCAATAAAAACCAGATTGCAGTACCTTATGTGCAGTTCTATTTCAAGCATGGTGTCCTCCATAAGCCTCGGAGTGACACTTGCGTCGGATCTGTTCCTGTTTATGCTCAGGTACACAACGTCTAATAATACCATCTACTCCTTCTTTATAAAGGTGTGGGTCATCCCAGAAGTAATGTCTTAAATCATAGAAGAACTTTTTCTTTTGCTGGTATGTGAAACTAGGTGGTATAAACTTAGCAACAATGTAATTAGCATAATCAGCATACCATGGAGCAGTACGAGAAGCATTTATGATAGCTAATTGTTCATCAGGAAAGCTATCATCAATAGGTAGTGGGTCATCAAGAACATTCTCTAACCTAGACAAGTTGTCTGCAACGGGGTTCTCAGCTCCCTTTCTATCAGTAATATGCAAATCCGGCATGACCAAGGAAACTTCTTATACCTTTGATGTCCTTGGGACACGGCATCATTTCAATGGCATCAACTTTTGCTTTATCAACTTCAATACCTCTTTCGGAAATTTTATGCCCCAAGACAATGCATTGATTAACCATAAAGTGGCACTGTTCCCAATTCAAGACAAGATTAGTTTCTTCACATCTCTGCAAAACTCGATCAAGTTTGCTCAAACAATCATCAAAAGAAGTTCCATAAACGGAAAAATCATCCATGAAAACCTCAACAATCATTTCACAAAAATCAGAGAATATAGCCATCATGCATCTTTGAAATGTAGCAGGTGCATTACAAAAACCAAAAGGCATACGTCTATAAGCAAAGGTACCGAAGGGACAAGTAAAAGTGGTCTTTTCTTGATCCTCTTTCGACACATGTATTTGAGAGAAACCAGAATATCCATCTAGAAAGAAAAAGTGAGTATGTTTGGATAACCTTTCTAGCATTTGATCAACAAAAGGTGAAGGGTAATGATCTTTCTTAGTAGCTTTATTTAATTTACGGAAATCAATTACCATCCTATAACCTGTAACAATTCTTTGCGGGATCAATTCATCTTTATCATTAGGAACAACAGTGATACCTCCCTTCTTAGGGACACAATGTGTCACACCCTGATTTTCATGCCACATTGCTTAAGCTAATAATCATGCTAAAAATGTGGATTTACAAAAACTTTTGAGTGTTTTTGACTTTGCTTGATTGATTTTCTGTCTGCTGTTTGCTAGTGCTCTAAAAATCAAATAAATCCTCCAACTCTTAAACTTCATCTCCTTGATCCAAAACCTTTTCTCAATGATCATGCCATGTGTAAAGAACAGAATATAATTTTCTTATAAAAAATATTTTGGCCAAATAGTATTTTCTAAAATTAGTTTTCCAAAAACCCCTGAATTGAGGTTTGCACTACAAGTACCTTGTTTAGGGTGTGAAAAATCTGTCAAAAGGTATATTTGAATCCTATTAGGTATAGGACTCCCAGAAACCACAAAATTATAATTTTAAATGTTATTTTTATATATTATTTAAAAGCTTTTTCTTAAGGCCAGAAATGGTCTTTAATAGGGAAAAATTATTTAATTATTTCAAAAATATTTGCCAAAATTCAGGGAAACTCATAGGACATATATTGTCCATATATAAGAGTTTCAACACATGGTCATGTTCAAAATATTGGACAAATCCTTCCAAAACCCTTTCTGGATATTTCAAGCTTTTGAAATATTTACAAAGGAAATATTCTCCAAAAATTACAGGGAAATTCCATCATGTCAAATATGACATATGTGATTATCTTACAAAGCCTCATGCCTTGAAGATCAAGGAAACATCATCTAATCCCCTCAAAACCATTTCTGCCCATTTTGAAGTTTCAGCAACTTCACATTGCCAAACTTGTCCAAATGCTCTCAAACTTGGCGCACATTCTAGAATGGTCTAATTATGCATCTATACCAAATGGCACAAGTATTGGAGAAGCATAAATTGATCTAAGTGCCCCAAAACCCTTTCTGACCAGATCCATACTTGAACAACTCTACACTGCCAAGTTTTTACCTGGGGCTTCAAACTTTGTGGGCATGATCATAACCCCAAATGATGACACTACACCAATTGGTGCATCAAGGGGAGATGGTTAGCTTAACTAAAACATGATGAAACCATTTCTGTTGATTTCTAGGGTTCACCAAAGTTACATTGGCAAGTTTCTTCAAACAAGCCCAAATTTGGTGAAACACCCTATTTCCATTTTCTATTTAATCATGTTAAGTGTCATAGCCAGTGGAGATCATTTGCTTGCCCAAAACATGATCAAACTGAAGGAAATATGCCCTAGAGGCAATAATAAAGATGTTATTTGTATTTCCTTATATCATGATAAATGTCTTTTATTCATGCTAGAATTGTATTAACCGGAAACTTAGTACATGTGTGGATACATAGACAAAACAGTATGTCCCTAGTATGCCTCTACTAGACTAGCTCATTGATCAAAGATGGTTATGTTTCCTAGCCATAGACATGAGTTGTCATTTGATCAAACGGGATCACATCATTAGGAGAATGATGTGATGGACAAGACCCATCCGTTAGCATAGCACTATGATCGTTTAGTTTAACTGCTATTGCTTTCTTCATGACTTATACATGTTCCTATGACTATGAGATTATGCAACTCCCGAATATCGTAGGAACACCTTGTGTGCTATCAAACGTCACAACGTAACTGGGTGATCATAAAGATGCTCTACAGGTGTCTCCGAAAGTATTCGTGGTGTTGGCATAGATCAAGATTAGGATTTGTCACTCCGAGTGTCGGAGAGGTATCTCTGGGCCCTCTCGGTAACACACATCACAATAAGCCTTGCAAGCAAAAGACTAATGAGTTAGTCACGAGATGATGTGTTACGGAACGAGTAAAGAGACTTGCCGGCAACGAGATTGAACTAGGTATAAAGATACCGACGATCGAATCTCGGGCAAGTAACATACCGTTTGACAAAAGGAACAACGTATGTTGTTATGCGGTTCGACCGATAAAGATCTTCGTAGAATATGTAGGAGCCAATATGGGCATCCAGGTTCTGCTATTGGTTATTGACCGGAGAGATGTCTCGGTCATGTCTACATAGTTCTCGAACCCGTAGGGTCCGCACGCTTAAACGTTCATTGCCAATATAGTATTTAATGAGTTATGTTTGTTGGTGACCGAATGTCATTCGGAGTCTAGGATGTGATCACAGACATGACGAAGAACTCCGGAATGGTCCGGAGATAAAGATTAATATATGAGATAATAGTGTTTGACCTCCGGAAGGGTTCCGGAATTCACCGGAAGATGTTCCGGATGTTTCCCGAAGTGTTTGGGTACGAGAACACGTTATTTGGGCCAAAAGGGAAAGCACACAAGGTTTTTGGAAAGCGCAAAAGGAAGTTTTGCGGAGTCCAGGGGCCAGACGCCAGGGTCCCTGGCGTCTGGGTCCAGACGCCGGGAACCCTGGCGTCTGGCCCTGGAGTCCGAGAAGGACTCTTGCCTTTCGGGTGAAACCGACTTTGTGAAGGCTTTTACTCCAAGTTTCGACCCCAAAGCTCAACATATAAATAGAGGGGTAGGGCTAGCACCCAAGACACATCAAGATACACCAAGCCGTGTGCCGGCTACCCCGACCCTCTAGTTTATCCTCCGTCTAGTTTCTGTAGTGCTTGGCGAAGCCCTGCAGAGATTGTTCTTCATCAACAACCGTCACCACGCCGTCGTGCTGCCGGAACTCATCTACTACTTCGCCCGTCTTGCTGGATCAAGAAGGCGAGGACGTCATCGAGTTGAACGTGTGCTGAACGCGGAGGTGCCGTACGTTCGGTACTAGATCGGGACGGACCGTGAAGGTGCACGACTACATCAACCGCGTTGATAAACGCTTCCGCTTTTGGTCTACGAGGGTACGTAGACACACTCTCCCCTCTCGTTGCTATGCATCTAGTAGATAGATCTTGCGTGATCGTAGGAAAATTTTGAAAATACTACGTTCCCCAACAGTGGCATCATGAGCCAGGTCTATGCGTAGATGATATGCACGAGTAGAACACAATAAGATTGTGGACAATACTAGTCATACTGCTTACCAGCATGTCATACTTTGCTTCGGCGGTATTGTGAGATGAAGCGGCCCGGACCGACATTACGCGTACGCTTACGCGAGACTGGTTTCACCGTTACGAGCACTCGTTGCTTAAAGGTGACTGGCGGGTGTCTGTCTCTCTCACTTTAGCTGAATCAAGTGTGGCTACGCCCGGTCCTTGTGAAGGTTAAAACATCACATACTTGACGAAACATCGTTGTGGTTTTGTATGCGTAGGTAAGAACGGTTCTTGCTAAGCCCGTAGCAGCCACGTAAAACTTGCAACAAACAAAGTAGAGGACGTCTAACTTGTTTTTGCAGGGCATGTTGTGATGTGATATGGTCAAGACATGAGTTATACAATTTTGTATGAGATGATCATGTTTTGTAAAGTTATCGGCAACTGGCAGGAGCCATATGGTTGTCGCTTTATTGTATGAAATGCAATCGCCATGTAATTGCTTTAGTTTATCACTAAGCGGTAGCGATAGTCGTAGAAGCAATAGTTGGCGAGACGACAACGATGCTACGATGGAGATCAAGGTGTCAAGCCGGTGACGAAGGTGATCATGACGGTGCTTTGGAGATGGAGATCAAAAGCACAAGATGATGATGGCCATATCATGTCACATATTTTGATTGCATGTGATGTTTATCTTATTATGCTTCTTATTTTGCTTAGAACGACGGTAGCATTATAAGATGATCCCTTACTAAATTTCAAGGTATAAGTGTTCTCCCTGAGTATGCACCGTTGCGAAAGTTCGTCGTGCCGAGACACCACGTGATGATCGGGTGTGATAAGCTCTACGTTCAAATACAACGGGTGTAAGCCAGTTTTGCACACGCAGAATACTCGGGTTAAACTTGACGAGCCTAGCATATACAGATATGGCCTCGGAACACTGGAGACCGAAAGGTCGAGCGTGAATCATATAGTAGATATGATCAACATAAGATGTTCACCATTGAAAACTACTCCATCTCACGTGATGATCGGACATGGTTTAGTTGATTTGGATCACGTGATCATTTAGATGACCAGAGGGATGTCTATCTAAGTGGGAGTTCTTTAAATTAATATGATTAAATTGAACTTTAATTTATCATGAACTTAGTCCTGATAGTTTTTGCATATCTATGTCGTTGTAGATCAATGGCCCGTGCTACCGTTCCTTTGAATTTTAATGCATTCCTAGAGAAAGCTAAGTTGAAAGATGATGGTAGCAATTAAACGGACTGGGTCCGTAACCTGAGGATTATCCTCATTGCTGCACAGAAGAATTATGTCCTTGAAGCACCGCTAGGTGACAAACCCCCTTCCGCTGATGCAGACGCTGTGAACGTCTGGCAGTCGCGGTCTGATGACTACATGATAGTTCAGTGTGCCATGCTTTACGGCTTAGAACCGGGACTTCAACGACGTTTTGAACGTCATGGAGCATATGAGATGTTTCAGGAGTTGAAGTTAATATTTCAAGCAAATGCCCGAATTGAGAAATATGAGATTTCCAATAAGTTCTATAGCTGCAAAATGGAGGAGAATAGTTCTATCAGTGAACACTTGCTCAGAATGTCTGGGTACTACAATCATATGACTCAACATGGTTGCAATGTTGACGAAGATAGTGTCATTGATAGAGTTCTTCAATCACTGCCACCAAGCTATAAAGGTTTCGTGATGAACTATAACATGCAAGGGATGCAAAAGACAATTCCCGAGCTCTTCGCTATGCTCAAAGCTGCGGAGGTAGAAATCAAAAAGGAGCATCAAGTGTTGATGGTTAATAAGACCACTGGTTTCAAGAAAAAGGGCAAGGGAAAGAAAGGGAACTTCAAAAAGAATAGCAAATCAGTTGCTACTTGAACAAAGAAACCCAAATCTGGAGCCAAGCCTGAAACTGAGTGCTTCTACTGCAAGGGAACTGGACACTGGAAGCGGAACTGCCCCAAGTATTTGGCGGATAAGAAGGATGGCAAGATGAACAAAGGTATATATGATATACATGTTGTTGATGTGTACCTTACTAATGCTCGTAGTAGTACCTGGGTATTTGATACCGGTTCGGTTGCTAATATTTGTAACTCGAAACAGGGACTACGGATTAAACGAAGATTAGCTAAGGACGAGGTGACGATGCGCGTGGGAAACGGTTCCAAAGTCGATGTGATCGCCGTCGGCACGCTACCTCTACATCTACCTTCGGGATTAGTTTTAGACCTAAATAATTGTTATTTGGTGCCAGCGTTGAGCATGAACATTATATCTGGATCTTGTTTATTGCGAGACGGTTATTCATTTAAATCAGAGAATAATGGTTGTTCCATTTTTATGAATAATATCTTTTATGGTCATGCACCCTTAAAGAGTGGTCTATTCTTACTGGATCTTGATTGTAGTGATACACATATTCATAATATTGAAACCAAAAGATGCAAGGTTAATAATGATAGTGCAACTTATTTGTGGCACTGCCGTTTGGGTCATATTGGTGTAAAACGCATGAAGAAACTCCATAAAGATGGACTTTTGGAATCACTTGATTATGAATCACTTGGTGCTTGCGAACCGTGCCTCATGGGCAAGATGACTAAAACTCCGTTCTCCGGAACTATGGAACGAGCAACAGATTTGTTGGAAATCATACATACTGATGTATGTGGACCAATGAGCGTTGATGCTCGCGGCGGGTATCGTTATTTTCTGACCTTCACTGATGATTTGAGCAGATATGGGTATATCTACTTAATGAAACACAAGTCTGAAACATTTGAAAAGTTCAAAGAATTTCAGAGTGAAGTATAGAATCATCGTAACAAGAAAATAAAGTTCCTACGATCTGATCGTGGAGGAGAATATTTGAGTTACGAGTTTGGTCTTCATTTGAAACAATGTGGAATAGTTTCACAACTCACGCCACCTGGAACACCACAACATAATGGTGTGTCCGAACGTCGTAACCGTACTTTATTAGATATGGTGCGATCTATGATGTCTCTTACCGATTTACCACTATCGTTTTGGGGTTATGCTTTAGAGACAGCTGCATTCACGTTAAATAGGGCACCATCTAAATCCGTTGATACGACGCCTTATGAACTGTGGTTTGGCAAGAAACCAAAGTTGTCGTTTCTTAAAATTTGGGGCTGCGATGCTTATGTGAAAACACTTCAACCTGATAAGCTCGATCCCAAGTCGGAAAAATGTGTCTTCATAGGATACCTAAAAGAAACTGTTGGGTACACCTTCTATCACAGATCCGAAGGCAAAATATTCGTTGCTAAGAACGGATCCTTTCTAGAAAAAGAGTTTCTCTCGAAAGAAGTGAGTGGGAGGAAAGTAGAACTTGATGAGGTAATTGTACCTTCTCCCATATTAGAAAGTGGTACATCACAGGAAATTGTTCCAGTGATTCCTACACCAATTAGTGAGGAAGTTGATGATAATGATCATGAAACTTCGGATCAAGTTTCTACTGAACGTCGTAGATCAACCAGAGTACGTTCCGCACCAGAGTGGTACGGCAACCCAGTTCTGGAAATCATGTTACTAGACCATGATGAACCTACGAACTATGAGGAAGCGATGATGAGCCCAGATTCCGCAAAATGGCTTGAAGCCATGAAATCTGAGATGGGATCCATGTATGAGAACAAAGTATGGACTTTGGTTGACTTGCCCGATGATCGGCAGGCCATCGAAAATAAATGGATCTTCAAGAGGAAGACCGACGCAGACGGTAATGTTACTGTTTACAAAGCTCGACTTGTTGCGAAAGGTTTTCGACAAGTTCAAGGAGTTGACTACGATGAGACTTTCTCACCTGTAGCGATGCTTAAGTCTGTCCGAATCATGTTAGCAATTGCCGCATTTTATGATTATGAAATCTGGCAAATGGATGTCAAAACTGCATTCCTAAATGGATATCTCAAAGAAGAGTTGTATATGATGCAACCAGAAGGTTTTGTCGATCCAAAAGGTGCTAACAAAGTTTGCAAACTCCAGCGATCCATCTATGGACTGGTGCAAGCATCTCGGAGTTGGAATATATGCTTTGATGAGGTGATCAAAGCATATGGTTTTATACAGACTTTTGGAGAAGCCTGTATTTACAAGAAAGTGAGTGGGAGCTCTGTAGCATTTCTAATATTATATGTGGATGACATATTGTTAATTGGAAATGATATAGAATTTCTGAATAGCATAAAAGGATACTTGAATAAGAGTTTTTCAATGAAAGACCTCGAAGAAGCTGCTTACATATTAGGCATCAAGATCTATAGAGATAGATCAAGACGCTTAATTGGACTTTCACAAAGCACATATCTTGATAAGATTTTGAAAAGGTTCAAAATGGATCAGTCAAAGAAAGGGTTCTTGCCTGTTTTACAAGGTATGAAGTTGAGTAAGACTCAATGCCCGACCACTGCAGAAGATAGAGAGAAAATGAAAGGCATTCCCTATGCCTCAGCCATAGGATCTATCATGTATGCAATGCTGTGTACCAGACCTGATGTGTGCCTTGCTATAAGTCCAGCAGGGAGGTACCAAAGTAATCCAGGAGTGGATCACTGGACAACGGTCAAAAACATCCTAAAGTATCTGAAAAGAACAAAGGATATGTTTCTCGTTTATGGAGGTGACAAAGAGCTCGTCGTAAACGGTTACGTCGATTCTAGCTTTGACACCGATCCGGATGACTCAAAGTCACAAACCGGATACGTATTTTTATTGAACGGTGGAGCTGTCAGCTGGTGCAGTTCCAAGCAGAGCGTCGTGGCGGGATCTACGTGTGAAGCGGAATACATAGCTGCTTCAGAAGCAGCAAATGAAGGAGTCTGGATGAAGGAGTTCATATCCGATCTAGGTGTAGTACCTAGTGCATCGGGTCCAATGAAAATCTTTTGTGACAACACTGGAGCCATAGCCTTGGCGAAGGAGTCCAGGTTTCACAAGAGAACAAAACACATCAAAAGACGCTTCAATTCCATCCGCGATCTAGTCAAGGAGGGTGACATAGAGATTTGCAAAATACATACGGATCTGAATGTTGCAGACCCGTTGACTAAGCCTCTTCCACGGGCAAAACATGATCAGCACCAAGACTCCATGGGTGTGAGGATCATCACTTTGTAATCTAGATTATTGACTCTAGTTCAAGTGGGAGACTGAAGGAAATATGCCCTAGAGGCAATAATAAAGATGTTATTTGTATTTCCTTATATCATGATAAATGTCTTTTATTCATGCTAGAATTGTATTAACCGGAAACTTAGTACATGCGTGGATACATAGACAAAACAGTATGTCCCTAGTATGCCTCTACTAGACTAGCTCATTGATCAAAGATGGTTATGTTTCCTAGCCATAGACATGAGTTGTCATTTGATCAAATGGGATCACATCATTAGGAGAATGATGTGATGGAAAAGACCCATCCGTTAGCATAGCACTATGATCGTTTAGTTTAACTGCTATTGCTTTCTTCATGACTTATACATGTTCCTATGACTATGAGATTATGCAACTCCCGAATACCGTAGGAACACCTTGTGTGCTATCAAATGTCACAACGTAACTGGGTGATCATAAATATGCTCTACAGGTGTCTCCGAAAGTATTCGTGGTGTTGGCATAGATCAAGATTAGGATTTGTCACTCCGAGTGTCGGAGAGGTATCTCTGGGCCCTCTCGGTAACACACATCACAATAAGCCTTGCAAGCAAAAGACTAATGAGTTAGTCACGAGATGATGTGTTACGGAACGAGTAAAGAGACTTGCCGGCAACGAGATTGAACTAGGTATAAAGATACCGACGATCGAATCTCGGGCAAGTAACATACCGTTTGACAAAAGGAACAACGTATGTTGTTATGCGGTTCGACCGATAAAGATCTTCGTAGAATATGTAGGAGCCAATATGGGCATCCAGGTTCCGCTATTGGTTATTGACCGGAGAGATGTCTCGGTCATGTCTACAAAGTTCTCGAACCCGTAGGGTCCGCACGCTTAAACGTTCGTTGACAATATAGTATTTAATGAGTTATGTTTGTTGGTGACCGAATGTCATTCGGAGTCTAGGATGTGATCACGGACATGACGAAGAACTCCGGAATGGTCCGGAGATAAAGATTAATATATGAGATAATAGTGTTTGACCTCCGGAAGGGTTCCGGAATTCACCGGAAGAGGTTCCGGATGTTTCCCGAAGTGTTTGGGTACGAGAACACGTTATTTGGGCCAAAAGGGAAAGCACACAAGGTTTTTGGAAAGCGCAAAAGGAAGTTTTGCGGAGTCCAGGGGCCAGACGCCAGGGTCCCTGGCGTCTGGGTCCAGACGCCGGGAACCCTGGCGTCTGGCCCTGGAGTCCGAGAAGGACTCTTGCCTTTCGGGTGAAACCGACTTTGTGAAGGCTTTTACTCCAAGTTTCGACCCCAAGGCTCAACATATAAATAGAGGGGTAGGGCTAGCACCCAAGACACATCAAGATACACCAAGCCGTGTGCCGGCTACCCCGACCCTCTAGTTTATCCTCCGTCTAGTTTCTGTAGTGCTTGGCGAAGCCCTGCAGAGATTGTTCTTCATCAACAACCGTCACCACGCCGTCGTGCTGCCGGAACTCATTTACTACTTCGCCCGTCTTGCTGGATCAAGAAGGCGAGGACGTCATCGAGCTGAACGTGTGCTGAACGCGGAGGTGCCGTACGTTCGGTACTAGATTGGGACGGACCGTGAAGGTGCATGACTACATCAACCGCGTTGATAAACGCTTCCGCTTTCGGTCTACGAGGGTACGTAGACACACTCTCCCCTCTCGTTGCTATGCATCTAGTAGATAGATCTTGCGTGATCGTAGGAAAATTTTGAAAATACTACGTTCCCCAACACAAACACCTTCTTCTAATTTACCAAAACCATTGTTTTGACCCCTTTTACTATTCCCCTTTACCTCAAATTCTTACCACAGGTAAACCTGATCATCTTCTACCTCCAGTAACTTCCCCATGTCCACAGCTCAATGATTGAGGGGTGAAAACCCCATTTTTACACTTCTGGACAACAGCTTTCTCCTCCTCTTTCACCTCCCTCCTCACTCCAGTGGCTCACCAGGGCATCCCAGGCCATCTGTGCATTGTTTACTCCCCCTAGCATGGTTGGACATAAGGGGACACGCCAATGACACTTTGTTTATGCCATGGCATGCAGAGTTCGCGCTCTGGAGCGCGCTACAGTGCCCGGGCGCACTGTAGCTTCGCCCAATCGGTCGCCCCCGACCACCTCGTGCTCCCCCCTCGCGCCGATCGATGCGCCTCGGCGTTCGCAACGCCCCCTGCGCTGTCCCCTTCCTCCTTCTCCCTCCAGTGGACGCCCTTGCACGCGCGCCGACCGCCCGCGAGCTCCAACCTCTGGCCTCACACGCGCGAGCTCTCTGGATGCTTCCCTGCTCCTCCTCTTCCCTCTCATAGGCGTAGACCTCATCCACGAACAGCCCCGACTCGATCGCAAGTGCCTGCACGGCCTCTGGCCTCGCCCGTGACCTCGCCGGCGCACGAGTCCATGGTGGACCGGTGCCCGGCTATATAAGCATGCCCCGGGCCTCTCCACTGGCATCCATCTCCACCCCATACCCCCAAGAGCACACCAGCACCACCCACTTGCCCTCGAAGAGCCTCTGTGCACGGGATTGACCGGAGCTCCGCCGCCTCGGGCGACCGGTGATCTCACGGTACAGCCTCCCTCCACCCCAGCTCTTGCTCGATCTGGAACCACCAGGCCTCACTGACCCATTCCCCTCCTTCTCCCCCTCCTGTTGCAGCCCGGAGCAAGCCAACCAGGACCCTCCCGATGCTCCGCCGCCGTTCCACCTCGCCGCAGACGAACCAGGCCCCTCCGGCGGCCAACTCCAGCACCACCAGAATCGCGACTCCTCCCTGAGCATGACCGTGCCCTCAGATCGCCTCGCCGTGCACCATACCACCACCGGTGAGCTCGCCGCTTCTCTAGCCGTGAGGTTGAAGATGACAGGCGGGCCCCGCCTGTCATCCTCACCTCTCTCTCTTTCCCCTCTCTGACGCTGACCACCGGGCCCCAGCCGTCAGGTTTGAACGTGCGTGCGCGCGCGCACCGGTTCACCTGGGCTGGCGTGGCTCAGGGCCGGCCCAACTACAGGCTAAAGTGGCCTGTGGATTCTTTTCCTTTTATTTTTTTCTAGTGAACATCTAAAATCCTTAAACAAATCAAATAAACTCCAAATTTGATGATTCAAATTTCTAGGAGTTTCTGAAATCTTGATCTACCTGTTGGTGCAACATGCACATTTTTCCAGAAATTTTCCTTCACAAATAATTATCAAATGTCATTATTCCATTTCTGTGATAAACTTTAGAAAATCACAGAGGGCTCAAATTTGATCCAAATGAAGTGGTTCAAATTCCTAGGTGCTTGTCATATCCAAACTTAGTTTTGGAACATTTTTATTAATACTCTCTATACCCCACCAAATAATGAGCCATTTCTTCATATTTATCAACTTTGCAAAATCCTAGGGAATTCATTTGAACTCCAAATCCAGTGAAACCAACTCCTAGATGCTTCTAAAATCATGACTTGAATAATGGGTGCCTTTGCTCATTATTCAAAAATATATTTCTATACACTTCTTTCAAATCCATGAACCCCTTGATTCCATCATATTGAAATGTGCCAAACCATCCATTGATCATACTCCAATGAAACCACCTTGGTTATTTTTCATATGACCAGAGGTATCCTAGAAAAGTCCAACTCCTATTTTTAGAGCACTTTTATTTCTGCTTTGTTATGTTGCTTATTATGATTGTTTCCATCGTTAGTTGACGAAATAAACGGAGTACTCGGAGAAGGACCAGAAGGTTTGAAGACTCGGAAGGATAAGGCAAGCAGCCCTTTGACCATGATACCCTTGTGTTCTTCGGAACCCATTTACTTCCGAATGCGTGATGATAAGAATGACGGTGGTGACCTAGTTGAGAACCACCACATGATGCATGCTTTACTCATAATCTTGCTATGTGCTAGATGCAATGCAAATGATTAGTAGTGATGCTTAGTGATGCATGTGTGCCATGAAACCCTCGTGGTTGCATTCTTTTCAAAAAACCCATCGGGTGCCCCTAATGCCCGAGGGTGATGTTGAGTTAGGTCATCACTTGAGGAAGAAGTGATGTGCCAATAAAGATCTTGTGCATGGGTGAAATGATGGATTAGATTTATGTGTGACTACCGTACTGTCGGGGGAAACTGTCCACCACGAACACCTATGGGACCGGAGCCCCTTGTACGTTGCGGTAAGGGAGCGGAGGGAGCACGAAGAGCAGATCGAGGAGAGCACGCTGGCAGTTTACCCAGGTTTGGGCCGCGACGGACGCGTAAAACCCTACTCCTGCTTAGATTGTATTGAGTTCTTGGGCTCGGGAGCTTGAAGAACTAGCTACACCGAGCGAGAGAGCTATCTAGGTTCCGAACCCTCTCTACGTTGTGCGTGGGCCTCCTTTTATAGCTCAAGGGGTCACCGACAGGTGTCAACGTAGAGGAGGGTAAAAATGTAATTGTGGTGGTAGTTGTAACAGTGCGGGAACAGTGCGTGAACAGTGGATGAACAGTGGTCATCACCTAACTTGACAGTGGGGGACAAGAGCATTTAATGCCCGTCGCCGTCGACCCCAAAAGCGCCTGCCCGTGCGTCTCCGTTCGCCACGGCGATAGCTTCGTCAGCGTGGAGTGCCACCGTGTCCCCTAGGCCGCACAGCCTTCCGCCATGCGTCCCTGGAAGGGCCCTAGGGCGACGCGTGGGCATATGAGCTGGAGCGCGGGCACACAGCGTGAGTTCCTCCCGGCAAGCACCTTGCCGGGGCCTTGACTTTGCCGGGCCCTGAAGCTTGTCGCTCCCCGGGCCCTGCCGGGGCGCATGCTGCGCCGAGGCATGTCTTCTGAGATGCAGTCTTCTGGTCTTCCTGGCAAGCTCCTCTTGCCAGGGTCTTGCGATTAATGTTATAGTCTTGAGCCTGGGACGGCCTTCCCGGCAAGCTCCACTTGCCGGGGCCTTGATCTTCTGTCTTGCACACTTTGTTTTTCAATGGCTTAATAGGGGCCAGAGAGGTTTCCGGCAAGCACGTGGTAGACCCCGCCGCGGGAAGCTGCTACTGCCCGTGCACAAGTTGGGGTACTAAGGTACCCCTATCTTAGTACACCGACAGGAGCCCCCGGGCCTGGGCCACACACGGTGCCGAGCGCTGTTGGGCCAGGCCCAAAACAGTGCACGGGCACGCGCGGCCCACAGCAAGCCGTAATTCCCCTTCCGCATCCACCGTGCCCCTCCCTAATGGCACGCGTCGATTGCGGCACCGTGGGAGAGATCGTGGCCACGTTCTTTAATGGGAAATGCGGAGCGTCCCCCACTTCCCCCTTAAAAGCAGAGGAAACAGGGGCAGTTTCCCTCCTGCGCTTTCATTGCTTCTTCAACCTCCAGAAATCCCCCGCTGCCTCTTTGCCTCCACTCCTCCTCCGCATCCGCGGCGCCGTCGAGCTTCTCGCCCCCTCCCCCGCCGCCTCCGCCATGGCTCCGAAGGCCGAGAAGGCGAAAGCAGAGAAGGCCAAGAGGGAGAAGTCCGAGCAGGCGGCGAAGCTTGCTCTCCTGCGGAAGAGGAACGTGGTCTTCGCGCCGAGGCTCAGCGCGAGGGAGCTCTGGAACAAGTACTACCTCTTCTGGGCCAAGGAGACCAAGGCGCATCCTCGCACCAAAGTCTACCCGGCCGCCGCCAGAGATCTGTACCCCGGCGGGTATTTCTTCTTTGCTGTCTTCTTTCACTGCGGCTTGTGCCCTCCGTTCTCGGAGTTTTTCTGTGACATCATGAACACGTACGACCTCCACCTCTTAGACTTCACCCCCAACGCCATCCTTACAATGGCGGTTTTCGCACATCTGTGCGAAAACTACATAGGGATCTATCCAAACGTAGCACTCTTTCGCCATTTCTTCATGCCTAGAGTAGAGGCCGGCGCTCCCCTCTCCGGGGGTATCTCCTGGATCTTCCGCTTGAATAAGAAGGAATCTTATCTGAAAGGAGAACTCCGCGGCAAGTGGGAAGAGTGGTGCGCAGATTGGTGCTGGGTAGTGGAGGATAAGCCAGAGCCTTTCACTGCGCCGCGCACAACAGCCATAGTGCGCGGCAGGGACTGGAGCGAGTTGGCTGCGGATGATGTCAAGCTCAACGTCGCCCTCGTCAGGATACTTCGTCTCCGGGTAGCCAAGTTGACCATCGGAGAGGTAGGGGCAGATTTCCTCCGCCGCCGCATTGCCCCTTTACAGGAGAGGAAAAGGCCAGCATGGGAGTTCGGCAATGCGGCGGATATTATGAGGCTGCGCCCGGGTTTGAACTTCAACTTCACGGCGTTGGAGCTGAAGGGGATGGTCCGGGAGCTTTTCAAGCACGACCCGGCCCATCCAGAGTGGTTTAGACCTCCCCGGGGAGTGGTGCCGCTGTGCAACAGCACTACCCGGGACGCCTTGCGCGCAATGATGCCCGCGTGTGACTCTCACGGCGTCGACCCCACCTGGATAGTGCCCACGCCGGATGCAATTATGAGTTTCTTCGATAATCTGGTCAAGGTGCCCAAGAACACAGAGGAGAACAAGGGTCTCACTCGGGCCACCACAGATCGGGAGATAGCTTATATTGCTTCCCGGGCGGAAGAGGCCGCCGCAGCTGCAGCAGCAGGAGACTTCGGATTCACCGTCGACGAGGCAGAGGCTGAGGACGCGTCGTGCCAAGCAGAGGAGGCAGAGATCCGCAGACTGCTCAAGCTTTCGCCCGACGAGCTTGCCGGGGTTCCCTCTCTGAGGCATGCCGGGATCCCCGGGGTTGTGAGCGAGGCCGCCGCAAGAGGTGAGGTTGTCGGAGGGAGCGGAGCCACCGGAGGGAGCGGGGCCGCAGGGCAGGATGCTGGCCCCAGCGGGCCCGCCGAGGAGGAGGAGGAGGACGCCGGGGCCGACGAGGATACTGGTGGATCTCTGGGGCTTGACGACGCCTCCTCGTCCTCGAAGAGCTCCCCGCCCCGGGCAAGTCCCAAGCGAACACCGCCGAAGCGCCTCCGCAAGGCGGCTACGACGAGAGGGACGCAGGCGCCCCGACGGCAGCCTACTCGCCGGGCGACACGCGCCACCAGAGCGAGCCAAGCCGCGACGGAGGCGCCCCGCGCAACAGCGCCAAGCGGAGGGGGATCCTCCCGGAGCGAAGCGGCCGCTCCGCCTGCTCCTCGGGCCTCGGCGCCAACGGAGGCTGGGTCTTCGCAGCCCCCAGCCCCGGAGACCGCCAAGCGTCCGAGGGAGCCTTCTCCTCCTGCTCCTCGCGCGGGGGCGCCTCAGGTGGAGTTCGATTTCTCCGCCCTCAGCGACGACGACGAGGAAGAGGAGTAAGTGTTTGGAATTTGTGACTTCTTTGGTTTTGTCTTGATTCTTTCTTCGATGATTCTGATCTTGTTCTTGATTTGCTTGCAGGACACTGACCCAGCGGATGGCAAAGAGGGCCAGGGTCCCCGTGGTTGAGGTCGACGACGACTCGCCCGTCGCGGCGACAGGAGACGCGCCGGCGACGAACTTGCCGGATCAACCCGCTGCTCCGCAGAGCAGCCCCCAGCGTAAGTCTGGGCTTGAACTTTCCGCTCGTCGGGCGCGCATGAGGTTTAAGCTTGTATTAATATCTTGCTATCTTGTTTGTCTTTGATTGTCTTGTGCAGAAGTTGAGCCGCAGCTGCAGGAGCGCCCGGAGACTACTCCCGACGAGCTGCAGATTCCATCCTCCCCGCCAAGGGCGAACTCCCCGGCGAGGGAGGACGTTCCGCCAAGGACGGGCTCCCCGCCAAGGGCAGGTAGCCCGACAAGGGTGGCCACCCCGCCAAGGGAGGGCACGGGCGGCCCTCCGCCAGCAGGGGCCACCGCTCCACCGCTGTAACACCCCAAAATTTTGGTTTGGTTTTTACCAAATTCTTTATTTGATTTAAAGGAGGTTATTTGAATTTTTTTTAAGAGAGACTCTCCTTCCCAAATTTTGTTTATGACAAATCTTTTTGAGTCCTTCTCAATCTTGATTCTGGCCTTGAGGGTCTTTCAACTTATGTTGGTTCAACACAAATACTCTTGGATTGTTTTGCTGATTCTTTTGTTAAAAAGAATTCCTATCATTTTGGATTTTTCCCTCCCTATTCAAAAGAACACTCTTGCCATGACCTATGTTGAAAATTTCCTCCCAAAGCCTTCCTTCCTACTTTGGGTCAAGTCAAGCATCTAGTCCAGCAAGTTTCAACTTTCCCTAGATTTTATTTCTATTTATTTAAACCACAAAATCAATTTCTGTCATTTATTTGGACCTTAGTGACTTACAAAGGAACTACTAGATTTCCTTTGAGTTTTAGTTCCAAATAAATTCCCATGGCTAGTCCTTAGTACCCTCAACCTATATCCATCAAGATCTACTGGTCATCAGTTCAAAATTTTCAAAATATGCTTGCTGCAAGTTTGGAGCAGATTTGCTATTTTTGGTGAATTTCATTCTTTCTTCTTTCCAAAAATTCTGAGATAATTCAGGCAGTCTCCAGATGCATCAAGAGACCCCCTCACCAAGTCCCAGCTCAAGAAAAATTTTCCACGTGCGTCAAACATTTCATCGAGCAGCTTGCGTGCACTGTTCCTGTCAAGTTTCAGAGTTCAGTGTTTCAGTTCAGGGTTCAGTGTCGTTTTCTTTAGTCGATCGTCGCCAATCTCACCAGTACATCGCTTGGCCTCTTGCTCACTGCTCCTCCTCCTTATCCTCGCGCCGCACGGTCGGTTGGCTGGACGTGGGCGTCGGTGCTGAGCCGTCCCATCGTCTCCGGCGAGTGCAGCAATAACAAAGCCGCCCGCCTCGGCCGTCAGACGAGCTCAGCGAAGAGCACCGACATCCAGCACCGCCCAAGCCTCCTCAAGCTTCCACGTGGCCATCTTATCCTCAGAGCGCGCTAAGGGACACTCGCCGTGGCCTGAGACGCACAGAGCACGCTTCCTGCCGCCGACGAGCCAGTGAGCTCCGTTCCGTCGAAACCGCGGGAGCAGGCCAAATGCGATCAAGCTTAGTTGTTGAATGGAGCCAGTGGATCAATCCGAAGATGCCCAGTCACCTAAACCGCCTGCTAAACCACTGCCTCGCCGTAATCGCCCACCGGCGTTATCCCGTCCTCGGGCACCTCCTCGATCTGGCTATAAATAGAGGCCCGATCTCTCCAATCGCTCCAGCACCTCTCCTCCTCTCCTCAGAGCCTCGCCACACCCATCAGAGGGCCTCGGAAGAGCCTTCTTCCCCGACTCCGGCCGCCCCGACCCGCTTCGGGCTCCGGCAAGATCCGCTCTGGTGAGAGCACCCCCGCCGCCCAAACTCTGCCAGTAACCTTCTAGTCGACCACCCCATCTAACCCAAGACTCAATTTGAAGTTAGAAGCCCTATCCGGTGAGACCCATCATCGCCCGACGCCGCCGTCCGCCGTAGAGGATGTAGCCGTCGCTATGGTGTTTTGGCCAGATGTACATTCAAAGTACATTCAAAGTACTCACCTGGCTTGTTGATTTGGCCAGATGTTGACGAAGGCGATCTTATGGATGAAGAGTACGATAGCGAGTCCGACGCCTAGAGGAGTCCCAGTCAGTCCCTTGCGATCCTGGAGTTGGTCACTTGTGTTATATACGCTTCCGCAACCCGAATAAAATCATCGAGCCTCACTCCGGCGCTTGATGAGTGTAAGATATTGGAGTCACGCCACCCAAACCACTGTGACATATCCACTACCACTATATCTACGAGTTAGTAGTTATGCCACCATATCCCGTTGTGTCATACCGCCTTTATGTGTAATATTGGCGTGCTTGTAATAAATTGTTGGGCAGCCTCAGCTCAACCCTGTATAATATTTAGTACTTCTGGATTTTCTGTATCAAGGATTTGTCTGCCAGTATGGAGGATTTCTCTATACTAGTTTGACGAAAGGGGCGATTTTTCAATAAGTGTTTTATTGGAAAACCGGTCCTGACAACCTTGGTATCAGAGCCAGGCTGACTGTAGGAAGCCACTAGGTGCGCTCGCTAATCGGTTATTAGCGTAATAGGTGCTATTTTAGCAATTTGCAATTGTAGCAATTCTTCTGTTAGTCATCATAAATTTATGATTTGACTATCTGGAATTTTTGTCTACTTTTGTAGATGGCTGGCCGCGACTGTGAATCACAGGTGTTCGCCAATGTGCCTGAGGGGTTTATCAAGCTCCTCGCCTCCATCGCCAAGATCGCGATCGGGCCATCGACTCGTCCGGAGTTCACGCTCTACGAGCACAAGCTCAGCGACAGCGTGTCTATGCACCAGGCTGCGGTGCAATTCAAGGGAGGACGTTCTGAATTACGCCGCTTCCGATTTGTTGGGAGGGCCATGCCTACGGAGAGGCATGCCATGCAGATGGCTGCCCGTGAGGCAATAGCTCGTCTCCGGGATGCTCCTCCTTCGATGAAGGCTCGTCGCTACCGCTACCTCCCATGCCACGTGCCATACACTTGTCACTATGCATTTGCTTGCACTAGGGGGGAACGAGATGATGCTATTGAGATGCTTGTTGAGTATCTCAAGGCTCTTGAGGCAGCTTTTGATAACCTCGTGGACGACTTTGTGGCTGCCCGTATGGACTCAGTTCAGGGCTGTGTTGCCAACAGGAGGGAGCTGCTCCATACAGCACCACCACTGTCATACATCTCGTCCTCATCATCCTATGCACCTGCCATCCGAGCCACCGCTCGCCGCCTACCTACCACTGAGGAGTTTGACCAAGTCATTGCTCCTACCCCAGTTCGTGCTGCACCACCTACCAAACCCGCTTCAGCCGCACAACCCAGTACTCCACGCCTAGAGCCTATTAGTGAGGAAGAAGTTGAGTCCCCAGCAGTACTGGGACTTACCCTCGGCAGGCCGAGGGAAATATTTACCATCTCCGACTGAGTGCGCTGAGCAGCCGTGTGATGTACCTGCTTGTATGATATGTTTATATGTATATAGGCTTGGTGAGAAGTAGTTTGTGTGCGCATCATGTAGGAACTTGGAGAAGTGCACTAGCCTAAATAACATGTCAGGAATGTGTACGCGCATCCTGAGTGAGGTATTGTATAATTATGGCTTGCTTGTAAGATACTGAGCGGTCCTTCTCCATGCGCAATCAAGTGTTTTCTTGAAAAATCTTGGAGTTTTAAAATTCCTGCCTTTGCAAAAATTATTTATTTTTACTACTCGGTTTTCCTCATGAGTTCTGCAAAATACCCCAGAGTGGAAAATGCATCGTCCCTGGACTCGTTCCATGCGAAGCCCGCCGGAAGAAAATTATGGTACCCAGACAAGTAACAATTTCACACAAGGGCAGTCAAGTCAGCAAGACAGTGAAGCAGCATTTTCTCAAGTATGCCGCCTTTATGAGCAAAGCCAGCAGCAACATCAAGAAATGATGAGCCATATTATCAACATGAGAAATCACCGCGAACCATACCAGCAGCATTCCAAATTGGCTGAACTACAAAAGACACGTCCCCCAACTTTCTCTCACACGGATAAACCTCTTGAGGCTGATGATTGGCTTCGAGACATAGAGAGGAAATTAATTATTGCACAATGTTCAGACCGTGAGAAAGTACTGTATGCACCTCACTACCTTACAGGAGCAGCTGCGTCGTGGTGGGAAAATTTCCTACACATGCATCCCAATGAAAACAACATCACCTGGGAGGAGTTTAAGGAAAATTTTCGTGGGGCGCACATTCCCAGAAGTGTTATGAAGATCAAGAAGAGGGAGTTTGATGACCTCAAGAAAAGAAGCATGTCAGTGACTGAGTACAATAGTCAGTTTACTCAACTATCTCGTTATGCCAACGAAGAACATATGACTGAAAATAAAAAGATGGAAAAATTTCTGGACGGTCTGGCACCAGCACTTAAATGCCAACTGGTCGTGCACACCCTTCCAGATTTCAAAACACTTGTGGACAAAGCTATTACCTTGGAGAATGAACGCCGCAGCTTGGAGGATTTTCGCAAGCGCAAGCGGGACAAGACTTCTCAATCTCGCAACAATCGGAACAAGATTGATTTTCGGAAAAATGGGGCGAACAAATCCGCAACCAGTGTTCCACGCTCAAACAAGAATTTTCATGCAAGGGATAAAGATTTTACGTATCACCCAGGCGTTACTTGCTTCGCTTGTGGAGAGGAAGGACACTATGCCAAGCAATGCCCAAAGCCAAGAAACTCGGCCCCCAAGACAAACAATGGTGGAAATAATTCAGCCTCCAAGCGTAACAATTTCAACCCCAGCAACAATCACAAGAAGGGCCACGTGAACCATGTGACCAAGGAAGAAGCGCAGAATGCTCCGGATATCGTACTCGGTACGTTTCCTGTCAACACAATACCTGCCACGGTTTTGTTTGATTCTGGAGCTTCTCATTCATTCATTTCAAAGAAATTTGCTTTACAACATGATTTTTCGATTCTCCCCTTGGAAAATTCTATGACCATCAAGTCCCCCGGGATTAAGCAAATCACCCAAAGTTATTGCCAAGGTGTGGTTATTGAGCTCGAGGGATTAAAGTTTCGAGCAAACCTCATTGTATTGGAAAATAAGGGACTGGATGTTATCCTAGGAATGGACTGGTTAACCACCAACAAGGGATTTATCGACTGTTTCAATCGGACTGTGATCCTCACTCATCACCACGGGAAGACGATAAAAATTGCAGCTCAAGTAAGACCGGTATCATTGCGACCAAGATTGAACAAGGTGGATATTTCAGATTTAAATAAAGTTCCAGTGGTGTGTGAGTTTCCTGATGTATTTCCTGAAGAGCTACCAGGCATGCCACCAGACCGAGAAATAGAATTCACTATTGAACTAGCACCTGGAACCACTCCCATTTACAAGAAACCTTATAGAATGGCACCTTCCGAGTTGATAGAATTGAAGAAGCAAATAAAGGAATTACTGGACAAAGGATTTATCCGAGCCAGCTCCTCACCTTGGCGTTCACCAGTATTATTTGCCAAGAAAAAAGATGGGACACTGAGATTATGTATAGACTATCGAGCACTCAACATGGTTACCATCAAAAACAAATATCCAATGCCACGGATAAATGATTTATTTGACCAGCTTGCACAAGCCAAGGTTTTCTCAAAGATTGATTTAAGGTCGGGATATCATCAATTAAAAGTACGGACAGAAGATATCCCTAAAACAGCATTCACTTCCAGATACGGATTATATGAATTTACAGTAATGCCGTTTGGACTGACAAACGCCCCCGCATATTTTGTTCACCTCATGAACAAAGTGTTCATGAAATTTATGGACAAATTTGTTGTGGTGTTCATTGATGACATTTTAATATATTCTAAAACACCAGAAGAACATGCTGAACATCTCAGAATTGTGCTGGGAGAATTAAGGAAGCATCAATTGTACGCCAAATTCAGCAAATTTGAATTTTGGCTAAAACAGGTTGGTTTTTTGGGCCATGTATTAACCCAAGAAGGTGTTGCCGTGGACCCAGAAAAAGTCAAGGCCGTACTCGACTGGAGACCACCAGCCAACGTAACCGACATACGAAGCTTTCTGGGAATGGCTGGATATTACAGAAGATTTATTGAGGGATTCTCCACCATAGCAAAACCTATGACACAGCTACTCAAGAAGGATAAGAAATTTGTGTGGACTGAAGATTGCGAGAAAAGTTTCCAAGAACTCAAAAAGAGATTAACAACAGCACCAGTATTAATCATACCAGACATTCACAAAAATTTTGAAGTATATTGCGACGCGTCCCGGAAAGGCCTCGGATGCGTATTAATGCAAGAAGGCAAAGTAGTCGCATATGCTTCCAGGCAACTGCGAAGGCATGAAGAAAACTATCCCACTCATGACTTGGAATTAGCAGCAGTTATTCATGCACTCAAAGAATGGAGGCACTTTTTGCTTGGAAATCGTTGTGAAATATATACAGACCATAAAAGCCTCAAATATATTTTCACACAACCAGAACTCAATTTGCGACAACGACGCTGGTTGGAATTAGTAAAAGACTATGATGTTGGCATTCACTACCATCCCGGAAAGGCAAATGTAGTGGCAGATGCTCTCAGCCGCAATCCAAGCTCGAACAACGACAGTTCACAAAACTTGAGACCTGAGTTTCAGAGGGAGTTTGCCAAACTCAACATGGTGTTGGTCACTGAAGGCACTATGTCAAATTTGGAAATACAACCCACCCTAATGGAACAAATTAAGAAAGCTCAGCATGGACACCCCAGCATCGAAGGCATAAAAAGAAAAGTGAGTCTGGGCAAAGCCTCAGAATTCGTCGTAGACAGTAAGGGAATACTATGGTACGGAGACAGGCTTTGCGTGCCAAATGTAGAAGACCTCAAAAAACAAATTTTGACCGAAGGCCACACCGCTCCATATTCCATCCACCCTGGAGGAACTAAAATGTACAAGGACATTCAGGAAAGATTTTGGTGGCACGGTATGAAGAGGGATATAGCCACATTCATTGCCTGTTGTGATTCATGTCAGCGCATTAAAGCCGAGCACCAAAAACCAGCAGGACTATTACAGCCAAACAGGATACCTGAATGGAAATGGGACGAAATTGGAATGGATTTTATTGTCAGACTACCTCGGTCACGACACGGAAATGATGCCATATGGGTCATCACAGATAAGTTGACCAAGGTGGCACATTTTATTCCAGTAAAGACAACCTACACCACTCAGAAGCTTGCCAAGCTTTATCTCTCCCGTATTGTCTGTCTACATGGAGTTCCAAAGACCATAATATCCGACAGAGGCACTCAATTCGTCTCTAGATTTTGGGATCAGTTACAACAAGCTCTGGGAACTCAACTAGTATTCAGCACAGCATATCACCCCCAGACTGGAGGACAGACTGAACGTGTAAACCAAATTCTAGAGGACATGCTGAGAGCATGTGTTCTCACTTACGGAACCAGTTGGGAAGAAAGCTTACCATATGCCGAGTTCGCGTACAACAACAGTTACCAATCCAGTCTACAGATGGCACCTTTTGAAGCTTTGTATGGGCGAAGATGCCGTACCCCATTAAATTGGTCAGAGACAGGAGACAGCCGTATCTTCGGCCCAGACATGCTCAAGGAAGCTGAGGAGAAGGTTAAATTAATCAGGGATCGACTCAAGACAGCCCAAAGCCGACAAAAGAGTTATTATGACCAGAAACATCGTGACGTCAGTTTTGAACCCGGTGAATATGTGTATCTAAGAGTATCCCCTATGCGGGGCCTGCAGCGATTCAAAATTAAAGGAAAGCTAGCACCGCGTTTTATTGGACCTTTCCGTGTGACTGCACGAAGAGGCACAGTAGCCTACCAGCTAGACCTACCCAAAGAACTGTCAGACGTCCATGACGTGTTCCACATATCACAATTGAGGAAGTGTGTAAGCAACCCAGAGAAGCGTGTATCTCATGAGAGCATTGACGTGCAACCGGACCTCACCTACAGGGAACGTCCAGTAAAAATATTGGAGGAGTCTGAAAGAAGAACCCGTCAGAAGACAATTAAGTTCTTCAAGGTTCAGTGGAGCAATCACACCGAAGATGAAGCGACTTGGGAAAGAGAGGATTTTCTTCGGGCAGAGTACCCACACCTATTTGAGGATCTGCTGAAATCTCGGGGACGAGATTTTTCCTAAGGGGGTGGGTGTTGTAACACCCCAAAATTTTGGTTTGGTATTTACCAAATTCTTTATTTGATTTAAAGGAGGTTATTTGAATTTTTTTTAAGAGAGACTCTCCTTCCCAAATTTTGTTTATGACAAATCTTTTTGAGTCCTTCTCAATCTTGATTCTGGCCTTGAGGGTCTTTCAACTTATGTTGGTTCAACACAAATACTCTTGGATTGTTTTGCTGATTCTTTTGTTAAAAAGAATTCCTATCATTTTGGATTTTTCCCTCCCTACTCAAAAGAACACTCTTGCCATGACCTATGTTGAAAATTTCCTCCCAAAGCCTTCCTTCCTACTTTGGGTCAAGTCAAGCATCTAGTCCAGCAAGTTTCAACTTTCCCTAGATTTTATTTCTATTTATTTAAACCACAAAATCAATATCTGTCATTTATTTGGACCTTAGTGACTTACAAAGGAACTACTAGATTTCCTTTGAGTTTTAGTTCCAAATAAATTCCCATGGCTAGTCCTTAGTACCCTCAACCTATATCCATCAAGATCTACTGGTCATCAGTTCAAAATTTTCAAAATATGCTTGCTGCAAGTTTGGAGCAGATTTGCTATTTTTGGTGAATTTCATTCTTTCTTCTTTCCAAAATTTCTGAGATAATTCAGGCAGTCTCCAGATGCATCAAGAGACCCCCTCACCAAGTCCCAGCTCAAGAAAAATTTTCCACGTGCGTCAAACATTTCATCGAGCAGCTTGCGTGCACTGTTCCTGTCAAGTTTCAGAGTTCAGTGTTTCAGTTCAGGGTTCAGTGTCGTTTTCTTCAGTCGATCGTCGCCAATCTCACCAGTACATCGCTTGGCCTCTTGCTCACTGCTCCTCCTCCTTATCCTCGCGCCGCACGGTCGGTTGGCTGGACGTGGGCGTCGGTGCTGAGCCGTCCCATCGTCTCCGGCGAGTGCAGCAATGACAGAGCCGCCCGCCTCGGCCGTTAGACGAGCTCAGCGAAGAGCACCGACATCCAGCACCGCCCAAGCCTCCTCAAGCTTCCGCGTGGCCATCTTATCCTCAGAGCGCGCTAAGGGACACTCGCCGTGGCCTGAGACGCGCAGAGCACGCTTCCTGCCGCCGACGAGCCCGTGAGCTCCGTTCCGTCGAAACCGCGGGAGCAGGCCAAATGCGATCAAGCTTAGTTGTTGAATGGAGCCAGTGGATCAATCCGAAGATGCCCAGTCACATAAACCGCCTGCTAAACCACTGCCTCGCCGTAATCGCCCACCGGCGTTATCCCGTCCTCGGGCACCTCCTCGATCCGGCTATAAATAGAGGCCCGAGCTCTCCAATCGCTCCAGCACCTCTCCTCCTCTCCTCAGAGCCTCGCCACACCCATCAGAGGGCCTCGAAAGAGCCTTCTTCCCCGACTCCGGCCGCCCCGACCCGCTTCGGGCTCCGGCAAGATCCGCTCTTGTGAGAGCACCCCCGCCGCCCAAACTCTGCCAGTAACCTTCTAGTCGACCACCCCATCTAACCCAAGACTCAATTTGAAGTTAGAAGCCCTATCCGGTGAGACCCATCATCGCCCGACGCCGCCGTCCGCCGTAGAGGAAGTAGCCGTCGCTGTGGTGTTTCCCGTCGGTCTCTTCCACCACCCACCGACGCGGAAGGACCTCCTGAACACGCCGGTACTTCCCTCCCTCTCTGCCTCGCAGTGGTTCGTCGCCGGCGATCATCGCAAGTCTCTGGCGCCGGCGAGCTCTGTTTTCCCTTTCAAACCTGACATGCGGGACCCCCTTGTCAGCCTTTTCTTTTTATTCGAAACGTTTTCTGAAAGCGCCTTCGGGCAAAGTACGCTTTCTATTCGGCTTGGCGTATTTCATCCGAAGCATTTTCTGTCTATTCAAACTACCCCCTGGATAGTTTCTGTTTTATTACAGACTAGTCCCTGGGTTTGTTTTCTTTATAACTTTTAAACTAAAAATGATTTTGAGTTGATTCTTTTTCTGTCATCTTAATAATCCTGCCTAGTTTTTTATCATATTTATTTGAAAAATATTTGGAACACTTTTTACGCACGCACGTATTTACGTTAGTATTCGATTCCTTTTATACCGTAGATACCGAAGGAGGTGACGGAGCCGCAAACTTCGCCGAGCTAGACTCCGACTACTCCGAACCAGGCAAGCATGTTTGAACCTTTGATATGATGAGTGTTTTTCATGTTTGCTAGAGTGGCTTTTCTTATGGCATGTTTATATAAGCATTTGTTGAATGTTATATTCCATGCAAGGTAAGTTGCAAGTGAGCTACAAAACTTGATGAGATCGTAAGATGGAGAAACAACCTGATCATGTGGTGGCATGATAGGTTGCGAGCTGGTATTGTTGGAGCATGCCAGTTCTATATCAACTGTTTAACTCCGGTGTCGACGTGGATCAAGTCTCGATCCCGTCCATGTTCCCTTTTTGTGCTGCCACATGTTTTCTGCAAAGAATACGGTTTAGTAAGTTGCAAACCTCTTTCCTCGTACACACCAAATAGAGAGGCCGTGATGAGGGTTCCATGGCCCTGGATTAAAGCCGTCATCCGGTCAGGGGGCATGGGTGTTTCCGGTTGGGACCGAGAGGGGGGCACCCCTTAGAGCGCGCGATATAAATTTGATCCCATGCTATTCGAGGAGTGACCTCCCCGCCTCAAGAGTTTTTCTTGAACGTTGCCTAGGGTGATTCCTGGCAGCGAAATGTGGAATGGGTGTGTACTGGTTAGATGTGTTTTCTTCTAAAATACCGTGAACGGAACTAGTCCTTGGTGACTACTGAAATCCGTTGGCTGTGGTAAAAGGTACAAACTCTGCAGAGTCAAAACCATTCGCATAACCATGTCCTTGGTCAAGGAACGTTGGTTAGCAGATCAGTGTCAGTCTCAGCGTCAGTCTCTGTAGAGCAAATACTTAACTGACGGTGGTAAACCCGGCTGCATGTTACTCCTGTGAATGGACTAACCTGTTTACTTTTATGTGCCGAGTGTTCCTTAGGATGGTGCTACCTCCAGGAACTACTCAATTTTTCTTTGTATGATATAAGCCCTTTATGTGATGTTGCTCAGACGTCCGACTGTGGCATCCTTATCATTTATTTTTGATATAAGCCCTTTATGTGATGTCGCTCAGACGTCCGACTGTGGCATCCTTGTCATGTACTTTTGATATAAGCCCTTTATGTGATGTCGCTCAGACATCCGACTGTGGCATCCTTGTCATTTACTTTTGATACAAGCCCTTTATGTGATGTCGCTCAGACATCCGACTGTGGCATCCTTGTCATTTACTTTTGATATAAGCCCTTTATGTGATGTCGCTCTGACGTCCGACTGTGGCATCCTTGTTATTTACCTTTGATATAAGCCCTTTCTGCGGTGTCGCCCTGACGCCCGACTGCGGCATGTTTATTCTATTTTACCTTTCGAGGCGTCGCCTCAGACACCCGATCGGTCTTCAGCTATTTTATTTATGTTGCAGTGCCAATTTAATTACTCATGTGTGTATTACTAATCTGCTCGTATGCATCATGTTTGCATTTGTTATATCTTATGTCCAAACTGTCTTGCGAGTACATTCAAAGTACTCACCTGGCTTGTTGATTTGGCCAGATGTTGACGAAGGCGATCTTATGGATGAAGAGTACGATAGCGAGTCCGACGCCTAGAGGAGTCCCAGTCAGTCCCTTGCGATCCTGGAGTTGGTCACTTGTGTTATATACGCTTCCGCAACCCGAATAAAATCATCGAGCCTCACTCCGGCGCTTGATGAGTGTAAGATATTGGAGTCACGCCACCCACACCACTGTGACATATCCACTACCACTATATCTACGAGTTAGTAGTTATGCCACCATATCTCGTTGTGTCATACCGCCTTTATGTGTAATATTGGCGTGCTTGTAATAAATTGTTGAGCAGCCTCAGCTCAACCCTGTATAATATTTAGTACTTCTGGATTTTCTGTATCAAGGATTTGTCTGCCAGTATGGAGGATTTCTCTATACTAGTTTGACGAAAGGGGCGATTTTTCAATAAGTGTTTTATTGGAAAACCGGTCCTGACAACCGCCAAGGGAGGACTCCCCGGCGAGGGAGCCTGTCGTCGACGAAGTCCGCGAAGGTTTGTCTTGCAGCTTCTTCTTCTTGGACTTGTCTTTTTGGATATTTGCTTGATCTTTTCTTTTCTTCTTCTTCTTCTGTCAGATCCTCCTCCCCCGGAGCGGATGGAGACGGAGGTCATCGTCGAGGAGGAGGGCGCGCAAGGCGACGCCGGCAATGCCACTGTCGTCGAGGACATGGCAGGAGCCGACGAGCCTGCCGCGGAGGAGACTGCTCCAACCGCAGACGCCGCGGCCGGGGAGGGGGACGGCGACCACACTGCCGGCCCGGAGGCAGCAGGAGCGTCGAGCGCTACACCGGCCGCCGACCCCTCCGCCGCTAAGGAGCAGTCGGGCTTCTATCTTGAGGCCCCCAATGGCGTCTTCATACAAGTGCCGTGGGGGTCTTCATCGCGAGCCCCCGAGGAGGGAGAGACTTTTGATGGAGAGGTTCTTGCCTCCGCGGGGCTGAAGATCGTTGAAGCGCCTGGCGGGAGCGACAAGCCCGAGGAGGAGAAACTGCTTCACCGGCTCCTGGCCCTTTACCGGGCCAGGCAGGCGAAACTGGAGTCTCGGGAAGCCCTCACCGCCAAGGCTGCAGCAGACTTGGAGAAACGTGCCGCAGAGCTCCGCGCCGCCAACCAGGCGGCCCTCCGCGACTTGGCGGAGGAGCGCGAGAGGCTTGCCGGAGAGCAGCAAGAGTTCCTCCTGGAGAAGGCTGAGGCCGAGGAGCAGCAGCGACTGGTCGGTGAAGCGCTGTCCCAGCGAGAAGGAGCGCTCAACCAGCGGAAGGTCGACCTCGATGCTCACGAGGACGACCTTACCAGCCGGGAGCAGGCCCTTGACGGAGAGTTGAAGGAAGCGAGAGCCGCTGCAGCCACCGCGGAGACCGCCAAGAAGGACCTTGAAGCTAAGGTGGTGCAGCTGGAGGAGTACCTGAAGGCGAGCACGGAGAGGGTCACCGCGCTCAACATAGAGCGCGAGAAAGACGCCCATACCAACTCCGAACTCCAGGTACGCCTCTCCAAGCAGGGCGACGAGCTCAAAGCCGCCAAGGACTCAATTGCCGATCTGGAGTTGAAGGTCTCTACGTTGAAAGATTCACTCGACGCCGTCCGGGACCGCGAGACCAAGCTGAAGGACGAGCTCCGCAAGGAGCGAGGCCTGGTGGAGAGCGCCGCTACTTCAGCTAACAACTTCCGCCGGACCGTTGAAATATGGACTGAAGATCTGGTGGCTTCTGCTGCCAACATCGACAAGGAGCTGATGGCGCTGAGGGTGGAGCACCTTATATACTCTCCGGATCCAAATCTCCCCCATAGCGCCAAGCTCAGTCTTTTCTTTAGGGGGATCGCACCGGCGCTCGCACGTCTGCAGCAGAAGCTCCCCGCGCAGCTGGCCGAGGAGTCGCGCCAGCTCTGCGCGGGTACCTTGGAGCGTGTCTTGACCAAGATTGTTTACCGCAATCCTGGAATTAATCTTGTCAACGTCCTCCGCAGCTTGCCGGCCGACGCAGATCAGGAGGCGTTGAAGGCGCAGGTCGCCCATATCATCGCCAAGGTGAACAAGATCTCCAGGCGTGAAGGCGATCGCGTAGATTAGGCCTCCTTCTCTCTATTTCCTTTGTTGCTGCATAGTGTGCCGTGAACATGAATCTATTAGTCATTGCGACAAGTTATCCCTTGTAATATATTATCTTATTTTGATCAATCGATGCAGTGTTATCTCCCTTGCTTTGGTCCTTCACTTTGTATGCTTTTAACCCTACGCTTCTAGGGGTCTTGCCGGCAAGGGGCCCTTGCCGCGAGCGCTGAGTGCCGGACTCTGAGCAGCCTGCTGGCAAAGGACTCACCGGCAAGCAACCTTACCGCGGCTAGTCGCAACACACTTAGCTTGCTGAGCGAACTCGAAAACGAAGCAACGGCGCGACACTTGTCGCAGCTCACTTAAGTCGTTGAGCGTACTCGAAAACAAAGTAAGGGTGCGGCTAGCCACGGATAGGTTCCTCCGCGCACAGGTTTTCCATACAAAGTGTGGTTGTTCAAGGAAGATAACTAAAATCTAAAAATTTGAACTGCTCAAATTCTGGTAACTTAGCTTTCATATATTGCTTGTTCCCCCGACAAGGCTTCTCTTTCTTGAACAGCACTTGGTTCATCCTCCATCTCCTTCCCCCCCGGCAAACTTGTGCGCGAGGAACATTCCTTCTGCTTAAGAGGGAAAGAAAAAGAAGAGGGAAAACAAGTATAGTGCCTTTCGGCGTGCTAATGCTTACCGGGGATGTGTGTTGCACAAGATGCCAAACAACGCATGCGAATAACGAAGAAAAGCATGGAAAAAGGCAAATAGTGCAAAACACAAAAGATTTACTGATGCACGGGATCTGCGCCCGGCTTTGTACAAAGGGTTACATGCAACAGCGGCAAGGCTTGTACAAAAGGTGGTTGCCGGAGCGGATCACGGCAACCGCGCCTTATGGGTGAAACTTGCGAAGATGCTCTATGTTCCAGGAGTTGCTCACCGGTAAGCCTTCTTCGGTCTCAAGGCGGACAGCGCCGGGCCTTGTGACTTATCTCACCCGATAAGGGCCTTCCCACTTCGTCGTCAACTTGTTGGAATTCTTGGCGGACTGAACACGCCGAAGAACAAGGTCGCCTTCCTCGAGACTTCTGGCCTTAACCTTGCGGCTATGATAGCGGCGCAAGGCTTGCTGGTATCGAGCAGCTCGTACAGCAGCCTGGAGACGTTCCTCCTCAAGGAGCAATGCATCATCTTGTCACAGTTGCTCTTGCTCGAGCTCATCATAAGCGAGCACTCGAGGAGATCCGTATACGAGTTCCGTGGGGAGAACTGCCTCTGCTCCATAGACAAGAGCAAAGGGTGTCTGTCCGGTGGCTCGACTTGGTGTCGTTCTGATTGACCAAAGAGCCGCCGGCAACTCCTCTATCCAGTTTCTTCCGCACTTGCGTAGCCTGTCGAAGGTTCTTGTCTTGAGCCCGCGCAGCACTTCAGCATTGGCCCTCTCCGCTTGACCATTGCTCCTCGGGTGAGCAACAGAAGCGAAACAGACCTTGGCGCCAAGGTCTTGGACGTATTGCATGAAGGTGCGACTAGTGAATTGCGTGCCGTTGTCGGTGATGATCCTGTTAGGGATTCCGAAACGGCAAACAATCGACCTGAAGAACCTGACCGCTGACTGTGCCGTCACCTTTCTCACTGGTTCCACTTCTGGCCACTTTGTGAACTTGTCGATTGCAACGTACAAGTACTCAAAGCCCCCGACAGCACGGGGGAAGGGGCCGAGGATATCGAGCCCCCAGACCGAGAAGGGCCAGGACAAAGGGATCGTCTGGAGAGCTTGAGCTGGCTGATGAATTTGTTTGGCATGGAACTGGCACGATTCACACTTTGTTCCTTGTGCAGTTGCATCTTGGAGGGCTTCTTGCCAAAAGAACTCTTGCCGGAAAGCTTTTCCGGCAAGTGCCCTTGCGCCAATGTGGTGGCCACATATGCCTCCATGTATCTCCGCCAACAGCTTCTGTCCATCTTCTCTGGAAATGCACTTCAACCTGACACCATTGAGTCTTCTTCTGTACAGTTCATTGTCCACGAACTGGTACATACTTGACTGCCTGGTTATCTTCTCTATCTCTTTTGGGTCGTCGGGAAGTTCTCCAGTTTGCAGAAAACGGACGATCTGCTGCGCCCATGCTGGAGCCCGAGGCTCAACGGCAAGGACTAAAGGCATGAGGGCCGCTGCGGGAACCTCAGCTTCCACGGCAGCAACTTGCGTCTCCACCGGAGCTGTTGGTTCCCCGGCAAGCTCGCCGGGGCGAGGCTTGTCGGGAACGATTGCTTCAACTGTACAGACCCTTGGATCTGCAGGAGCAAACTGTTCCTCAGCGTTCTGGTTGTTGATCTTGGGGACCTTGGCGGCGGCTTCGGGAAGATTCGCCGGCAAGTAGTCGCCGGAGATCAATTTTCGCTTCTTGTTTTGCCCAACTGATGGGGTTACTGATGGCTGAGTTAGCTTGAGTAGGAAGGTCCCTGGTTCCACAGGTAACTTCATTGCAGCACACTTTGAAAGGCCGTCCGCAATATCATTCTGAGCTCTTGGAACGTGCTCCATTTGCAGACCTTCAAAGTGTTCTTCAAGCTTCCTCACTTCATCAACATAGGCTTCCATCAGAGGGCTCTGGTAGCTCTTGTTAACTTGTCGGACCACCAACTGAGAATCTCCCCGCACAATCAGCTTCTTGATCCCATGTTCGGCCGCAATCCTGAGGCCGGCAAGCAAGCCTTCATACTCAGCAGTATTGTTTGTCGCTTGTTCCCTGGGAAAGTGCATCTGGATAACATACTTGAGGTGCTCTCCGGTGGGCGCTATACTCAGCGAGAAGGCACCGTCAAAGTACATTACCCATTCACTTGTCGCCTCTTGTATGGGAACACTTGTCTCTGGGACTTCTTCATCGGGCGTCGGGGTCCATTCAGCTATGAATTCTGCCAAAGCTCGGCTCTGGATAGTTGAAGTACTCTCAAACTTGAGACCAAAGCTTGACAGCTCCAGTGCCCACTCGACGATCCTGCCTGTTGCTTCTGGATTCTGCAATATCCTCTTCAACGGAAAGCGAGTGACCACTGTTATCTCATGCGCTTGGAAGTAATGGCGCAGCTTTCTCGAGGCCATGAGGAGACCGAAAAGCAACTTCTGCACCCCGGAGTATCTTGATCTAGCCCCCTGCAAGAGGGAACTTACAAAATACACCGGGCGCTGCACCATCTTCCTCCGCACTTCTCCTTGTTCCTGCGCAGAGTTGTCCTTGTCGGGGCCAGAGCTTGCCGGAGTAGCCCCCTGCTTGTCACTGGATTCGCTTGCCGGTGGTGTAGACTCTTCCTCTGCCTCCCTCTCCGCTACCAACGCAGCACTAACCACTTGATTGGTTGCCGCTAAGTATAGCAGCAACTTCTCTTGCGGCCTAGGTGCGACAAGTACTGGAGTGCAGGATAGGTATCCTTTCAAGTCTTGCATCGCTGCCTCCGCTTCCGGAGTCCATTTCATAGGACCTGCCTTCTTCAAGATTTTGAAGAAAGGTAGGGCGCGCTCTGCAGACTTTGAAATGAACCTACTGAGGGCAGCTACACAACCTGCAAGCCTCCTTACGTCCTTGACGCGCTTCGGGGCTTCGATCTGCTCGATGGCTTTTATCTTGTCGGGATTGGCTTCAATCCCCCTCTGGGACACAAAGAACCCGAGAAGCTTGCCGGAGGGGACTCCAAAGACGCACTTCTCGGGGTTCAACTTAAGCTGGATCTTGCGCAGATTTGCAAACGTTTCTTCCAAGTCTTGGATCAGGGTATCTTTGCTCTTGCTCTTCACCACTATGTCATCCATGTAGGATTCCACATTTCTGTGAATCTGTGGCTCAAAAGCAGTGTGCACCACCCTTGCAAAGGTCGAGCCTGCATTCTTCAATCCAAAGGGCATGCGTATGAAGCAATATGTGCCGCATGGAGTGATAAATGCAGTCTTCTCTTCGTCTTCCTTGGCCATGAAAATCTGATGGTAGCCTGAATATGCATCAAGGAAAGAGAGCAGCTCACATCCGGCGGTGGAGTCAACGATCTGGTCAATACGCGGCAAGGGAAATGGATCCTTGGGACATGCTTTATTCACATCAGTGAAGTCTATACACAGTCTCCACTTCCCGTTGGCCTTACGTACGACAACTGGATTTGCTAACCACGTGGGATGGATCACGCCTCTAACCAGGCCTGCTGCTTCTAGTTTCTTGATCTCTTCGGCAATGAATTCTTGGCGCTCCACGGCTTGCTTCCTGACCTTCTGCTTGACGGGTCGCGCATCAGGACAAACAGCAAGCTTGTGCTCAATTACCTTCCTGGGAACGCCGTGGATGTCAGATGGTTGCCATGCAAACACATCGACATTCGCCCGCAGGAAGGCAACGAGCGCGCTTTCCTATTTGCTGTCAAGCGTAGCACTGATGGTGAAGGTACCACCAGTGTCGTCCTCCTTGGCGGACACCTTCTTGGTTGCCGGTGGAGCGGCCATCCCTTTCTTGCACTTGCCGGTGGAGCTCGATGGGACGTCCTCGACGGCAGCGCAGCACTCCGAAGAGGTGCGTTTGCCGGAGTGGGCCCCAGAGCACTTGCCGGACTTGGTCTTGGTCTTCTTCCCCCCGGGAGCTTCAGCGGCAAGTGTGTTGCTCTCCGCCGCGGCTGCTGCATCCCGGTATATCTTGTCGGCGCAGATAAGCACGTCCTTCTTGTCGCCAGGGACAGAGATGACGCTTATCGGACCCGACATCTTGAGTACATTGTAGGCATAGTGGGAAGCTGCCATGAACTTGGCAAGGGCAGGACGTCCAAGTATCCCATTGTATGGCAATGGGATATCAGCAACATCAAAGGTTATCCTCTCTGTCCTGAAGTTGAGCTCCCCGCCAAAGTTCACCGGCAAAGTGATCTTCCCCTTGGGCTTGCTCCTCCCCGGGCCTATTCCTTGGAAAGAACCGGTTTCTTCGAGCTCGCCGTCTGGGATCTGGAGTTTCTTGATCACAGCTGAGGAGATCAAGTTCAGGCCGGCCCCGCCGTCAACCAACATTTTGGTGACCTTGAGGTTGCGGATGGTTGGGGAGACCAACATCGGCAAGCACCCGACCGCGGTAGTGCGGTCAGGGTGATCCTCAAGATCAAAAATGATGGGCGTGCTGGACCACTTTAGGAGCCTGCGTGACTCAACCGGCGGCTCAGCTGCATTTACTTCCCGCACCCACTGCTTGAGTTGGTGGTGGGAAGTATGCAGAGAGGCGCCCCCGTCGACACACAGGACTTCTGTGGCCTTCTGGAACTCCTGCTCGCTGTTATCACCTTCCTCCATGTCGTCGTCGTCGTCGTCTTCCTCTTCATCCTTGTCGCGGCCCCGGGGAGGTCGATCTCCTTTCCGCTGCTTGGCCTTACCGCGGCGTCCTCCCCGACCATTGAATGGCCGTTTCTTGCTTGGCTCACCCCCGCCACCTTGGGCCTTCTCCTTGTCGCGCCGCTCGTATTCGGCTTTCTGCTGCTCTACGAGGTACTCGACGCGCTTGCAGTTTGAAAGGTCATGACCCTTGGTGCGGTGGATCTTGCAATATTGCTTGTCGGAGCCATCCTGCTTGTCGGCTGCCGCCATAGGGGCAGGCTCCTTGCCGGAGCTGTCGGCCTGTGCTGTCTTGGCGGGAGCCTCCTTGCCGGACTTCTCGACGACCAGCACTTCCTTGCTCTTCTTTCTCCTGTTGTTTCGCCGCCGGCTCTTCTTTGCCGGGGCGGCGTCGTCGCTGTCGCTTCCCCCTGCGCCAGCATCCTCCCCGGGGAGTTTCCTCCCCTCCTCGGCGCGCGCACACTTGTTACCCAGAGCGTAGAGCTCGCTGACATCCCGGATCTTTGTCATGGCCATCTCTTCACGCATGCGGCGGTTACGCACGTTCTGGTGGAACGCGCTGATAACCGCAGCAGGGTGGATGTCGGGAATGTTGTGTTGCACGCGGCTGAATCGTTGGATGTACTTGCGCAGGGGTTCTCCTTCCTTCTGGGCCAAGATGTGGAGATCACTCTCCTGGCCGTGGGGTTTGTGGCCGCCTGTGAAGGCGCCAACAAATTGGTGGCACAGATCTGCCCACGAAGAAATGGAGCCTTCCGGCAAGTGCATAAGCCAAGAACGAACGTTCGGCTTAAGCACCAGCGGGAAGTAATTCGCCAGTATCTTCTCGTCGCGCCCCCCGGCAGCCTGCATCGCGATGGTGTAGATGCTGAGGAACTCCGAGGGGTGCGTCTTGTCGTCGTACTTCTCCGGTACGTCGGGCTTGAAATTCTTCATGCCGGGCCACTGGACGCGCCGCAGCTCACGGGTAAACGCAGGGCAACCTGCCGCGTACGGCAAATCGCCTGGTTCACCGGGCGCGTGCGTGTCAGCAGCGGCTCCGGCGCGATGATCTGATTGTCGCCGGGCTTCTCGGCGGCGCTCGATTGTTGTCCGAGCGTCTTCTTGTCGCCGGTCGTCAAGGACTTGGCGCTGGTCCCGACGAGCCCGCGGATCTGACGATGCCGTGGAGTCGTCGTCGACGTTAATCCGGCGGGGAGGCGTCTTCTGCTTCCGCGGCGGGGAGTGCACGGTGGTCGCACCCCCAGCGGTCTTGTCGCCATCGGCCTTCGTCTTCTCGACTTGCCGTGGCCGCGATGTCGCCGTCTGCTGCGGCGTGTCGTTGTTGGCGAAGGCGATGAGGCTTTGAATCGTCGCCCTCCAGTCTTCGGCCTTGTCTGCCGCTGGAGGGAAATCGAGGAGCAGTTGCGCTCTTTCGAGTGCTTCTGCTGGAGAGGAGGGGAGCGGGGGCGAGCGGTGCGAGGAGCGAGATATGCTCGGACTTCTAATAGGGTTAGAAGGAGCAGTCTCTCGCCCCGGCGACCGCGCCTTGCTCGTGCCAGGACGGTGGCCCGGAGCATCCCGCGAACCTCCGGTTTGTCCTTGGCCCAGCAAGCGGATAGTACCTCCTGTACTACAGCGCTGCTGCCTGTCGTCTGCTGAGATGGGCGTGGCGCATCTACGGACACCGAGGCTCGGTCGTTCGCCTTGTCCTTGGATTTGGTGGTGCCGCGAGTTACCTCGCCGGCGACCACCCTTCCGCCGACGTCTCCTCCACCGACCGTTGGTTCTGGTGGCGGCGGATGAGACGCAGACGGGCCTGCGACCTCCGAAGCTTTCTTCTTCGGGGCCAAGCTGCTGTTGCCGATGAAGTTGGTGAAGTTGGAGAGGTTGATGGAGAATGCGCCCGCGTGAGCGCCGGATTAGGTTCGCACAACCTCGACGCCCCCCTACCAGGCGCGCCAAAGATGTCGGGGGAAACTGTCCACCACGAACACCTATGGGACCGGAGCCCCTTGTACGTTGCGGTAAGGGAGCGGAGGGAGCACGAAGAGCAGATCGAGGAGAGCACGCGGGCAGTTTACCCAGGTTCGGGCCGCGACGGACGCGTAAAACCCTACTCCTGCTTAGATTGTATTGAGTTCTTGGGCTCGGGAGCTTGAAGAACTAGCTACACCGAGCGAGAGAGCTGTCTAGGTTCCGAACCCTCTCTACGTTGTGCATGGGCCTCCTTTTATAGCTCAAGGGGTCACCGACAGGTGTCAACGTAGAGGAGGGTAAAAATGTAATTGTGGTGGTAGTTGTAACAGTGCGGGAACAGTGCGTGAACAGTGGATGAATAGTGGTCATCACCTAACTTGACAGTGGGGGACAAGAGCATTTAATGCCCGTCGCCGTCGACCCCAAAAGCGCCCGCCCGTGCGTCTCCGTTCGCCACGGCGATAGCTTCGTCACCGTGGAGTGCCACCGTGTCCCCCAGGCCGCACAGCCTTCCGCCACGCGTCCCTGGAAGGGCCCCAGGGCGACGCGTTGGCATATGAGCTGGAGCGCGGGCACACAGCGTGAGTTCCTCCCGGCAAGGACCTTGCCGGGGCCTTGACCTTGTCGGGCCCTGAAGCTTGTCGCTCCCCGGGCCCTGCCGGGGCGCATGCTGCGCCGAGGCATGTCTTCTGAGATGCAGTCTTCTGGTCTTCCTGGCAAGCTCCTCTTGCCAGGGTCTTGCGTTTAATGTTATAGTCTTGAGCCTGGGACGGCCTTCCCGGCAAGCTCCACTTGCCGGGGCCTTGATCTTCTGTCTTGCATACTTTGTTTTTTAATGGCTTAATAGGGGCCAGAGAGGTTTCCGGCAAGCACGTGGTAGACCCCGCCGCGGGAAGCTGCTACTACCCGTGCACAAGTTGGGATACTAAGGTACCCCTATCTTAGTACACCGACACGTCCCAACCAAACATGTGCAACCACTCTACCCCTTATGGGACGGGGCTTTATTGATTACTTAGGCCGATACTAGCATGGTGCCCACATTACTAGTGACGGGAAGACTTGAGGTCTTTTCCGGGACGGGGTCGTGCTCGGATAGGCGACCATGACTGTTTTCACAGGGCACCGGACACACCGTTGGTCCCTTCGTGTACGCGTGACATTGAAAATAGGGCAAGTCCCATGATCTATTGTTTGTACTCGAGGGCTGTGCACCAACGAGTGGACCCTATGTTAGTGTCGTCTAAGGAAAGATAATGACCGGGTGCTTCCCCGAGTACTTAAGGTACTGCGGGATCGTGGGTGACACGAAAGCTTCCCGGATCTTGTGGGTAAAGCGCGCAACCTCTGCAGGGTGTCGAATAGCCGTGTCCACGGTCATGGACAGTTGGGTGGTGCTACTTAAACTATGTCCAGAATTTTACTATATCGGAGAAAGTATGTGTGTGTGATGAGTCAAGGCGGTGACTTGACTCGTTGAGTGGAATCCTATTCATGTTGATATCGGTAACCTGTCCTCAAGGTTACGTGAATTTATTGATGCATATACTTGATGGTAGAATATTTATTCTAGCTCGTAGCTAGATTTCTCATTGTTGTACAATTGCATTGTTACCTTGAACCAAATCATGGGTTGCTTGCGAGTACATTCAAAGTACTCATTGGCTTGCCACTGGTTATTTTATTGGCCAGGCATGAGAGAACAGGATATGATGAAGATTTCTTGGTGATGAACATCCGAGCTAGGACGCTTCCCAGTCAGAATGCCTGTAGGGTTAAGGCAGATGGCATGGGTCCAAGTTGTTATTGAAGATTTCCGCTGCAGTGTTATACTCAAGACTCGACCATAATGGTCCTATTTGTGTAATACGGTATGTATGGATGTAAGACTCTTGTTATTCAGCTTCTGTGTGTTCAGTGAGCATTGATCTCTGGGATCACTGTACACGTGCATTCGGTGATCACGACTTATGAGTCGGGGTCCCCACAGAGCTGGCATCAGAGCCATCCTGACTGTAGGAAGCCTTAGTTAGCATGGACGTTAGTTGGGACAAGGACTAGACCCGAGACCACCCAATCACTTGCCATACTTAATCCACTCCTCTCCCTTTCTGAACTAATCAGCAATAACAACCTTTCACGCTTGACATAGTCTCTCTTGTTATATTGGCCCCCCCTCTAACCTCCTTGTAGATGGCCGTCGCCCCCACAAGACTCCTCCTGACCGGATTTCCACTACTCCTAAGGGACTGCCTCCAGCAATGCCACTATACATAAGAGCCGATGTATACCCTGCACGAACTAGACAATGGAGAATTCAAAACAGAATTCTATGCTAAAGTGATTGTACCTGCCAAGACCTCACCTCAAGGCTGGTTCTTTATCGGACCACCTATGCTAACACAGGACCTGGCCGTTCAGCAAGTAGCCTACGAAGCCCTTCTCCGCTTTCAAGACCTCCTCCCGAGATGAGGGAAGGTCGAGCTACATGTTACCTACCCAGCAAAAGTGGAATAGGAACCATGTCTCAAGCAATGGTTTCCATAGAAGATGAAGACCTAACTCTCAAGCTTCAGATTCGCTTCGCCCACACAGTTAATTATCTTCTGCATAACCTCACTAAAGAATTCCTCAAGTCCCGCGAGGATTTTCCTTCACTTCTACATCTCCACTGCCTCGAGAAGAAGAAGGTGATCGAACGAGAACAACAAATTACTGCCCTGCAAGTCTACATTGCTAATCATAAGCAATAGATCAAAGAGCTTCAAGGAGCTCGCAATCGGGCCCCGCGAAGAAGGCATAGATTTCCATACCCACCTCGGGGAGGACCATCGTTAGGCCACCGACAATATGACCCAAGACTGGACAACAACCTCTTTGCCTCCATCACATGTTTCGGATGTGGTGAACTCGGGCATATCAAAAGGCTGTGTCCCAACCAGCCGCCAACTGTTGCACCACCGGAGGACCCACAAGCTGAAGACTGATGGCCTTCCTCCTCAAGAAAAGAAGCAGACACGACTGTCAAATCCGAGAACCCCTAGGGTAGGATGAGTCATGTACCCCTTATGCGGAGTCGAGTCTATGTAATGGTTCATATGAAACCATGTCTTGTGTTGCTTGTCCTTATCTGTTTGTGTTCCGATATAAGTCGCACCTTTGCCTTGGGCAGCATGTACGCGACTATATCACCTATCTTATCTTAACAAATGTGTGTGGCCTTTACGGCACCTGTTTGTTTGCACTTGCACGATAGGACCCCCTTTTAGGCATTCCCCTCCTCTATGCTACTTTTTGCCTCTCTTCTATTGAAGACCAGCAAGACAAGATGCACCAAGGGTTCTACCTCGGCAACCAACTGGCACTGAAGACTTCTGCCACAACCTCCACGACCAAGTGCAACCCCGTAGAGTTATGTTTAACCCTCCAAACTTGTAACCCATTCCTAGACCCTTTGAGACTTCACGAGATACTCCAGCACAAACCCTTAACCATGTGCTTAACCCATAGAGTTGCGAGCGAACCAGTTAAGCCTTTGTAACCTTGCACAACACTGGGTTCGTAATGGAACTAGTGGGCACGGTGAGTGAGCACATTTTCATCCTAATGTAGCACAAGAACTGATGATGCCATAGATAGACCAATTTGAGGATATAAGACATATGACTTGGTGGCTTTGTATCAGTGTCTTCGAGGAATTATCTGAGACCTTGATAGATTGTGCGGTTTCATATTGGTGGGATCATGACTTTGGGGAAGCATGTAGGAATTCTCGTTGGACAAGAGATTGGATTTATGTAGGTGATTCTGGTTGGGTATAGATGTTGTATATGTCTGCATGATTTGGAGTAAAATTGGATTTAGGCCGATGATCCTGATCATGATACCATGCTTCTCGGTGGACAATAAACAAGGAGACTGGATTATTTATCGTAGTTATCTAGGGATCTATATAATTATGACCTTGGAGTTTACTTGACCCGGATGTTGGGAATTTGGTGGACTCACTATCGTGATGCTTAGCCCTTCCAAGTATTTGGATATTATAGGAACTTGAGATCTTGCAGAACACCGTAGACATCGGATTTGTAGAATTATTGGATTATGTGGTGATTGATGGAAGTTACCGGGCTATTGGAGTTGGTCTATAGGAAGAAAACAAGATCTTGGAGTGGCATATGACGTGTTTCCTTAGAATAGAGATGCGTTATCGTGAGCCTTGCAAGAATAGATTGAGTCCTTGGATTGCGGAGTTTAATTTAAGCTTAGCAGCATGTATGATCTACCCATGGATTTTAGGGGTAGACATATATATGGATTTGGGGATCGCAGACAAGTACAATTTTGTTAGACTGCCTCTTGAGAGCCATGAGGTTATGTATGGCATAAGTGGTGATTGAAGTTGGTCTATGCGAGAAGATGCTTTTCGTTCGGAGCACTAGGTAGAGCTATTGGCATCTCAGAAACCGTGCTTAAGGATAAGATAATAAACGTTCACTCACTCACTAGAATCCTTGAAACACTTAAGCCCTACCAAGCCACAACCCGGTCAGATCCCGACCACGGGCCTTGGCTCTAAGTCAGGAAGGCCTTTGCAAATACTCAACGGAGACCACCACCAATACCACAGCCTACCTTGCGTACCCCATAGACCTCATGGGGTACTTGGACAAGTTGGGTAACATCATTATTTGATAGCCTACTTGTCAGCCCGAAGACAAAAGAAGAGACGAACAGCTGGATAGAAGACATTTGAAGACCGCCCTGTCAAGAAGGAAGAACTACACCGACCACCGTCATCAAGAAGTAAACTTCTGCATCCAAGACCGGGCGTATCTGCAAACCACTCCTCTCGAAGGGACCGAGCATTTCCATGTCGAAGGGACGCTCACACCAAGATTTATCGACCTTCTTCAAGTTCACTGCCAGTCAAATAGTAGACGACTACCCGCCAGATTTACCACCTGAGATACCCACCGTGCACCAATATTCCACGAGTCACCACTCTGGGAGTACTTCCTACTTCCTAACTAGCCCGGTCCCCGCAAGGACATCACCGAGCCTTTGACATCTAACTCAACCTAACCCATACCAGAGACCCCTCAGCAACCTGCATCAAAGAGGGTAACAAGCAAGAAGCCACACCACCAAGTACTTCAAGATCCATGGAGCACCACCCGGAAGCAGAACCAGCAAGAAGAAGTGAAGACTACCCCGTATCCAAGACTCCGTATTCCTTTCCACGCCTAGTTTGGGAATCTCGGGGACGAGATTCTTGTAAGGGGGGTAGGTCTGTCACACCCTGATTTTCATGCCACATTGCTTAAGCTAATAATCATGCTAAAAATGTGGATTTACAAAAACTTTTGAGTGTTTTTGACTTTGCTTGATTGATTTTCTGTCTGCTGTTTGCTAGTGCTCTAAAAATCAAATAAATCCTCCAACTCTTATACTTCATCTCCTTGATCCAAAACCTTTTCTCAATGATCATGCCATGTGTATAGAACAATATAGAATTTTCTTATAAAAAATATTTTGGCCAAATAGTATTTTATAAAATTAGTTTTCCAAAAACCCCTGAATTGAGGTTTGCACTACAAGTACCTTGTTTAGGGTGTGAAAAATCTTTCAAAAGGTATATTTGAATCCTATTAGGTATAGGACTCCCAGAAACCACAAAATTATAATTTTAAAAGTTATTTTTATATATTATTTAAAAGCTTCTTCTTAAGGCGAGAAATGGTCTCTAATAGGGAAAATTTATTTAATTATTTCAAAAAAATTTGCCAAAATTCAGGGAAACTCATAGGACATATATTGTCCATATATAAGAGTTTTAACACATGGTCATGTTCAAAATATTGGACAAATCCTTCCAAAAATCTTTCTGGATATTTTAAGCTTTTGAAATATTTACAAAGGAAATATTCTCCAAAAATTCCAGGGAAATTCCATCATGTCAAATATGACATATGTTATTATCTTACAAAGCCTCATGCCTTGAAGATCAAGGAAACATCATCTAAACCCCTCAAAACCATTTCTGCCCATTTTGAAGTTTGAGCAACTTCACATTGCCAAACTTGTCCAAATGCTCTCAAACTTGGTGCACATGCTGGAATGGTCTAATTATGCATCTATACCAAATGGCACAAGTATTGGAGAAGCATATATTTATCTAAGTGCCCCAAAACCCTTTCTGACCAGATCCAAATTTGAACAACTCTACATTGCCAAGTTTTTACCTGGGGCTTCAAACTTTGTGGGCATGATCATAACCCCAAATGATGACACTAAACCAAGTGGTGCATCAAGGGGAGATGGTTAGCTTAACTCAAACATGATGAAACCATTTCTGTTGATTTCTAGTGTTCACCAAAGTTACATTGGCAAGTTACTTCAAACAAGCCCAAATTTGGTGAAACACCCTATTTCCATATTCTATTTAATCATGTTAAGTGTCATAGCCAGTGGAGATAATTTGCTTGCCGAAAACATGATCAAACACCTCCTGCCAATTTATCAAAACCATTGTTTTGACCCCTTTTACTATTCCCCTTTACCTCAAATTCTTACCACAAGTAACCCTGATCATCTTCTACCTCCAGTAACTTCCCCATGTCCACAGCTCAATGATTGAGGGGTGAAAACCCCATTTTTACACTTCTGGACAACAACTTTCTCCTCCTCTTTCACCTCCCTCCTCACTCCAGTGGCTCTCCAGGGCATCCCAGGCCATCTGTGCATTGTTTACTCCCCCTAGCACGGTTGGACATATGGGGACACACCAATGACACTTTGTTTATGCCATGGCATGCAGAGTTCGCGCTCTAGAGCGCGCTACAGTGCCCTGGCGCACTGTAGCCTCGCCCAATCAGTCGCCCCCGACCACCTCGTGCTCCCCCTCGCGCCGATCGATGCGCCTCGGCGTCCGCAACGCCCCCCGACGCTGTCCCCTTCCTCCTTCTCCCTCCAGTGGATGCCCTCGCACGTGCGCAGGCCGCCCGCGAGCTCCAACCTCTGGCCTCACACGCGCGAGCTCTCTGTATGCTTCCCCGCTCCTCCTCTTCCCTCCCATAGGCGTAGACCTCATCCACGAACAGCCCCGACTCGATCGCAAGTGCCTGCACGGCCTCTGGCCTTGCCCGTGACCTCGCCGGCGCACGAGTCCATGGTGGACCGGTGCCCGACTATATAAGCATGCCCCGGACCTCTCCACTGGCATCCATCTCCTCTCCATACCCCCAAGAGCACACCAGCACCAAATACTCGCCCTCGAAGAGCCTCTGTGCACGGGATCGATCGGAGCTCCGCCGCCTCGGGCGACCGGTGATCTCACGGTACAGCCTCCCTCCACCTTAGCTCTTGCTCGATCTGGAACCACCGGGCCTCACTAACCCATTCCCCTCCTTCTCCCCCTCCTGTTGCAGCCCGGAGCAAGCCAACCAGGACCCTCCCGCCGCTCCGCCGCCGTTCCACCTCGCCGCCGACGAACCAGGCCCCTCCGGCAGCCAACTCCAGCACCACCAGAACCGCGACTCCTCCCTTAGCACGACCGTGCCCTCAGATCGTCTCGCCGTGCACCATACCACCGCCGGTGAGCTCGCTGCTTCTCTGGTCGCGAGGTTGAAGATGACAGGCGGGCCCCGCCTATCATCCTCACCTCTCTCTCTCCCCTCTCTGACGCTGACCACCGGGCCCCAGCCGTCAGGTTTGAACGTGCGTGCGCGCGCGCACCGGTTCACCTGGGCTGGCGTGGCTCCGGGCCGGCCCAGCTACAGGCTAAAGTGGCCTGTGGATTCTTTTCCTTTTATTTTTTTCTAGTGAACATCTAAAATCCTTAAACAAATCAAATAAACTCGAAATTCGATGATTCAAATTTCTAGGAGTTTCTAAACTCCTAATCTACCTGTTGGTGCAACATGGACATTTTTCCAGAAACTTTTCCTTCACAAATAATTATCAAATGTCATTATTGCATTTCTGTGATAAACTTTAGAAAATCACAGAGGGCTCAAATTTGATCCAAATGCAGTGGTTCAAATTCCTAGGTGCTTGTCATATCCAAACTTAGTTTTGGAACATTTTTATTAATACTCTCTGTACCCCACCAAATAATGAGTCATTTCTTCATATTTATCAACTTTGCAAAATCCTAGGGAATTCATTTGAACTCCAAATCCAGTGAAACCAACTCCTAGATGCTTCTAAAATCATGACTTGATTAATGGGTGCCTTTGCTCATTATTCAAAAATATATTTCTGTACACTTCTTTTAAATCCATAAACCCCTTGATTCCATCATATTGAAATGTGCCAAACCATCCATTGATCATACTCCAATGAAACCACCTTGGTTATTTTTCATATGACCAGAGGTATCCTAGAAAAGTCCAACTCCTATTTTTAGAGCACTTTTATTTCTACTTTGTTGTGTTGCTTATTATGATTGTTTCCATCATTAGTTGACGAAATAAACGGAGTACTCAAAGAAGGACCAGAAGGTTTGAAGACTCGGAAGGATAAGGCAAGCAGCCCTTTGACCATGATACCCTTGTGTTCTTCGGAACCCATTTACTTCCGAATGCGTGATGATAAGAATGACGGTGGTGACCTAGTTGAGAACCACCACATGATGCATGCTTTACTCATAATCTTGCTATATGCTAGATGCAATGCAAATGATTAGTAGTGATGCTTAGTGATGCATGTGTGCCATGAATCCCTCGTGGTTGCATTCTTTTCAAAAACCCCATCGGGTGCCTCTAATGCCCGAGGGTGATGTTGAGTTAGGTCATCACTTGAGGAAGAAGTGATGTGCCAATAAAGATCTTGTGCATGGGTGAAATGATGGATTAGATTTATGTGTGACTACCATCCCAACCAAACATGTGCAACCACGCTACCCCTTATGGGACGGGGCTTTATAGATTACTTAGGCCGATACTAGCATGGTGCCCACATTACTAGTGACGGGAAGACTTGAGGTCTTTTCCGGGACGGGGTCGTGCTCGGATAGGAGACCATGACTGTTTTCATAGGGCACCGGACACACCGTTGGTCCCTTCGTGTACGCGTGACATTGAAAATAGGGCAAGTCCCATGATCTATTGTTTGTACTCGAGGGCTGTGCACCAACGAGTGGACCCTATGTTAGTGTCGTCTAAGGAAAGATAATGACCGAGTGCTTCCCCCGAGTACTTGAGGTACTGCGGGATCGTGGGTGACACGAAAGCTTCCCAGATCTTGTGGGTAAAGTGCGCAACCTCTACAAAGTGTAAAACTATTCGAATAGCCGTGTCCACGGTCATGGACAGTTGGGTGGTGCTACTTAAACTATGTCCAGAATTTTACTATATCGGAGAAAGTATGTGTGTGTGATGAGTCAAGGCGGTGACTTGACTCGTTGAGTGGAATCCTATTCATGTTGATATCGGTAACCTGTCCTCAAGGTTACGTGAATTTATTGATGCATATACTTGATGGTAGAATATTTATTCTAGCTCGTAGCTAGATTGCTCATTGTTATACAATTGCATTGTTACCTTGAACTAAATCATGGGTTGCTTGCAAGTACATTCAAAGTACTCATTGGCTTGCCACTGGTTATTTTATTGGCCAGGCATGAGAGAACAGGATATGATGAAGATTTCTTGGTGACGAACATGCGAGCTAGGACGCTTCCGAGTCAGAATGCTTGTAGGGTTAAGGCAGATGGCATTGGTCCAAGTTGTTATTGAAGATTTCCGCTGCAGTGTTATACTCAAGACTCGACCATAATGGTCCTATTTGTGTAATACGGTATGTATGGATGTAAGACTCTTGTTATTCAGCTTCTGTGTGTTCAGTGAGCACTGATCTCTGGGTTCACTGTACACGTGCATTCGGTGATCACGACTTATGAGTCGGGGTCCCCACACAATGGACAAGACTTACCCACTGACTATAAGCAACTGGATAAATTATACCTGCCTCTAGAAGCTTCAATATTTGTTTTCTTGCCACTTCTTTCATCCTAGGATTTAACCATCGTTGATGATCAATAACCGCCTCTAGAAAGTTCAGATTTATAATGACTACACCTTTTAAAAAAATCTGATAAAACTCAGATGCACTAACTGACAACTTCCCAAATTTGTAAGTTTCCAAGTAAATCTTTCCCTTCCCAAACACATCCTCGTTGTATAACTTCATCAGGTCCTTGGTCGTCATGTATGACACACGTGGCGTCAACGTGTGCATAATTGAAAATTTACGAAGCTTCAAGGAATCAAGATACATAATCAGGGGGACAATGGCACAACCCTCTGCACAATTCTGCTTGCTGCCTTCTGTTTGCCACCTCACCACAGCTGCCTGCAACTCATCAACAACAAGCTGACAAAAGTCCATTTGCACCATAGCTGCATAATCCATCTTCTCTACCATTGCAGCAACCCTACCCAAACGAACTGCAGGCCAGGGGCACAACAAATTCTTGTAAAGTATGAGGAAGAACACCTTCACAGCAAGATCAACAGTCACATGATCATCTTCCTCCACCAACACCTGCAACTTCTCAAGAAAGTCTTTGACACCTATACTTCTTGAACGGTCAAAGACAAGCTTACCCTTGAGGGCAGTCAAGGACTCATCATGGCTGCTGGTAGCAGGCATGGGGGTGGTGTGACGTCCCATAGGTAAATAAAAAACGTGATAAACTGCAACACAGTTGGTTCGAAGAACCCTGCCATTCCCAAAGTCCATTATCATCGTGGCAGGTTCAATCACTCCCATCAGATAGCACATGAGAATGCGCGACCCATTTTTCTTTACTGTCAGTTCAAAGAAAACACTTAATCCAGCATCCCTAACACGACTACGGTGTGCGTCTTTCAATAAAGCATCAACCTTGCAAACAGTGGGAAGCGACAAACGTGCGGTCTTGTTAAATCGAGAATCATCTTCCTCGGCATCATCTTCATTTGCATTGCTCTTACTAGACTTCTTCCGGTGTGTAGAAGGAAATGTAGTCCACATTAGAAGATTGGCCGTAAAAAGAGGCAGAGAAAACACAGATAGAATAAGAATGAAGGAAACAAATGGAGTCCACTTCAACAAACCTTTGGAACAACATCCGCCTCCTCGCCAGAGTCAGCACCAACACCTTCATCGCCATCATCACGGGCACGCTTGGGTAGATTCTTAGATGAACCACAGCCTTTGCGTCTACCAGTATGAACATCTCTCACAAAATCAGCAAGCACAAAGTCATCATCGTCAGGGTTGGGACCTTCACTAACATGTAGTCGCTTGTGCTGAGGATCCTTTCCACCAGCTTTAGCAGTTCTCTTACCAAGATTGTTGTTCATGCCAGCAACACGTGGACTCCGCCGAGGAGTACCACCTTCCTCAGCAACAGAACTCAGCCTCTTCTTATGCAAAGCAGACTGCTTCACTTTGACAAATTTGGCACCCTTGGCACCATCTGCAGCTCTCCTCTGCTTCTCCTTTTCCGCAAACTCTTTTGAGTCACTTTCAAACCTCAGCTTCTTCTTGCTTTGCTTCAATTCATATGCACGAATCTGTTTCGAGACCATCCAGTCCCGTGTAACTTCCTCTGTACCATCAACAGAATGCGATTGTGTTTCAGACAAGATGGGACGTCTCTGGTCAAAGCTCACGCCAACATCACCCTCTACAAAATAATGGTCAATCAATTGAGTAACCTCCTCAAACCCAGTCGCCCCAGCATGAAAACAGACACTGCGTCAAAATGAAGTTTAACTATGGTCGTTAAAAAGTGCACAAAAAGAACAAATGCAGTACACTTAGACATATAAATGTAGTTCTCCAATCATAAGCTAAATAAAAATTAATGCATTGTACAAAAAACTTGAATAAAACAACAATGCAGTTCACACATACATATAGTGGAGTTCACAAATACAAATAAATGCAGTGCTGCATACACTAACTTCACGTTTGTTCCCAACAAAATGCTGGACTACATACAGTAAGGCAACGCCAATTTGTACAATATCAAGTAAGCAACATACACAAAATAAACAAAGCATTCACATACCAGAAGGAGGGGGCACACTTATGGGAGAAGATTCAATTGCAGAATTCACTTGATGTCCTCCCTCACCACCATGATCCTTACCACCAGGACAATGAGAGCCAATTGATGTATCATTATGCAGACTAAGGCATAGCCTAGTGGTGGGAAGGGGCTGATGCCTTCCCACCCACCCAGGTTCAAGGCACGGTACTTGCAATTTGGGTTTGTTGCACCAATTATACTGTAAGGGGTTCCCTTACAATCTTTCTATCAAAAAAATTGATGTATCATTATGACCACTGCAATCACCTACTGGATTAAAAAAACCAGAAATGGAAATTACAAAACATCACATGACAAATAATGCAAAGGAACGCTGATACCTAACACATCATAAACAAATATGCAGGATGAATTAAGAAATTAGATAAACATCAAACAAAATAAACAAAGCCAAAAATAAGCACTCCACATACCCTGAACTCCTCCTCCCACTCTGCTCGGCGAAGACATGGCATTTGCTTGCACCACAAGGGCGAAGTGACACATATAAGCAACAAAATCGGCCAAATTTGATGAAACCCTAGATGCACCTTGCTCTGGCTATAGAGCACACACGAGTATCGACTTCAAATCGAGATAAAAATCGCCTACTTACGGAAAAAAATACATAAGCAAAAAACGCAATAGCAACTACAATAATCTCAAAACTAGACGAGAGGACAATCAAGACCGAGGCCAAGGGGAACGTACCACAAAAAAGGGGATGAACGGCGTGGGGGGGCGACGGGAACATACGCTAAAGGGCTGCGGGAGCGCACCGGGAGAAGGGCTGGCAGAGCGGACGACGACGCGGAATGCAGGAATAAGGACCTCTTGAGGGCGGCGATTCGGCGGGCGATGACAGTTGCTGCGCGCGACGGCGATTTTGCTCAAGGGACAGATGCTTTGGGAGACACTCCAAGAGAGGAGAGGGGATTCTTCTCGGTCTCTCTCCCTGCCAGAGAAGTGGTGGGATCGCCTGGGAGGCCCACGTACGAGGCACGCGTGGCAAAGGGTTACAAAAACGGCCCAGCCCAAAACGACCCGGCTAAATAAGACGGACTACATCGAAACACACATGATGCAGTTCTTTATGAAGAACAATGAAGTTCAGATAGTAAAACAAAGCGAAATACATGAAGTTCGTAAAAAAGTCAAATTAAAAAACAACGCACGTGTTAAGATAACGCATCAGAAAAAGAGTCTACCTTCAAATAAGTGCCACAACAAAAAAAGGGGAGGCCAACCCCCCTCCCGTGCCATGGGCTGCAGCAAGTACACGCAAAAACAGATGCAATACACAGCTCTAGAAAAATGTAGTGCATTTGGTTAGATGAAGCAGTATTGTACAATAACCAATTCAGTTTCGGATTAACTACATGAATAAATACACGGTCTAGTCCACAACGAAAAACTCATAAAATTGCGCAATACAATGTACTTTTTTCCAGGGGCTGCATCAAGGACACACAAAAAACGATGCAGTACGCACATATAAAAAATGCAGTTCTTTTTGATAGACCATGCAGTGCGGTATGATAACCGATGCAGTCTTGTGAACACGTAGGATACATATAAACGTGACAAATGCTCGTTCACACAGAAAAGTGGTGGTTAAAAAAAATTACTGATCAAAATAAAATAAAACCACGTTCGCATACAACCAACCAATCCGAGCGGTTCCATCACCACAAACCCAAGATCACAAATGCAACACCAACCCACGATATGCACAACCACATCGTCAACGAGATCTTGCAGTTCATCTGATGCGGCCATCCCACCTCGCTCCCCCCATTAAATTCAGACCCCTCCCAAAGGCCTTCTCATCACATCGCTGCCACCAAATCGCTCCATCACATCGATCTCCAAAGAAAACACCAAGCCCTACCACCGGCGATGGTATTCTCCGGCGACTACAAGAACATGGAGGCCCACAACAACACCAAGTTGCACGTCATCCACACCAACAAAAAGAAGAAGATGGCGATCTCGATCGAGAAGTTCGAGAGCCACCTCAGGGTCCAGCGCCACAAGATTGTCGGGATTGATCTCGAGTACGACAACGAGACTGACACATTGTAGAGACCCGCCCTCATCTAACTCTCCGTTGGCAAGACCCAACCGGTGCTGCTCTTCCAGCCGAGCGTCACTGAAAGGTGCACCGTCTTTGACAACTTCCTCGCCGACCCCAGGTACACGTTTGCTGGCTTCTCCATCAACGGCGACAAAACCAGGTTGAAGCGCGTCAATCTGTAGGTCACCAACTTGGTCGACATCCAGAAGAAATGGAGGATGCCCGAGGTGCGGAAGGAGTTGGACTCCCTCGCAGACGTCGCTGACATCCTCATCGACGACTACTACAACAACATGAAGAAGAAGATCACCGACCAGGAGCACAGGCACTGGTCCACCCTGCCTTTGTCCATGAGGCACATCGAGTATGCGGCAAAGGACACCTACACAGTGTTTGAGATATGGAACCGCATCACCCTCACCCAGGAGAGGCTTCGCCATGCAAAGCTGGAGAAGGAGGAGCCCCCCAAGAAGCGCGCCAGGGGCAGCAGGGTGATGACGCCATAGACCTAGGGTAGGGTCATAGGCCTGACCTAGACGCCCTACCCAAGTTTACTACCCTGAGATCCAAGACATTCCAAGGATGACAAAAGGTACCGACTGAAGTAACCAAGGAGTGCAATCCACTCGACCGTATATCTCACTCAGATACCCCAATTCCATTCGACCAGAATGAAGTCACTCGACCATGTAAGAAACCACTCGGAATGTAGAAGGTCTAAGGTCACTCAAGATAAGCAACGGTCGGGCATTCACTCCGTAGTCTTAAAGGCCATTACAACTCTTTATTACATGCGTTATCAGTAACGCCCTGTCATTATGTACATTGAACTCTCTGTGACGTGGGGCGGCTGGGGTCCTGGCGCACCCTATATAAGCTACCCCTCCTCTGGTACAAGGGTTCGCACCCCCTGTAACACACACACATATATTCCAGTTGATAGCCTCCGGGCATCGAGACGTAGGGCTTTTACCTCCTCTGAGAGGGGCCAGAACTCATAAAACTCTTGTGTACAACCTTGCCATAGCTAGGACCTTGCCTCCTCCTACGTACCCCCTACTCTTGTTGTCAGGCTTAGTACCACGAAAGTTGGTGCCCACCGTGGGGCAGGTGTCTTAGCGACTTCCGGTGAGGTAGCAAGTTTTTCTTTGATCATCATCAACATGATTTTCGGTGGTGGTCTGGCTTTGGGCCGCGAGATCCGACTCAGCGCGCTCGTCTTTATCGCCGACGACTCTGCCTGGCTTCAAGAAGCCCCCCTCGATGTCGAGGCACTTCCCATCCGCGGGGCGGCGCACTTTCACGCGAGTGCTTGCGGCATCCTTCTCCGGCAGTCATCGACTCAGTATTGGTCAACTCCCTCGTCATCCGCTCTCCCCGCTGCAGGCCGCCGCAAGCGGTTCGGTCGGTCATAGATCCATAGGTGGGTGAAGCACGCGGTGGCTCGCCAATCAGCCACCCCCAAGTCGTGGCAATCGAGCCCGACGAGTACCACTATGGGCCGGTCGACTGGTTCCGTAGATACGCTTTCCGAGTGCGGGAGCAGCGATCCCGTGGCGGAGGTCGTCATGGTCGGTCCCGGTGCAGTCCGCCTGGATACCCTCGGGGCGATGATGGCGGTAGTGGTGATGGTCAGTCGTACGATCATGATGGGTACGTGCCTCAGTCCCTCACTGCAGAGCAAAGGGAGGAGTTGCACCGCCGCAACACCGAAGCACTTCAAACCCCCATCTTGGGAGAGTCTCCCGAGGTTCAGGCTCTGGAGGCCACACGCCTGGCCATCGTGGCCGAGCGTGCGCGCTTGGAGAGCCTTCAACGCACACTCGACGATCAAGCCCGCCGACTGATTCCTGAATCCAGTCGACGACAATGACAATTGTTTCCACTTAAGCCCCAGGTATACCACACTCTGATTCAAAAACTTGCTGCAGCAGCCCATACTGCAGAGTCAATCCAGCCATCCCAATCGGAAGCTAGAAGAGGTTTGTTGCAGATTCGAGCGCTGCTCCGAGCAGCGGGCGAACAAAATTCAGCCGTTTCCCAGTCGTGCAATAGGATTCACGGCAGATCAGTAGCAGCGGACACAGTCTGGTCAGCTCACAACCCAAAATCACCCCCGCGGCGTGAGGGTCTCGGAAATCGCTAAGAGCAACAAACGGGTCGGAACTATGATCAGTATGACCGTCGACTCACGTGATGACTGTCATTGAGTGCCTACACCGCCACCGGGGAGCGGGTCGTACGCGCCTCGGCAGTACGATGGCAGGCGCCCGCATGGTGATGAGCGAAGGGCCCCAGTAAATCCCAGAGCGCCTGGCTTTGATGCATGGTCAATTCTTGTGCAAGGTCTGGTCGACAGGAACAGGGCACATAGAGAAGGGCAAGACAGAGACCGTCCGAGTGGCAGCATAGTACATGTTTCTGGACCCCGAGAGTTTCAGCAGAGCCATCAGGGCCGCTGAGATACCTCCCAACTTTAGGTTGGCAGCAGGAGTGAGCAAGTTCACCGGTGAGTCGAAGCCAAACACTTGGCTATAAGTTTACCGAGTGGCTGTGCAGATTGGTGGTGGCAATGACGATGTAGCCATGAAGCACCTCCCTCTGATGCTAGAAGGCTCGACCAGAGCTTGGTTGAATCAGCTGGCTCCAAGTAGCATATTCAATTGGGAAGAACTGGCCCGAGTGTTTGTCACGACATTTTAAGGCACTTGCAAGCGACCGACCGGGCTGGCGGAATTGCAGTATTGCGTCCAAAAGCCAAATGAAACTTTGAGATATTACATCCAGAGATGGACCACTCTTCATCATAAAGTGGAGAATGTGTTAGAGCATCAGGCAGTCCACGCCTTTAAAGAGGGCGTACGGTAAAAAGAGCTAAACCTGAAATTCGGTCGGATAGGAGACATGTCTCTGACTCGGATGATGGAGATAGCCAGTCGGTACGCTAACAGCGAGGAAGCGGACCGACTCCATAGCGCCAAGAAACCAGTCGTCCAAGATGATGGAAATTCCAATAGGAAACCAAAGCGCAAAGCAGAACCTACAGCTCTTGGAGAGGCTGCAGTCGTGAACCAGGGGAAGAACAAAGGGGAATCTAAATGCCCCTGGATCCCCAAGAAAGTGAAGGATCAAGCGGGAAATGATGTGCTTGATTTCCCGTGTCATATACACGCGAAGAAGGATGAAGAGGGGAATTTCATTTACCCCAAGCATACCACTAGACAGTGTCGACTCTTGATTCAGAGCATCCAAAAGGGCCAACCCAATGAGAAGGAGAAGGAATCTGAGGAGAATGAGGACACAGAAGAAGATGGAGGTTACACCCATATCAACTCCACCTTGATGATTTTTGCTGACGTCGAGAGCAAGAGTCGACTGAAAGTCATCAACAGGGAAGTCAACATGGTTGCTCCGGCAACGATGACATACTTGAAATGGTCGAAGACTCCCATTACATTCGACCAACCCGACTATCCAGCGCATATTGCTACCCCTAGGCGGCAAGCATTGGTGGTCGATCCAGTTGTTAACGGCACTCAACTGACCAAGGTCCTGATGGATGGCGGCAGTGGCTTGAATATCTTATATGTTGAGACCCTCCATGGGACGGGCATTCCGATGTCCAAACTGAGTGAGAGCAACACACAGTTCCACGGTGTCAACCTGGGGAAGAAAGCCGACTCACTCGGTCAGATCACCCTTGACGTGGTTTTCGGTGACTCGACCAATTATCGCAACAAGAAATTTACGTTCGAAGTAGTGGATTTCCAAAGTGCTTACCATGCTATTCTGGACAGGCCTGCCTATGCCCGTTTCATGGCTCGACCGTGCTATGTGTACCTCAAGTTAAAAATGCCAGGTCCCAAGGGCGTGATCACAGTCACTGGAGATCGGCAGAAAATAGAAGAGTGTTTCCAGAAAGGCTAAAAAATTGCTGATGAGTAGATGGCAGCAGTGGAGATGGAGGAATACCATAAGAACGCAGATCCGAGCGGTTTGTTGCGAGACAAGAAACCCGCCTCCGAGTCTGCTTTTCAGTCGGCTGGTGAGAGAAGCCCGTGCATATTCACCCGACCGATCCAAATGCTGCCCCGACTCAGATCTCAACAACACTGGACAGCATATAGGAAGAAGCGCTCATCCAGTTCCTCCATGAGAACCGTGACATCTTTGCATTGAAACCATCCGACATGCCGGGTGTACCCAGGGGACTGGTTGAGCACCATTTGCGAGTCAACCCTAAAGCAAAACCTGTCAAAGAGCATCTCCATCGGTCCGTCGTAGAGAAGAGAAAAGCAATTGGCGAAGAGATCACTCGGCTTCCGGCAGTTGAGTTCATCCGCGAGATATACCACTCCGAGTGGCTCGCCAATGTTGTCATGGTCCCCAAGAAGGACAAGTCACTCCGCATGTACATTGATTTCAAACATATCAATCGGGCCTGCCTGAAAGATCACTTCCCTCTCCCTCGCATCGATCAAATTGTCGACTCGACTATGGGGTGTGAGCATTTGTCCTTTCTGGATGCATATTCTGGGTACCATCAGATCCGATTGTTTGGGCCGGACGAAATAAAAGCAGCCTTCATCACCCCATTTGGGTGTTTTTGCTATGTTACCATGCCTTTTGGCCTCAAGAATGTTGGCGCCACGTTTATGCGCATGATTCAAAAGTGTCTGATCAAACAGATCAGTTGGAATGTGGAAGCATACATGGACGACATCATGGTTAAGTCACATAAAGGTTCCGACCTACTGACTGACCCTGCCGAAACATTTGCAAACTTGACAAATTATAATATCAAGCTCAACCCGTCGAAGTGCACATTCGGAGTCCCAGGAGGAAAGTTACTCGGATTTCTCGTTTCCGAATGAGGAATCGATGCAAACCTACAAAAGGTCAGCACAATCCTCCGAATGAAACGCCCCGTGCATGTGCACAACGTTCAGAAGCTTACTGGTTGTTTGGCTGCATCGAGTCGATTCATCTCACATCTTGGTGAAAAGGCATTACCTCTTTACCGGCCGATGAAACAGTCTGACAAGTTCGAGTGGAATCTTGAAGCTGAAGCAGCATTTGAAGAGCTCAAAGCCCTACTTTCCACCCAGCCGGTTGATATGTCTCCAACGTATCTATAATTTTTTATTGTTCCATGCTATTATATTATCTGTTTTGGATGTTTAATGTGCTTTAATATGCACTTTTATATTATTTTTGGGACTAACCTACTAACCAAAGGCCTAGTGCAAATTGCTATTTTTTTGCCTATTTCAGTGTTTCACAGAAAAGGAATATCAAACGGAATCCAAACGGAATGAAACCTTCGTGAGGATCATTTTTGGAACAAACGCAATCCAAGAGACATGGAGTGGACGTCAAGGAAGTAACAAGGCGGCCACGGGGTAGGAGGGTACGCCCCACCCTCATGGGCCCCTCGTAGCTCCACCGACCTACATATTTCGCCTATATCATGAAAACATCCAGGAGCACCACAAAGCCCTATTACCACCGCCGCAACCTTCGGTACCCGTGAGATCCCATCTTGGGGCCTTTTCGGGCGCTCCGTCGGAGGGGGAATCGATCATGGAGGGCTTCTACATCAAGACCATAGCCTCTCCGATGATGTGTGAGTAGTTTACCACAAACCTTTGGGTCCGTAGTTATTATCTAGATGGCTTCTTCTCTCTCTTTGGATCTCAATACAAGGTTCTCCTCGATCTTCTTGGAGATCTATTCGATGTAATACTTTTTGCGATGTGTTTGTCAAGATATGATGAATTGTGGGTTTATGTTAAAGATTATCTCTGAACAATATTTGGTTCTTCTCTGAATTCTTATATGAATGATTTAATATCTTTGCAACTATCTTCGAATTATCGGTTTAGTTTGGCCTACTAGATTGATCTTTCTTGCAATGGGAGAAGTGCTTAGCTTTGGGTTCAGTCTTGCGGTGTCCTTTCCCAGTGACAACAAGGGCAGCAAGGCACGTATTGTATTGTTGCCATCGAGGATAAAAAGATGGGGTTTATATCATATTGCTTGAGTTTATCCCTCTACATCATGTCATCTTGCTTAATGCGTTACTATGTTCTTATGAACTTAATACTCTAGATGCATGCTGGATAGCGTTCGATGTGTGGAGTAATAGTAGTAGATGCAGAATCGTTTCGGTCTACTTGACACGGACGTGATGCCTATATACATGATCATGCCTAGATATTCTCATAACTATGCGCTTTTCTATCAATTGCTCGGCAGTAATTTGTTCACCCACCGTAAAATATCTTATCTTGAGAGAAGCCACTAGTGAAACCTATGGCCCCCGGGTCTATATTCCATCATATTAGTTTCCCGTCAACTTTCCAATTTCTGTCGCCGTTTTTTATTTTGCAATCTTTACTTTTCAATCTATACAACAAAAATACCAAAACTATTTATCTTATTATCTCTATCAGATCTCACTTTTGCAAGTGGCCGTGAAGGGATTGGCAACCCCTTTATCGCGTTGGTTGCAAGGTTCTTAATTGTTTGTGCATGCACTAGGGATTTGCGTGTAGTCTCCTACTGGATTGATAACTTGGTTCTCAAAAAATGAGGGAAATACTTACGGTACTTTGCTGCATCACCCTTTCCTCTTCAAGGGAAAACCAACACATGCTCAAGAGGTAGCAAGAAGGATTTCTGGCGCCGTTGCCGGGGAGATTTACGCACAAGTTAAGACACACCAAGTACCCATAATAAACTCTTCTCCCTCGCATTACATTATTTGCCATTCGCCTCTCGTTGTCCTCTCCCCCACTTCTAAAACGATTTTCGAAAAGATTTGCCCTTTTTCCGTTCGCCTTTCTATTTGCTTGTGTTGCCATGTGCCCTTTATTAGCTTGCATCTTTGCTTGCTAAATTATGGATCCTCATCCACTTGCTAATCTTTTTAAGAGATCCAATTATGATGAACCAATTTCTAGTGAGCTACGTGCACTAGATTATCTTTATGAGGTTTTGCTTGAAATTCGTGAGTCCGAAAATTGTGAGGAAGTGTTGAAAGAAGAAGATTCTAAAGTGATTCATGATAGCTCCTTGAATAAAAAGCATGATTGCAATGATGTTATTATAAATTCTATTAATGTCAATTGTGCTAATGATATGCAAAACCCTAAGCTTGGGGATGCTTATTTTGCTATGCCCACTACTTGTTGCAATGATCATGATTGGGGTGATGCTTCTTACGATCCTGAAAACTTATTTAAGCCCCATTATGATTATGAGATTGATAATAATGTTTGCAATAATATTGAAAGTGGGTTTGGAAGAGTGTCAACTTTAGATCCCATATATTTGGAGAATGTTCAATCTTCTGAAATTTTTGATGAAAGTGGGTTTGGAGAGGTCATGACTTTAGTTAATGTTAATCCCACTATTTTGGAAGAGTGTCAACTTCGAATACATGTGGATCGTGTTGATAATATGTTATGTGATAGCTATATTGTTGAATTTGCTTATGATCCTACATGCAATTATTATAAGAAAATAAAATATAATTGTAGAAATTTTCATGTTACTAAATTACCTCTCTTCATGTTGAGGTTGATCTTGTTTTCTTTTTCTTCCTTGCATATGCTAGATATTGCTTGTATTAATTAGTTTTCCTATAAAATGCCTATGCTATATGATGCTCTTTTTTGTGCTTCAAGTCTTATCTTTCATGTGAGCATCATTAAAATTATTTATGCCTAGCTAAGGGCGTTAAACGATAGCGCTTGTTGGGAGGCAACCCTATTTTATTTTTGTTCTTTGGTTTTTTCTTCTGTTTAGTACTAAATAATTCATATAGCTTCTGTTTAGATGTGATTTTATGTTTTCATTAGTGTTTGTGCCAAGTAGAACCTTTGGGAAGACTTGGGTGAAGTCTTTGCGATCTTGCTGTAAAAAACAGGAACTTTTTCTCACGAGATTAGCTGCCATTTTTTTAATGGAGAGTGATTTTAAGTTGATTATTTTTGCAGATGATTAATAGAAAAATTCCTCACGTCCAATTTTTTTCCAGAATTTTTAGAGTTACATAACTATTCGAAAGTTACAGATTTCTAGAGACTATTCTGTTTTTGACAGATTCTGTTTTTCGTGTGTTGTTTGCTTATTTTGATGAATCTATGGCTAGTATCAGGGGGTATGGACCGTAGAGAAGTAGGAATACAGTAGGTTTAACACCAATATAAATAAATAACGAGTTCATTACAGTACCTTAAAGTGGTGGTTTGTTTTCTTATACTAACGGAGCTCATGAGATTTTCTGTTGAGTTTTGTGTTGTGAAGTTTTCAAGTTTTTGGGTAAAGATTTGATGGATTTTGGTATAAGGAGTGGCAAGATCCTAAGCTTGGGGATGCCCAAGGCACCCCAAGGTAAAATTCAAGGACAACCAAAAGCCTAAGCTTGGGGATGCCCCGAGATGACATCCCCTCTTTCGTCTTCGTCCATCGGTAACTTTACTTGAGACTATTCACCACATGATATGTGTTTTGCTTGGAGCGTCTTGTATGATTTGAGTCTTTGCTTTTTAGTTTACCACAATCATCCTTGCTGTACACACCTTTTGGGAGAGCCACACATGAATCATAATTTATTAGAATACTCTATGTGCTTCACTTATATCTTCTGAGCTAGATAATTTTGCTCAAGTACTTCACTTATATTTTAGAGAACGGTGGTGGTTTTATTTTGTAGAAATTATTGATCTCTAATGCTTCAATTATACTATTTTGAGAGTCCTTTAGAACAACATGGTAATTTCCTTTGGCTATAAAATTAGTCCTAATATGATAGGCATCTAAGATGGGTATAATAAAACTTTCATATAAAGTGCATTGAATACTTTGAGAAGTTTAATACTTGATGATTGTTTTGAGATATGAGGATGGTGATATTAGAGTCATGCTGAGTAGTTGTGAATTTGAGAAATACTTGTGTTGTGGTTTGCAAGTCCCGTAGCATGCACGTATGGTAACCGTTGTGTGACAAATTCGAAGCATGTTGTATTTCTTTGATTGCCATCCTTTGTGTGGAGGTCGGGATCGCGCGATGGTTAACTCCTACCAACCCTTCCCCTAGGAGCATCCTGTAGTACTTTGTTTTGATGACTTGTAGATTTTTGCAATAAGTATGTGAGTTCTTTATGACTAATGTTGAGTCCATGGATTATACACACTCTCACCCTTCCACCATTGCTAGCCTCTCTAGTACCGCGCAACTTTCGCCGGTACCATAAACCCACCATATATCTTCCTCAAAACAGCCACCATACCTACCTATTATGACATTTCCATATCCATTCCTAGATATATTGATATGCAACTTTCCACCGTTCCGTTTATTATGAAACGTTTCATCATTGTCATATTGCCTTGCATGATCATGTAGTTGACATCGTATTTGTGGCAAGGCCACCATGCATGATTTTTCATACATGTCACTCTTGATTCATTGCATACTTCGGTACGCCGCCGGAGGCATCCATATAGAGTCATATTTTGTTCTAGTATCGAGTTGTAATCTTTGAGTGTAATTAAATAGAAGTGTGATGATCATCATTATTACAGCATTGTCCCCAAAAAAAGAGAAAGGCCAAATAAAAAAACGAAGGCCCAAAAAAAAGAAAAACAGAAAAAAGGGGACAATTATACTATCTTTTTCCACACTTGTGCTTCAAAGTAGCACCATGATCTTCATGATAGAGAGTCTCTTGTTTTGTCACTTTCATATACTAGTGGGAATTTTTCATTATAGAACTTGGCTTGTATATTCCAACAATGGGCTTCCTCAAATGCCGTAGGTCTTCGTGAGCAAGCAAGTTGGATGCACACCCACTTAGTTTCCTTTTGAGCTTTCATACATTTATAGCTCTAGTGCATCCGTTGCATGGCAATCCCTACTCACTCACATTGATATCTATTGATGAGCATCTCCATAGCCCATTGATACGCCTAGTTGATGTGAGACCATGTTCCTCCTTTTTGTCTTCTCCACAACCACCATTCTATTCCACCAATAGTGCTATGTCCATGGCTCACGCTCATGTATTGCGTGAAAGTTGAAAAAGTTTGAAAAAATTAAAGTATGAAACAATTGCTTGGCTAAAATCGGGGTTGTGCATGATTTGAGTATTTTGTGTGACGAAGATGGAGCATAGACAAACTATATGATTTTGTAGGGATGAACTTTCCTTGGCCATGTTATTTTGAGAAGACATAATTGCTTTGTTAGTATGCTTGAAGTACTATTATTATTATGTCAATATTAAACTTTTGTCTTGAATCTTTCGGATCTGAACATTCATGCCACAATAAAGAAAATTACATTGAAAATTATTTAAGGTAGCATTCCACATCAAAAATTATGTTCTTATCATTTACTTACTCAAGGAAGAGCAGGAATTAAGCTTGGGGATGCTTGATACGTCTCCAACGCATCTATATTTTTTTATTGTTCCATGCTATTATATTATCTGTTTTGGATGTTTAATGGGCTTTAATGTGCACTTTTATATTATTTTTGGGACTAACCTACTAACCAAAGGCCTAGTTCAAATTGATATTTTTTTTGCCTATTTTTGTGTTTCGCAGAAAAGGAATATCAAATGGAATCCAAACGCAATGAAACCTTCGCGAGGATCGTTTGTGGAACAAACGCAATCCAGGAGACTTGGAGTGGACGTCAAGGAAGCACGAGGAAGGAGGGCGTGCCCAGAGGGGTAGGTGCACCCCCACCCTCGTGGGCCCCTCGTAGCTCCACCGTCCTACTTCTTTCGCCTATATATACTCATATACCCTGAAAACATCCAGGAGCACCACGAAACCTTATTTCCACTGCCGCAACCTTCTGTACCCGTGAGATCCCATCTTGGGGCCTTTTCCGGCGCTCCGCCGGAGTGGGAATCGATCACAGAGGGCTTCTGCATCAACACCATAGCCTCTCCGATGATGTGTGAGTAGTTTACCACAGTCCTTCGGGTCCATAGTTATTAGCTAGATGGCTTCTTCTCTCTCTTTGGATCTCAATACAAAGTTCTCCTCGATCTTCTTGGAGATCTATTCGATGTAATACTTTTTGCGGTGTGTTTGTCGAGATCAGATGAATTGTGAGTTTATGATCAAGATTATCTATGAACAATATTTGGTTCCTCTCTAAATTGTTATATGCATGATTTAATATCTTGCAAGTCTCTTCGAATTATCGGTTTAGTTTGGCTTACTAGATTGATCTTTCTTGCAATGGGAGAAGTGCTTGGCTTTGGGTTCAATCTTGCGGTGTCCTTTCCCAGTGACAGCAGGGGTAGCATGGCACGTATTGTATTGTTGCCATCGAGGATAAAAAGATGGGTTTTATATCATATTGCTTGAGTTTATCCCTCTACAGCATGTCATCTTGCTTAATGCGTTAGTCTGTTCTTATGAACTTAATACTCTAGATGCATGCTGGATAGCGATCGATGTGTGGAGTAATAGTAGTAGGTGCAGAATCGTTTTGGTCTACTTGACACGGACGTGATGCCTATATACATGATCATGCCTATATATTCTCATAACTATGCGCTTTTCTATCAATTGCTCGGCTGTAATTTGTTCACCCACCGTAAAATATGCTATCTTGAGAGAAGCCACTAGTGAAACCTATGGCCCCCGGGTCTGTTTTCCATCATATTAGTTTCCCGTCAACTTGCCAATTTCTTTCGCCGTTCTTTTATTTTGCAATCTTTACTTTTCAATCTATACAACAAAAATACCAAAAATATTTATCTTATTATCTCTATAAGATCTCACTTTTGCAAGTGGCCGTGAAGGGATTGACAATCCCTTTATCGCGTTGGTTGCAAGGTTCTTAATTGTTTGTGCAGGTACTAGGGATTTGCGTGTAGTCTCCTACTGCATTGATACCTTGGTTCTCAAAAGCTAAGGGAAATACTTAAGCTACTTTGCTGTATCACCCTTTCCTCTTCAAGGGAAAACCAACGCATGCTCAAGAGGTAGAACCGGTGCTTGCTGATACATCCATTTTGCATCATGCTTATATGTTGATATTTATTGCATTATGGGCTGTTACTATATGTTTTGTCACAATACTTATGCCTTTTCTCTCTTATTTTACAAGGTTCACATGAAGAGGGAGAATGCAGGCAGCTGGAATTCTGGGTTGGAAAAGGAGCAAACTCTGGAAACCTATCTTGCACAACTCCAAAAGCCGTGGTCTCAACAGAACATTGTTTCGGAAAATATAAAAAATATCTAGCGAAAGAAACCCACGAGGGGGGCACCGGCTGTCCACGAGGGTGGGGGGCGCGCCCCCCTTCCCAGGGCGCGCCCCCTGCCTCATAGGCTAGCCGGCAGGCCCTCGATGCCCATCTTCTCCTATATGAGGTGTTTTGACCTGGAAAAATCATAAGGAGGCTTTCGGGACGAGACGCCGCCGTCTCGAGGCGGAACCGGGGCGGAAACTAATCTAGGGCTCCCGCAGAGCTGTTCTGCCGGGGATACTTCCCTTCGGGAGGGGAAAATCGTCACCGCCTTCATCACCAACAACTCTCCCATCTTGGGGAGGGCTATCTTCATCAACATATTCACCAGCACCATCTCCTCTCAAATCCTAGTTCATCTCTTGTATCCAATCTTTGTACCCAAACCTCAGATTGGTACATGTGGGTTGCTAGTAGTGTTAATTACTCCTTGTAGTTGATGCTAGTTGGTTTATTTGGTGGAAGATCATATGTTTAGATCCATTATGCATATTAATACCCCTCTGATCATGAACAATATTATGTCTTTTGAGTAGTTACTTTTTTTTCCTGAGGACATGGGAGAAGTCTTGCTATTAGTAGTCATGTGAATTTGGTCTTCGTTTGATATTTTGCTGAGATGTATGTTGTCTCTCCTCTAGTGGTGTCATGTTAACGTCGACTACATGACACTTCACCATTATTTGGGCCTAGAGGAAGGCATTGGGAAGTAATAAGTAGATGATGGGTTGCTAGAGTGACAGAATCTTAAACCCTAGTTTATGCGTTGCATCGTAAGGGGCTGATTTGGATCCATATGTTTTAGGCTATGGTTAGGTTTACCTTAATACTTCTTTTGTAGTTGCGGATGCTTGCATTAGAGTGTAATCATAAGTTGGAGGCTTGTCCAAGTAAGGGCAGCACCCAAGCACCGGTCCACCCACATATCAAATTACCAAAGTACCGAACGCGAATTAGATGATCGTGATGAAAACTAGCTTGACGATAATCCCCATGTGTCCTCGGGAGTGCTTTCCTTTATATAAGAGTTTGTCCAGGCTTGTACTTTGCTACAAAAAGGATTGGGCCACCTTGCTGCACCTTATTTACTTTTATCTTTTGTCACTTGCTACCAATTACCTTATAAGAAAACTATCTGTTGTCTATAATTTCAGTGCTTGCAGAAAATACCTTACCGAAAACTGCCTATCATTTCTTTCTGCTCCTCGTTGGGTTCGACACTCTTACTTATCAAAAGGACTATGATAGATCCCCTACACTTGTGGGTCATCAAGACTCTTTTCTGGCGCCATTGCCGGGGAGTGAAGCGCCTTTGGTAAGTGGAATTTGGTAAGGAAAAATTTATATAGTGTGCTGAAATTTATTGTCACTTGTTACTATGGCTCAAAATCCTTTGAGGGGCTTGTTCGGGGTATCTTCACCCCGAGCAGAAGAGCAAAGAGTTTCTCCTCAACCTAATGCACCTATTGAAAATGTTTGCTTTGAGATTCCTTCGGGTATGATAGTGAAACTGCTTGAAAATCCCTTTACAGGAGACGGAACACTGCATCCCGACTTACACCTAATCTATGTGGATGAAGTTTGTGGATTGTTTAAGCTTTCAGGTATGCCCGAGGATGTTATCAAGAAGAAGGTCTTCCCTTTATCTTTGAAGGGAGATGCATTGACATGGTTTAGGCTATGCGATGGTATGGGATCATGGAACTATAATCGTCTGAAGTTGGAATCTCATCACAAGTTCTACCCTATGCACCAGGTTCATCATGATCGTAATTATATTTATGACTTCTGGCCTCGCGAAGGAGAAAGCATCGCTCAAGCTTGGGGGAGGCTTAAGTCAATGTTATATTCATGCCCCAATCATGAGCTCTCAAGAGAAATGATCATTCAAAACTTTTATGCTCAGCTTTCTCATAATAATCGCTCCATGCTCGATACTTCTTGTTATGGCTCTTATATGATGAAGACTATTGATTTCAAATGGGATTTATTGGAAAGAATTAAACGCAACTGTGAAGATTGCGATCTCGACGAAGGTAAGGAGTCAGGTATGACCCCTAAGTTTGATTGTGTTAAAGATTTTATGGATACCGATGTTTTCCGTGAGTTTAGCACTAAATATGGACTTGACTCTGAGATAGTAGCTTCTTTTTGTGAATCTTTTGCTACTCATGTTGATCTCCCCAAGGAGAAGTGGTTTAAATATCACCCCCCTATTGAAGTAAAAGTAGTTGAACCTTTTAAAGTTGAAGAAAAGACTATCACTTATAATGTTCATCCTTTTATTCTTACCGCTTATATTGAGAAACCACCTTTCCCTGCTAGGATAAAGGATCATGCTCAAGCTTCAACTGTAGTTCGTAAAAGTAACACTAGAACACCTACACCCTCCAACCAAATTAAAGTTGAACCTAGTGTTGCTACGGTTAAAGATCTCTTGGTAGAATATTTAGATGGACATGTGATTTACCTCCAAGAAGAATCTGCTAGAATAGCCAAACCCAAAGCTAGGAATAAACATAAACCTGTTGTTGGCCTGCCCGTTATCTCTGTCAAGATAGGAGATCATTGTTATCATGGTTTATGTAACGTAGGTGCTAGTGCGATTATTATCCCTTTTGATCTGTACAACGAAATTATGCATGATATTGCACCTGTTGAGTTAGAAGGGAATGGTGTTACTATTAAGCATGCTAATAGAGATACTATTTCACCAGTTGGGATTGTTAGAGATGTTGAAGTCTTGTGTGGAATGGTCAAATACCCTGCTGATTTCCTTATTCTCAGTTCCCCACAAGATGAATTATGTCCCATTATATTTGGTAGACCCTTCTTGAATACTGTTAATGCCAAGATAGGCTGCGTGAAAGATATTGTCACTGTTGGATTAGGGGATATGTCTCATGATTTTAACTTTGCTAAATTCCGTAGACAACCCCTTGAAAAGGCACCACCCAGTAAGGATGAAATTATTGGTCTTGCTTCTATTGCCGTGCCACCTAATGATCCTTTAGAACAATACTTGCTAGACCACAAAAATGATATGCATATGAATGAGAGAAGGGAAATAGATGAAATATTCCTTACACAGGGACCCGTATTGAAAAACAACTTGCCTGTTGAAATCCTAGGGGATCCTCCTCCACCCAAGGGTGATCCCGTGTTTGAACTTAAACCTTTGCCTGATAATCTTAAGTATGTTTATCTTGATGAAAATAAGATATATCCTGTTATTATTAGTGCTAACCTTTCAGAGCAGGAAGAAGAAAAATTCTTGAAAACTCCGAAGAAGCACCGAGCTGCTATTGGATATACTCTGGATGATCTTAAGGGCATTAGTCCCACTATATGCCAACACAAGATAAAATTGGAAGAAAATGCTAAACCAGTTATTGATCATCAGCAACGGTTAAATCATAAGATGAAAGAAGTGGTAAGGAAGGAAATACTAAAGCTCCTAGAAGCAGGTATTATCTATCCAGTTGCTCATAGCAAGTGGGTGAGTACTTGTGTTCCTAAGAAAGGAGGTATGACTGTTGTCCCTAATGATAAAGATGAATTGATCCCGCAAAGAATAGTTACAGGCTATAAGATGGTAATTGATTTCCGTAAGTTAAATAAAGCTACTAAGAAAGATCATTACCCCTTGCCATTCATTGATCAAATGCTAGAAAGGTTATCCAAACATACTCATTTGTGCTTTCTGGATGGTTATTCTGGTTTCTCTCGAATACCCGTGTCAAAAGGGGATCAAGAAAAGACCACTTTTACTTGTCCTTTTGGTACCTTTGCTTATAGACGTATGCCTTTTGGTTTATGCAATGCACCTGCTACCTTTCAAAGATGCATGATGACTATATTCTCTAATTTTTGTGAAAAGAGTGTTGAGGTTTTCATGGATGATTTCTCTGCTTACGGAACTTCTTTTGATGATTGCTTAAGCAACCTTGATCGAGTTTTGCAGAGATGTGAAGACACTAATCTGGTCTTGAATTGGGAGAAGTGCCACTTTATGGTCAATGAAGGCATTGTCTTGGGATATAAAATTTCTGAAAGAGGTATTGAATTTGACAAAGCTAAAGATGATGCTATTGAAAAGATGCCATGCCCTAAGGACATTAAAGGTATACGAAGTTTCCTTGGTCATGCCGGGTTTTATAGGAGGTTCATAAAGGACTTCTACAAAATCTCCAGGCCTCTGACTAATCTCTTACAAAGAGATATTCCTTTTGTCTTTGATGATGATTGTCTAGAAGCATTTGAAATACTTAAGAAAGCGTTGATCTCTGCACCTATTGTCCAGCCTCCTGACTGGAATTTACCCTTTGAGATTATGTGCGATGCTAGTGATTATGTTGTAGGTGTTGTTCTAGGGCAAAGAGTTGATAACAAATTGAATGTTATCCAGTATGCTAGTAAAACTCTAGATAGTGCCCAAAGAAATTATGCTACCACTGAAAAAGAATTTTTAGCAGTTGTATTTGCTTGTGATAAGTTTAGACCCTATGTCGTTGATTCTAAAGTAACTATTCACACTGATCATGCTGCTATCAAATACCTTATGGAAAAGAAAGATGCTAAACCTAGACTTATTAGATGGGTTCTCTTGCTGCAAGAATTTGACTTGCATATTATTGATAGAAAAGGAGCTGAGAACCCCATAGCAGATAACTTGTCTAGGTTAGAGAATATACTTGATGACCCACAACCTATTGATGATAGTTTTCCTGATGAACAACTAGCTTTCATAAATACTTCTTGTACTGCTCCATGGTATGCTGATTATGCTAATTATATTGTTGCTAAGTTTATACCTCCTAGGTTCACATACCAGCAAAAGAAAAAATTCTTCTATGATTTGAGACATTACTTCTGGGATGACCCACATCTTTATAAAGAAGGAGGAGATGGTATTATTAGACATTATGTACTTGAGCATGAACAGGAACAGATCTTACGCAAGTGCCACTCCGAAGCTTATGGAGGACACCATGCGGGAGATAGAATTGCACACAAGGTATTGCAATCCGGTTTTTATTGGCCTACTCTCTTCAAGGATGCCCGTAAGTTTGTCTTATCTTGTGATGAATGTCAAAGAATTGGTAATATTAGTAGACTTCAAGAAATGCCTATGAATTATTCACTTGTTATTGAACCATTTGATGTTTGGGGCTTTGACTATATGGGACCTTTTCCTGCCTCTAATGGGTACACACATATTTTAGTTGCTGTTGATTACGTTACTAAGTGGGTAGAAGCTATTCCAACTAGTAGTGCTGATCATAACACCTCTATTAATTTGCTTAAGGAAGTTATTTTTCCGTGGTTTGGAGTCCCTAGATATCTAATAACTGATGGTGGTTCACACTTTATTCATGGTGCTTTCCGTAAGATGCTTGCAAAGTATGATGTCAACCATAGAATTGCATCCCCCTATCACCCACAGACTAGTGGTCAAGTAGAACTAAGTAATAGGGAGTTGAAACTAATCTTGCAAAAGACAGTTAATAGGTCTAGGAAGAATTGGTCCAAGAAACTTGATGATGCATTATGGGCCTATAGAACTGCATACAAAAATCCTATGGGTATGTCTCCATATAAGATGGTATATGGAAAAGCTTGACACTTACCTCTTGAGCTAGAACATAAGGCATATTGGGCTATAAAAGAGCTCAATTATGATTTCAAACTTGCTGGTGGGAAGAGGCTAGTTGACATTAGCTGCCTTGATGAGTGGAGAACCCATGCCTAATGCCAAGCTGTTTAAAGAAAAAGTTAAAAGATGGCATGACAAAAGGATACAAAAGCGTGAGTTTAACGTAGGGGATTATGTCTTGCTATTCAACCCTCGTCTAAGATTTTTTGCAGGAAAACTTCTCTCCAAGTGGGAAGGACCTTACGTTATCGAGGAGGTCTATCGCTCCGGTGCCATAAAAATTAACAACTTTGAAGGCACAAATCCGAAGGTGGTGAATGGTTAAAGAATTAAACATTATATCTCAGGTAATCCTATAAATGTTGAAACCAATATTATTGAAACCGTAACCCCGGAGGAATACACAAGGGACACTTTCCAGAATGATTCAGCCTCCGAAAAGGAAGAGGTACGTGACACGGTAAGTAAACCGACTCCAAAATAGTTCTAAAGGCAATTTTTCTGCGTTTTGGAATATTTAGAAAAATAGAAAAATAAACCGCAGTCCGGAAGAGACACGAGGCCTCCACGAGGGTGCAGGGCGCGCCCCCCTTCCTAGGGCGGCCCCCTGCCTCGTGGGCACCCCGTGTGTCCCCTGGACTTCCTTTACTTGTGGGTTACTCCTCTTGGTCGGGAAAAATTCATTATATATACTCCCGAAGGTTTTGACCTCTGTATCACGCAGAAATCCTTTGTTTTCGTTTTGAGCTGCTGTTTTTGACAGATCTAGACTCCAACACCCCCAAGGACAAGTTCTTCAAGAAGGTCATCAACCCCTACCTTGCGGAGGTGCTGCACCACCCCAAAACCATGGAGTTGCATGAGGGGTTGCTGCACATCCATGATGTTGAGGGGCCGAGGAGGATCGGCAGCGTGGAGACAAGACTCGGAGTAATGGAGCAACAAGTTTTCAAATGCCAAGGTATGGTGGAACGAGGACTCAACGCCAACCACATGATGATCTCGGAGCTCGCCAACAACCTCAAGCTGGACTCAAGGATCTTTGGGGAAGCTATCTCTAATCTTCAAGAGAATATCGAACACCTCCAAGCCCAGATCTATGACCTGCAAAACCAAAACTGTGAGTATGAATATAGATTCAAGAAGATAAGTTTGGCTGCAGATTTGACTATCCCAGAGACTCAATCAACCTTCTACGATGGTGAACCCATGCCTTGGAAGGTGGACAACCAGCCTACATCATCAACAACTCCATCATCACCACCCCCGAAGAAGGAGACATAATCATATGGGTATGGGCACTCCCCTTGGCAACTGCCAAGCTTGGGGGAGTGACCCCGGTATCGTATCACCATCACTCCTATCTTTACCGGTTTACTTCGTTTGATCCTTTTGGTAGTATCTTGATCTATTAGAATAAAGTCAGCATGATCTAGTTGTGAGCTTTTACTTTGTGAGCTTTACCCTTTGTAATCGAGTCCGTGAGCTATATAATAAAGATTAGTGTTGAGTCAAGGGCTTGATTTCCTCACTTGGGTCATGATAAAAGTAAGAAAACATAAAGAGTATCAAAGAGATCATATCGATCTTATGGGAAGTAATGACTTCACATACAAGAGTATGATAAATAAAAGTTGTTGGGAGGTGACAAACATAGTTTTGGTCATCGTTGCAATTAATAGGAAGTAATAAAAGAGGAGAGGCTTCACATACAAATATACTATCTTGGACATCTTTTATGATTGTGAGCACTCATTAAAATATGACATGCTAAAGAGTTGATGTTGGACAAGGAAGACAACATAATGAGTTATGTCTTCTTATATCCAAAATAAATTATATTGTCTTGGATCATCCAACATGTTGAGCTTGCCTTTCCCCCTCATGCTAGCCAAAACTCCTCGCACTAAGTAGAGAAACTACTTGTGCTTCCATATATCCTTAAACCTAGTTTTGCCATGAGAGTCCACCATACCTACCTATGGATTGAGAAAGATCCTTCCAAGTAAGTTGTCACGTTGCAAATCCGCTAAAATATGTATGATTTATTAGTGTGGGAGAAATTAGCTTTATACGATCTTTTGATATGGAAGTAATAAAAGTGCCAGACTACATAATAGAGGTCCTTATCACAAGTGGCAATATAAAGCGAAGTTCTTCTATGCTAAGACTTTTTGCATCCAACCATAAAATCACATGACAACCTCTGCTTCCCTCTGCGAAGGGCCTATCTATTATTCTTGTCTTACAAGTGTCAAGGAGAATTCCACCTTTCCTTTTTACATTTTATCCTTTGGCAAGCACATTGTGTTGGAAAGATCCTGACATATACACCCACTTGGATGTAAGTTTTCATGATCTATTACTGTTGACATTACCCTTGAGGTAAAAGGTTGGGAGGCAACACCATAAGCCCCTATCTTTCTCTGTGTCTGATTAAAACTCCATAAACATAAGTATTGCGTGAGTGTGAGCAATTGTGAAAGACTATATGATAGTTGAGTATGTAGGCTTGCTGAAAAGTTCTTATATTGACTCTTTCCGATGTTACGATAAATTGCAATTGCTTCAATGACCGAGATCAAAGTTTGTTAGTTTCCAATGAAGTTTATGATTCATACTTGATATTGTGGATGAACTGTTACTTTAGCATAAGAATCATATGACTATATTTATATAAGTTGCTGTTATGAGAATGATCATGATGCCCTCATGTCCGTATTTTGATTTATCGACACCTCTATCTCTAAACATGTGGGCATATTTTGCGATATCGGCTTTCGCTTGAGGACAAGCCAGGTCTAAGCTTGGGGGAGTTGATACGTCCATTTTGCATCATGCTGATATGTTGATATTTATTGCATTATGGGTTGTTACTATATGTTTTGTCACAATACATATGCCTTTTCTCTCTTATTTTACAAGGTTCACATGAAGAGGGAGAATGTCGGCAGCTGGAATTCTGGGCTAAAAAAGGGGCAAACTCTGGAAACCAATTCTGCACAACTCCAAAAGCCCTGAAAGTCAAATGAACATCATTTCGGAAAATATAAAAAATATCTGGCGAAAGAAACCCACGAGGGGGGCCACCAGCTGTCCACGAGGGTGGTGGGCGCGCCCGCCTTCCCAGGGCACGCCCCCATGTCTCGTGGGCCAGCCGGCAGGCCCCCGGTGCCCATCTTCTCCTATATGAGGTGTTTTGACCTGGAAAAAAAATCAGAAGGAGGCTTTCGGGATGCTACCTCTTGAGCTTGCGTTGTATTCCCTCAAAGCTGAAAGGGAGATGCAGCACTGTAGCGTAAGTATTTCCCTCAGTGTTTGAGAACCAAGGTATCAATCCAGTAGGAGACCACGCGCCAGTCCCTCGCACCTACACAAACAAATAAGAACTTCGCAGCCAACGCGATAAGGGGTTGTCAATCCCTTTACGGTCACTTACGAGAGTGACATATGATAGAGATGATAGTTATATTTTTGGTATTTTTGGTTTAATAAAACAGCAAATAAAAGTGGTAAAAGTAAAGTAGATGTAGATTGATATGTTGAGAATAGACTCGGGGGCCATAGTTTTCTCTAGTGGCTTCTCTTATGATAGCGATATTCTACGGCGGGTAAACAAATTACTGTCGAGCAATTGATAGAAAAGCGAATAATTATGAGACTATCTAGGCATGATCATTGTATATAGGCATCACATCCGAGACAAGTAGACCGACTCCTGCCTGCATCTACTACTATTACTCCACACATCGACCGCTATCTAGCATGCATCTAGTGTATTGAGTTCATCCAAACAGAGTAACGCCTTAAGCAAGATGACATGATGTAGAGGGATAAACTCAAGCAATATGATATAAACCCCATCTTTTTATCCTCGATGGCAACAAGACAATACGTGCCTTGCTGCCCCTACTATCACTGGGAAAGGACACCGGAAGATTGAACCCAAAGCCAAGCACTTCTCCCATTGCAAGAACTATTGATCTAGTAGGCCAAACCAAACCAACAATTCGAAGAGACTTGCAAGGATATTATGAGCACACATAAAATGTTCAGAGAAGAACCAAATATCTTTCATAGATAACCTTGATCATAAACTCACAATTTATTGGATCTTGACAAACACACTGCAAAAAGAGATTACATCGAATAGATCTCCTCGAAGACCGAGGATAACTTTGTATTGAGATCCAAAGAAAGAGAAGAAGCCATCTAGATACTAGCTATGGACCCGAAGGTCTCTGGTAAACTACTCACAACTCATGGTGAGGGCGATGATGATTATGATGATGATGGCCTCCGTGATGGATCCCCCTCCCGGAATAGGCTCCAAGATGGGATCTCCACGGGAACAGAAGCTACGGCGGTGGAATTAGGGTTTTCTCTTTGCGTATGGAGTTTCTGGGGTACGTAGGTATATATAGGAAGAAGGAGGGCACCGGGGCCACACAGGCCAGCCTCGAGGAAGGGGGCGCGCCCTGGCACCCTCGAGGACAGCCCTTCTGTCCCCTGACTTGGTCCTGAAGTTTCCCGTGCATGATTTTCTCCAAAAATATCTCTCGCGAAGGTTTCATTCCATTTGGACTTCGTTTGATATTCCTTTTCTGCAAAACCCTGAAATAGGCAAAAAACATCAATCTGGACTGGGCCTTTGGGTTAGTAGGTTAGTCCCAAAAATGATATAAAAGTGAATGATAAAGCCCATTAAACATCCAAGACTTCATAAATAATAGCATGGAACAATAAAAAATTATAGATATGTTGGAGACGTATCAAGCATCCCCAAGCTTAATTCCTGCTCGTCCTCGAGTAGGTAAATGATAAAGAAAGAATTTTTGATGTGGAATGCTAACCAATATAGTGTTTCAATGTAATTCTCTTAATTGTGGCATGAATGTTCAGATTTGAAGGATTCAAAATAAAAGTCTATATTGACATAAGAAACAACAATACTTCAAGCAATACTAACAAAGCAATCATGTCTTCTCAAAATACTATGGCTAAAGAAAGTTATCCCTACAAAATCATATAGTCTGGCTATGCTCCCTCTTCATCACACAAAATATTCATATCATGCACAACCCCGATTTCAGCCAAGCATTTGTTTTCATACTCTATCTTTTCAACCCTTTCAACTTTCACGCAATACATGAGCGTGAGCCATGGATATAGCACTATGGGTGGAATAGAAGTGGTTGTGGAGAAGACAAAAAGGAGGGAGATAGTCTCACATCGACTAGGCGTATCAATGGGCTATGGAGATGCCCATCAATAGATATCAATGTGAGTAAGTAGAGATTGCCATGCAACGGATGCACTAGAGCTAAATATGAATGAAAGCTCAACAAAAGAAACTAGTGGGTGTGCATCCAACTTGCTTGCTCATGAAGATCTAGGGCATTTGAGGAAGCCCATTGTTGGACTATACAAGCCAAGTTATATAATGAAAATTGCCACTAGTATATGAAAGTGACTAAGCATGAGACTCTCTACAATGAAGAACATGGTGCTACTTTGAAGAACAAGTGTGAAAAAGATAGTAGCAATTGTCCCTTCTCTCTTTTCTCTCATTTTCTTTGGAGGGGCTTTCTCATTTTTTTATTAGCCCCTCTCTATTTTTTTTGGGCCATCTCTTTTTTTATTGGCCTTTCCTCACATGGGACAATGCTCTAATAATGATGATCATCACACTTTTTGTTACAACTCGAAATTACAACTCGATACTACAACAAGTATGACTCTACATGAATGCCCCCGGCGGTGTACCGCGATGAGCAATGAATAAAGAGCGACATATATGAAAAATTATGCATGGTGGCTTTGCCACAACTACGATGTCAACTACATGATCATGCATGGCACTATGACAACATGATGCGTGTCATATAAGCGGAACGATGGAAAGTTGCATGGCAATATATCTCGGAATGGCTATGGAAATTCCATGATAGGTAGGTATGGTGGCTGTTTTGAGGAACAATATGTTGGCTGTTTTGAGGAAGGATTTATAGTGGGTTTATGGTACCGGCGAAAGTTGCGCGGTACAAGAGAGGCTAGCAATGGTGGAAAGGTGAGAGTGCGTATAATCCATGGACTCAACATTAGTCATAAGAACTCATATACTTATTGAAAAAATCTACGAGTCATCAATACAAAGCAATCAACGCATGCTCCTAGGGGGGAGGTTGGTAGGAGTTAACCATCGCACGCCCCCAACCTCCACACAAAGGTTGGCACTTTACAAATACCTCATGACCTAGCTTCGTCACATAGCAGTTCACCATACGTGCATGATACGGGGATCACTAACCTTAACACAAGTATTTCTCAATTTCATAATAACTCCACTAGCATGACTATAATATCACTATCCTCATGTCTCAAAACAATTATCAAGTATCCAACATCTCATTCTATTCAATGCACTTGATGTGATTTTTTTTACTACATTGGCATTGGATGTTTATCATGTGAAGACTAGTTTCTTTAGCCTAAACACTTTACCATGATGTTCTAATAGACTCTCCAATAGATATAAGTGAAGCATGAGAGTTCAGCAATTTCTAAAAAATATTACCACCACCATGCTCTAAAAGATATAAGTGAAGCACTAGAGCAAAAACTATTCAACTCGAAATATATAAGTGAAGCACATAGAGTGTTCTAATAATTTCTAGGGCATATTTAACTCTCTCAAATAGGTCTGTCCAGCAAGGATTATTGTGGCAAACTAACATGCAAAGACTCAAATTATACAAGACGCTCCAAGCAAAACACATATCATGTTGCGAATAAAAATATAGCTCCAAGTATAGTTACCGATGGATGAAGACGAAAGAGGGGATGCCTTCCCGGGGCATCCCCAAGCTTAGGCTTTTGATTATCTTGAATTTACTTGGGGTTCCATGGGAATCCCCAAGCTTAGGCCTTTGCTACTCCTTGTTCCATAGTCCATCAAAGCAATACTCAAAACTTGAAAACTTCACAACACAAAACTTAGACAAAAATTCTCCTGAGCTCCGCTAGTGTACGAAAGCAAACCACTACTCAAAGGTACAACAATGAATTCATTCTTTGTTTATATTGGTGTTAAAACTACTGTACTCCAAGTTCTCTATGGTTCATATCCTCCAATATTACTCATCGATGCATCGGAATAAGCAAACAACACATGAAAAACAGAATCTGTCAAAGACGGAACAGTCTGTAGTAATCTGCAGGGTTTGCCTACTTCTGGAACTATAAACAATTCAAAATAAATTGGTACATTTGCGCAATTTGTCTACCAATAAGCATAAAAAATAATCAGCTAAAAATCACGCTCCAGTAAAATCCCACAACTACTTTAGCGAGCGCTAACGATTCTGTTTTTCACAGCAAGATCAAATAAACTTCACACAAGACTTCCCAAAGGTTCTACTTGTCACAAACACTAAACAAAACATGAAACCACATCTAATAATAGGCTAGATGCAATATTTATTCCCTAACAGCAAAAAAAATCAAAAAACATAAAATTGGGTTGCCTCCCAACAAGCGCTATCATTTTATTCCCCTAGCTAGGCACAATACAAGATAGATCTAGGTATTGCCATCTTTGGAAGGCAATCCATAAGTGGCTCTCATGATAGATTCATATATTACTTTGATTTTCTTTCTAGGAAAGTGTTCCATGCCTTTACTTAACGGATATTGGAATCTAATATTTCTTTCCTTCATATCAATAATTGCACCAATCGTTCTAAGGAAAGGTTTACCAAGAATAATAGGACATGAAGGATTGCAATCTATATCAAGAACAATGAAATCTACGGGCACATAATTCCTATTGGCAACAATAATAACATCATTAATTCTTCCCATAGGTTTCTTAATAGTGGAATCCGCAAGATGAAAATTTAAAGAACAATCATCAAGCTCATGGAACCCTAGAAAATCACACAAAGATTTTGGGATAGTGGAGACACTAGCACCCAAATCACACAAAGAATAGCATTCATGATCTTTTATTTTTATTTTTATAGTAGGTTCCCACTCATCATAAAGCTTTCTAGGTATAGAAACTTCTAACTCAAGTTTTTCTTCATAAGATTGCATCAAAGCATCAACTATATGTTTAGTGAAAGCTTTATTTTGACTATAAGCATGCGGAGAATTTAGCACGGATTGCAACAAGAAAATACAATTAATCAAAGACAATTATCATAATTGAATCCCTTGAAATCCAAACTAGTGGGTTCATCACTATGCAAAGTTTTAATCTCTTTGTTTCCACTTTTAACAATTTTAGCATCAAGATCTAAAAACCGAATTATTGGGACACCTTAAAGAGGAATCATCTCCAATCCTATTCTTATCAAGATTAATACTAAAAAACAAGGATCTAATAGGAGACACATCAATAACTTTCAGATCTTCATCTTTATTTTCATGATAACTAGAAGAACATGATTTAATATAATCATCTCTTTTAGCACGCATTCTAGCGGTTCTTTCTTTGCATTCATCAATAGAAATTCTCATGGCTTTGAGAGACTCATTGATATCATGCTTAGGTGGGATAGATCTAAGTTTCAAAAAATCAACATCAAGAGTAATTCTATCCACACTTCTAGCTAATTCAGCAACCTTAAGCAATTTCTCTTCAAGCAAAGCATTGAAATTCTTTTGCGAGACCATAAACTCTTCAACACTAGTTTCAAATTCACAAGGCATCTTTCCATAAGAGTTGTTGTAGGAATTACCATACTTATTAGAGGAATTACTAGGAAAAGGCCTAGGATTAAAATTACCTCTATTAGCATTGTTACCTAAATTATTCCTACCAACAAAGTTCACATCCAAAGATTCATTGTTATTCTCAATCAAAGTGGACAAAGGCATATCATTAGGATCAGAAGAAGCACTCTTAGCAGCAAACAATTTCATAAGTTCATCCATCTTTCCACTCAAAACACTAATTTCTTTGATAGCATGCACTTTTTTACTAGTAGATCTTTCGGTGTGCCACTGAGAATAATTAACCATAATATTATCTAGGAGTTTGGTAGCTTCTCCTAAGGTGGTTTCCATGAAAGTGCCTCCGGCGGCCGAATCTAAAAGATTTCTAGAAGCAAAATTCAAGCCAGCATAAAAGTTCTGAATAATCATCCATAGATTCAAACCATGTGTAGGGCAATTACGTATCATCAATTTCATTCTCTCCCAAGCTTGTGCAACATGCTCATGATCTAGTTGCTTAAAATTCATAATATCGTTTCTAAGTGAAATGATCTTAGTAGGAGGGAAATACTTAGAGATAAAAGCATATTTGCACTTATTCCACGAATCAATACTATATCTAGGCAAAGAGGAGAACCAAGTATTAGCACGATCTCTAAGTGAAAACGGAAATAACTTCAATTTAACAATATCGTTATCCGTATCCCTTTTCTTTTGAATATCACACAAATCAACAAAGTTCTTTAGATGGGTAGCGACAACTTCACTAGGAAGGCCAGAGAATTGATCTTTCATGACAAGATTCAACAAAGCAACATTGATCTCACAAAATTCAGCATCGGTAATAGGAGCAATCAGAGTGCTAATAAAGTCATTGTTGTTGTTGTGGTATTGGAGAAGTCACACAATTTGGTATTGTTCTGAGCCATAGTGACAAGCAAGCAATCCAACACACACAAGCAAACAAGAAGCAAGCGAACGATAAACACACGGCGGAAGAAGGGCGAATAAAACGGCAAGGGTGAAGTGGGGTAGAGGAAAACGAGATGCAAATAAATGTAATGCGAAGGATAAGGGTTTGTGATAGGTACTTGGTATATGACTTTTGCATAAGCCTCCCCGGCAACAGTGCCAGAAATTCTTCTTGCTACCTCTTGAGCTTGCGTTGTATTCCCTCGAAGAGGAAAGGGAGATGCAGCACAGTAGTGTAAGTATTTCCCTCAGTTTTTGAGAACCAAGGTATCAATCCAGTAGGAGACCACGCGCTAGTCCCTCGCACCTACACAAACAAATAAGAACTTCGCAGCCAATAGGATAAGAGGTCGTCAATCCCTTTACGGTCACTTACGAGAGTGAGATCTGATAGAGATGGTAATTATATTTTTGGTATTTTTGGTTTAATAAAACAGAAAATAAAAGCGGTAAAAGTAAAGTAGATGTAGATTGATATGTTGAGATTAGACCCGGGGGCCATAGTTTTCTCTAGTAGCTTCTCTCATGATAGCGATATTCTACGGCGGGTAAACAAATTATTATCGAGCAATGATAGAAAAGCGAATAACTATGAGACTATCTATGCATGATCATTGAATATAATCATCACGTCCGAGACAAGTAGACCGACTCCTGCCTGCATCTACTACTATTACTCCACACATCGACCGTTATCCAGCATGCATCTAGTGTATTGAGTTCATGCGAACAGACTAACGCCTTAAGCAAGATGACATGATGTAGAGGGATAAACTCAAGCAATATGATATAAACCCCATCTTTTTATCCTCGATGGCAACAATATAATATGTGCCTTGCTGCCCCTACTGTCACTGGGAAAGGACACCGCAAGATTGAACCCAAAGCCAAGCACGTCTCCCATTGCAAGAACTATAGATCTAGTAGGCCAAACAAAACCAATAATTCGAAGAGACTTGCAAGGATATTATGAGCACACATAAAAAGTTCAGAGAAGAACCAAATATCTTTCATAGATAACCGTGATCATAAACTCACAATTCGTCGGATCTCGACAAACACACCGCAAAAAGAGATTACATTGAATAGATCTCCTCGAAGACCGAGGAGAACTTTGTATTGAGATCCAGAGAGAGAGAAGAAACCATCTAGATACTAGTTATGGACCCGAAGGTCTTTCGTAAACTACTCACAACTCATGGTGAGGGCGATGATGATGATGATGAAGGCCTCCGTGATGGACCCCCCTCCCGGAACAGGCTCCAAGATGGGATCTCCACGGGAACAGAAGCTACGACGGTGGAATTAGGGTTTGCTCTCTGTGTATGGAGTTCCTGGGGTACGTAGGTATACATAGGAAGAAGGAGGGCACCGGGGACCACACGGGCCAGCCTCGAGGCAGGGGGCGCGCCCTGGGAAGGGGGGCGCCCCCCCCCCCCTCGAGGGCAGCCCTTCTGTCCCCTGACTTGGTCCTGAAGTTTCCCGTGCGTGATTTTCTCCAAAAATATCTCTCGCGAAGGTTTCATTCCGTTTGGACTCCGTTTGATATTCCTTTTCTGCAAAACCCTGAAATAGGCAAAAAACAACAATCTGGACTGGGCCTTTGGGTTAGTAGGTTAGTCCCAAAAATGATATAAAAGTGAATGATAAAGCCCATTAAACATCCAAGACTTCATAAATAATAGCATGGAACAATCAAAAATTATAGATACGTTGGAGACGTATCACGGGACTAGACGTCGCCGTCTCTAGGAGAAAACCAATCTAGGGCTGCATCAGAGCTGTTCTGCAGGGGATACTTCCCTCCGGGAGGGGGAAATCGTCACCGCCGTCATCACCAACAACTCTCCCATCTTGGGGAGGGCTATCTTCATCAACTTCTTCACCAGCACCATCTCCTCTGAAACCCTAGTTCATCTCTTGTATCCAATCTTTGTACCCAAACCTCATATTGGTACCTGTGGGTGGCTAGTAGTGTTGATTACTCCTTGTAGTTGATGCTAGTTGGTTTATTTGGTGGAAGATCATATGTTCAGATCCATTATGTATATTAATACCCCTCTGATCATGAACAATATTATGTCTTGTGAGTAGTTACTTTTGTTCCTAGGGACATGGGAGAAGTCTTGCTATTAGTAGTCATGTGAATTTGGTCTTTGTTCGATATTTTGATGAGATGTATGTTGTCTCTCCTCTAGTGGTGTCTTGTGAACGTCGACTACATGACACTTCACCATTATCTGGCCCTAGAGGAAGGCATTGGGAAGTAATAAGTAGATGATGGGTTGCTAGAGTGACATAAGATTAAACCCTAGTTTATGCGTTGCTTCGTAAGGGGTTGATTTGGATCCATATGTTTCAGGCTATGGTTAGGTTTACCTTAATACTTCTTTTGTAGTTGCGGATGCTTGCATTAGAGGTTAATCATAAGTGGGAGGCTTGTCCAAGTAAGGGCAGCACCCAAGCACCGGTCCACCCACATACCAAATTATCAAAGTACCGAACGCGAATCAGATGATCGTGATGAAATCTAGCTTGATGATAATTCCCATGTGTCCTCGGGAGCGCTTTCCTTTATATAACAGTTTGTCCAGGCTTGTACCTTGCTACAAAAAGGATCGGGCCACCTTGCTGCACCTTATTTACTTTTATCTTTTGTCACTTGCTACCAATTACCTTATCACAAAACAATCTATTATCTATAATTTCAGTGCTTGCAGAAAATACCTTACCGAAAACTGCCTATCATTTCCTTCTGATCCTCGTTGGGTTCGACACTCTTACTTATCGAAAGGACTATGATAGATCCCTTACACTTGTGGGTCATCACTTGCTGCCCCACTTAGCAAAGAGCCTCTGATATATATATCGCAGCCACTGGACAAGTTGTCAGCATAGTGCTCACGGTCGAGCGGTAAGAAGAAGGCAAGGCCTACAAAGTTCAATGCCTAGTCTACTATATTTCTGAAGTCTTGACTCCATCTAAGCAGAGATACCCGCATTATCAGAAGCTTGTGTATGGGATCTACTTGACAGCCAAGAAAGTTGCGCATTACTTCTCAGATCACTCAATTTCAGTCATCAGCGACGCCCCGTTATGTTAAATTCGGAACAATCAAGACGTAACCGGTCGAGTGGCTAAATGGGCGATTGAACTTCTTCCGTTAGATATCAAGTTCGAAGCAAAGTAAGCAATCAAGTCTTAAGCAATAGCAAAATTCGTTGTCGAGTGGATTGAACAAAAACAACCGACTCAAGTTCAGTATGATCATTGGACTATGTTTTTTGATGGATCCAAGATGCTGAGTGGATCCGGTGCAGGTGTGGTTTTGGTGTCCCCTAGAGGTGACATGCTCAGCTATATCCTCCAAATTCACTTTGATTCTTCGAACAATGAAGCTGAGTATGAGGCACTTTTGTATGCGTTTCGTATGGCCATCTCACTCGGCGTCTGATGGTTTCTCGCCCCTCGTTGGTTACCCCAAGTGGAAGGTTTGAGATGTAGCGTAGCAGCAAGTTTCCCTTGGCAAAGGTACCAAGGACCAAATCTCGTGAGACTCCGAGGGTCGACAAGAAGGTGTCAACGCTAACGGCGCCAACTTAGCGGTCGACATGACCTGCACACAGATACAAATAACTTTGCTCCCAACGAGTATAGAGAGGTTGTCAATCCCTCCGGCCTTGTCGTTTACAAAGGATCAAACACAAGAGATAATAGTGATAGGTATGACTGCAACTAGGAAATAGAACAGGAAGTAAATAGTGGGTGTGATAAGTGATGGTAATATGGACCGGGGTCCCATGATGTTCACTAGTGATGTCTCTCTCCCAAAAGACGATAAAACAGCTAAGAGAGGTAAACAAATTACAGCTGGGCAATTGACAGGATTATGTGCGCAAACCAATGCTAACTATGCTGTAAAGAAAGGTAGAGGCTCAAAAGCATGGGCGGTACGCCAAGGCAAGTAGACCGAAATCCATCTGCATCTACTACTAATCATCCACCTTGAGATATCTATCCAGAACATCTCACTGGTATTAAGTTGCGAGTCCCACCCAAAGTGTAAACTCAAAGCAACAGACAACTGCATTAAAAGAACTTTGCGTAAAGTAAACAATCCTTGCACCCGCAAGTACAAGCACTGTTGTTTTCCCCCTTGTGGCAACATCACATCCCCTAGACTCATGTTTCTGTCACTCAAACTAGTCATCGAGGGGCATGAACCCACAATCAAGCATAACGTTCCCTCTTGGAGTTACTACCTACTAGTCGGCTAAAGCAATAAACAGCAACGGAGAACATGCAAGAATTACTCAAGAACATAAATATAAAAGAGGTGAATCAAATATATTACTCACACACAATCTGAACATAATCTCATAATCCATCGGATCCCAGCAAACTCAGCAGAGCAACAGCATAAAGATTACATATGTGCCTCGATCATGTAGGGCAGCTCACGAGGTCTAATCCATGAAGAACAAAGAGGGGAGGAGAACATCACATAGCTACTGGTCATGGACCCATGGTCCAAGGGGGACTACTCACAACTCATCCGAGAAGCGTCCATGGTGGTGGAGAAGCTCCCGGTGGTGGTTCTCCCCTCCGGCAGGGTGCCGGGAAGAGTTCTCCTGGTGCTCCCGATCTTGGAAGCGCGGCGGCAACGGAACAGAGACGAGATCGCGAAAAAGGGTTCCGTCCTCGAGTGTTTCGGGACGCGAGCAATATATATGCAAAAGGGGGTCACCAGAGGCGGAGGTGGGGCCCCAGGCGCCCCCCTGGCGCGGCCAGGGGTGGGGCCGCGCCGGGTGGCCGCCTCGGCCACCCCAGGCTCCCCTCTGGCCCTGCTTTGGTTTTTGTTGAAGCTCCCGATACGCTGATTTTTCCTGTATTTTTTCCGGAATATTTAGGGCACTTTTAATATGGGGGAAACCTGAAATAGAAAAACAGCAGAAAACAGGAACTGGCACTATGGTGCACTGAGTTAATAGGTTAGTCCAAATATGATCAAAAGTGTATGGAAGTGCATAAATATCATAGCAATATCACACAAAAGAGGCATGGAGCAAGCAGAAATTATAAATACATTTTGGACGTATCAACATCCCCAAGCTTAATTCCTGCTCGTCCTCGAGTAGGTAAATGATAACAAGCATAATTTCTGTGGTGACATGCTACCAACCATATAAGAACTTTTAAGTAAAGCAATCAAGGCATGTAATTCAATTCAAGTCATAACTAGCAAGAGTCTATATTAGTATTGTAACAAGCAACATAAGAACATAAAGGTGCAAGAGCTCTCGCTCTCCGTGATTCGAATGTCTCCAAATGGTGTTTGCGTGCAAGAAAGGGGATAGGGATATATGAGAGAGTAAAACATAGTTTTTGTATTGTTGAGAACTTAATCTACTAAAGTTTCACACTTGGTCTTCTTTGGAATCTTATCTTGACTCATCCCCAGACCGTCAGCCTGGTACAAGTCAAAATGATCCACTCCCTTTCGATATTTTGAGCACTCATGCTATGGATGAGCGTAAGCAAGAGAGTCGACACTTAGGATGGCAAAGAGAGAAAAATGATAGAGGGGGAAGACAAAAAGGTGTGAAAGGCTAACATCAATGAGGACAGTCATCGGCGAGAGAAAGCCAAATGATAGATATGATGTGAGGAGTAGGGATTGCCATGCAACGGATGCACATATGAGCTAAGGTAAGCTCTCCAATGGAACTAGTGGGGGTGCATCCAACTTGCTTGCTCAAGAAGACCTAGAGCTCTTTTGAGGAGGCTCATCATTGGAATATACAAGCCAAGTTCTATAGTGTAAAGGTCCCCACATAGCTATATGCATGAATGATAATCTCTATGGAGCACAAGGTATAAGATGGAGTACGAGTGTGGATCTCTCAAAAGGAAATAGTAGTGTGCCCCCTTCTCTCTTTTTATTTCTTTTTCTCTTTTTTCTCTTTTTTTTATTTTTTTGTGGCCTCAATGGCTCTTTCTATTTATCTCTCATTTGTCCTCTTTGGGATCTTTTGATTTTGTCCTCTTTGGGATCTTTTGATTTGTCCTCTTTGGGATCTTTTCCTCACTTTAGGGGCAACAATCTATGTATTACAAGAAGTATAGAAGATCTTTCACACTTTACGAAAGTACTCAACATAAAGAAAATGAAACTATCATGATGTATGCAAATGTATGCCTCTGCCAGTGTAGCAGGATATGCAATGATACTAGCGCGTCATGTAGCAATGATTAGGGAAAGGCCCAACTAGCATGCGGCTCATCGATCAAGCAAAAAGCATGTATGACATGAAGATCAAGTCATGAGAAGATGGATGTTGCATGGCAATGTATCTCGGAAAGGCTATGGAAATGCCTTAATAGGTAGGTATGGTCGCTGTTTTGAGGAAGGATATAATGAGGCTTATGATGACAGAGCGTATCGTGCCAAGGATTTGGATGCACCGGCGAAGTATGCGCCAACTCTCGAGGTGAGAAAGGGCAATGCACGGTACCGAAGAGAATGGAAAAATATGGTTAGGTGGAAGTGTCAACTTTCGAATACTCACATTAGTCCGAAGAACTCATGCACTTAGTATCGGTAACTCTCAATCTAATTAGGAGGTTCACAAAGAGACAAGTACCCCGAGGAGGTGTGTATGGGGGTTTGGTTACCCTTGCGCATCCTCGACCCATGGTACGTGAGTGTACTCTAATATTTGATCCCTCCAAAGATTAGTGATCCATTTAGTAGCTAAAGTTCTCAACTATTTTGTAGGTTTTCGAAAATAAACACGGATTGCCCAAAATACGACATCTATCACTAATAGGCTAAAGCTCTTGACACCAAAAGTTCAGACATTACTCATGGCAATACCTCAAAACTATTGCAAGTTACTACTAAAATTAAATAACAACCTCAATTACCTACTTTAAGTTAAGACACACAACTCAGTGCAACAGACAAACCCTCTTAACAAGATAAACATGAAAACTCAAGAGAGTTCAACAACCAACTAAACAAAAGATCTTTAAAAAGAAAATCATGAAAACTAAGAGCTAAACATGACAGTAGCTATGGAAAAAAAGAACACACACAGCAAAGATAAGCATGAAAATCCTATGTTGTGTTCTAGGTTGAAGTGGAGCGTGTTTCTCTCCCACACAAAGAAAGCTGGGTTCTAACTTGTTATGAACAGCAAGCAAAGCTAAAGAAAACTAAAAAGGAAACTAAGAGCAAGACGCTCCAAGCATAGCACATAACGCATGAAGTGATTAAAATATAGTGGAACGAAAGACAGACTGATAATTGTTGATGGAGAAGGGGATGCACGCGGGCATCCCCAAGCTTAGACGCTTGAGTCTTCTTGAATATTTCTTGGGGGTGCACGGGGGCATCCCCAAGCTTGAGCGTTTGACCCTCCTGAATCATTTTATCATCTTCCCTCGCACACTTGAAAACTCCCTTCATACATAACTCATCATAATCTGATTAGCGAGGTTAGTACCCACAATAAAATAATTTTTCCCTACTGGAAATAAAGATAATCTTGAAGAGCTACTGTTTCTCAAGATTTCCAAAAGGTTATTGCAAAGAAAAAGCAAGCTCAAGGTTTGCAAAACGAAGAAAAGGCAAAACAGGACAGAATCTGTGAAAAACAGACCAGCAGGTAGTAAATAATTTTTTCGGGGCACTTCTGCAACTCAAATCAAAAAACTCAGAACAGATGCCCGAAAGACAATTGTATAGAGCACGCTGTCAAAAAAATTCAGATCAAAAAGATGATCCGGTGACTTTATACGAATTTTTCTGTCCAAGGACAGAATCTGTTTTCTGGACTGCACGTCACAACTTTTGAACTTTCTTGCAATCGGAGGCTAAACTTGGCACAAAGCTGAAAAGAAAAGATACAATGATGATGCTACTGTAGTAACAAACATCAAGACACAACAAAATCAAAATAAAACCTAATTCGTTGTGGGCTGCCTCCCAAAAGCGCTTTCTTTTATGCCTTTAAGCTAGGCATGATGCAAAGAGAGAAGATCAAGTTTTATCAAGAGTAAGAGAATAGCTAGCCCATGTAACGGACTTAAAAGGCAACTTAATCTTCTTTCTAGTGAAGTGTTCCATTCCTTTCTTGAGAGGGAATTGGAATTTTATATTCCCCTCTTTCATGTCAACGATAGCACCAACGGTGCGAAGAAAAGGACGTCCCAAAATAATTGGACATGAAGGTTCACATTCAATATCCATAATAGTAAAATCAACAGGAACATAATTGTCATTGACAATGATAAGAACATTGTCGATCTTCCTGAAAGGTTTCTTTACGGAAGAATCAACAAGACGAACACCAAAAGAACAAGGATCAAAAGATTTCAATTTAAGCATATCATACATTCTTTTGGGCATAACGGAGGTACTAGCTCCAACATCACATAAAGCATAGCAAGAGAAATTATTCAACTTAATTTTAATAATAGGATCCCAACCATCTTCTAGCTTTCTAGGTATGGAGGCTTCTACCCTAAGCTTCTCCTCCCTAGCTTTGATGAGAGCATTAGTGATATGCTCTGTGAAGGCAAGGTTAAGTGTGCTAGTCTGGGGATCTCTAGACATCTTGTGAAGAAAACTAATAACTTCAGAAAGGGTACAATTATCAAAATCAAGGTCACTACTATCAAGTAAAGTGGTAGTGGTGTCCTTTGGGCTCACTTGTTTGGTAGCTTCTACGGTCATAGGAGTTTCTTCTACGGTTGAGGTCATAGCATCACCATTAATAGGTCCAATGGGACTAGGAGTGCATTGGGTGCTAAGAGTTTGGATATCCTCAACAACTTGGATAGTAGCAACAGTGTGGTGGGTAGGAAGGCTCTTAATTCTATCTTCTTCCTCCTTTTCTCTAGCCCATCTCTCTTTAAGTTTAGCCATCATCCTAATGTTTTCATTAATTTGCACTTGAATAGCATTCATAGGAGTGGTCTTCCTCTCCTCGAGAGGAGAAGTTCTAATTTTAAGCAACTCTACCTCATGGGCTAAATTGTCTACCTTCGAAGAGAGATTATCTAGTTTGTTTAGTTTTTCTTCTACACTCTTATTGAAGGCTTTTTAGGTAGTGATGAAGTCTTTAAGCATAATCTCTAGTTCAGAGGTGGAGTTCTTGGTGCTAGGATAAGCATTGTTGTTTCCATAGGAATTAGAGGGGAACGGTCTAGGGTTGCTACCAAAATTACTCCTATAAGCATTGTTATTGAAATTCTTTCTAGAGATAAAGTTCACATCTACTTGATCTTGAGCAATCAAAGAACTTAAAGGAACATCATGAGGATCAATAGAAGATTGCTTGGAAAGTAGAGACATGATCAAGTCAACTTTTTCATTTAGGGAGGAAATCTCCTCGACAGAGTTTACCTTCCTACCTGTTGGAGCGCGTTCGGTGTGCCATTGGGAATAATTGGTCATCATCTCATCGAGAAGTTTCGTGGCAGCACCAAGTGTAGTTGACATAAAGGTTCCTCCCACGGCCGAATCTAACAAGTTCCGCGAGGTAAAGTTCAAGCCTGCATAAAAAGTTTGGATAACCATCCAAGTAGTCAAACCATGAGTAGGGAAGTTCTTGACAAGAGATTTCATTCGTTCCCAAGCTTGGGCAACGTGTTCATTATCCAATTGTTTAAAATTCATTATATTACTCCTTAGTTGGATAATTTTAGCAGGGGGATAGTACTTCCCAATAAAGGCATCCTTGCACTTGTCCCAAGAATCTATACTATTCCTAGGCAAGGATTGAAACCAGATTTTAGCTCCTCCTCTCAAGGAGAAAGGAAAAAGCTTAACCTTAACAATATCACCATCTATTTCTCGGTACTTTTGCATATCACAGAGTTCAACAAAATTATTTAAGTGCAAAGCAGCATCATCTCCAGCACCGGAGAATTGATCTTTCATAACTAGGTTCAGTAAAGCAGGTTTAATCTCATAAGAGGGTGCTGAAGTGGCAGGTGTAGTAATAGGCGTGCAGATAAAGTCATTGTTGTTATGACTAGTGAAGTCACACAACTTGGTGTTCTCGGTGGAACCCATAGCAGCAGCAAGCAAGATAACTATTTTTGTGATTTTTGGTAAAGGAAACTAAAGCAAAAACTGAAAGGTAAACTAACAAGACTAAAAAGCAAAGATAAAAGATAGCATGCAACTCCCCTATCTTGAAGAGTGGAGTCCCCGGCAACGGCGCCAAAAACTTTTGCTTGATGGCTTCTCGCCCCTCGTTGGTTACCCCAAGTGGAAGGTTTGAGATGTAGCGTAGCAGCAAGTTTCCCTTGGCAAAGGTACCAAGGATCGAATCCCGTGAGACTCCGAGGGTCGACAAGAAGGTGTCAACGCTAACGGCGCCAACTTAGCGGTTGACAGGACCTGCACACAGATACAAATAACTTTGCTCCCAACGAGTACAGAGAGGTTGTCAATCCCTCTGGCCTTGTCGTTTACAAAGGATCAAACGCAAGAGATAATAGTGATAGGTTTGACTGCAACTAGGAAATAGAATAGGAAGTAAATAGCGAGTGTGATCAGTGATGGTAATATGGACCGGGGTCCCATGATGTTCACTAGTGATGTCTCTCTCCCAAAAGACGATAAAACAGCTAAGCGAGGTAAACAAATTACAGCTAGGCAATTGACATGATTATGTGCGCAAACCAATGCTAACTATGCTGTAAAGAAAGGTAGAGGCTCAAAAGCATGGGCAGTACGCCAAGGCAAGTAGACCAAAATCCATCTGCATCTACTACTAATCATCCACCTTGAGATATCTATCCAGAACATCTCGCTGGTATTAAGTTGCGAGTCCCACCCAAAGTGTAAACTCAAAGCAAAAGACAACTGCATTAAAAGAACTTCGCGTCAAGTAAACAATCCTTGCACCCCGCAAGTACAAGCACCGTTGTTTTCCCCCTTGTGGCAACATCACATCCCCTAGACTCATGTTTCTGTCACTCAAACTAGTCATCGAGGGGCATGAACCCACAATCAAGCATAACGTTCCCTCTTGGAGTTACTACCTACTACTCGGCCAAAGCAATAAACAGCAACGGAGAACATGCAAGAATTACTCAAGAACATAAATATAAAAGAGGTGAATCAAATATATTACTCACACACAATCTGAACATAATCTCATAATCCATCGGATCCCAGCAAACTCAGCAGAGCAACAACATAAAGATTACATATGTGCCTCGATCATGTAGGGCAGCTCACGAGGTCTAATCCATGAAGAACAAAGAGGGGAGGAGAACATCACATAGCTACTGGTCATGGACCCATGGTCCAAGGGGGACTACTCACAACTCATTCGGGAAGCGTCCATGTTGGTGGAGAAGCTCCCGGTGGTGGTTCTCCCCTCCGGCAGGGTGCCGGGAAGAGTTCTCCTGGTGCTCTCGATCTTGGAAGCGCGGCGGCGGCGGAACAGAGACGAGATCGCGAAAAAGGGTTCCGTCCTCGAGGGTTTCGGGACACGAGCAATATATATGCAAAAGAGGGTCACCAGAGGCGGAGGTAGGGCCCCAGGCACCCCCCCTGGCGTGGCCAGGGGTGGGGCCGCATCGGGTGGCCGCCTGTACCACCCAGGCTCCCCTCTGGCCCTGCTTTGGTTTTTCTTGAAGCTCCCGATACGCTGATTTTTCCTGTATTTTTCCCGGAATTTTTAGGGCACTTTTAATATGGGGGAAACCTGAAATAGAAAAACAGCAGAAAACAGGAACTGGCACTGTGGTGCACTGAGTTAATACGTTAGTCCAAATATGATCAAAAGTGTATGGAAGTGCATAAATATCATAGCAATATCACACAAAAGAGGCATGGAGCAAGCAGAAATTATAGATACGTTTTGGACGTATCAGCGTCCATCGCCTAATGGTATACGACGACTCATACTAATGGTCAATCAAGTGATGAAGGAGTGGGATGTCAGGAGCCTAGCGATGGCCGGTTACTACAATGCGGTAAGAAAGTTGGAGAAGAAGTTTGAAGGGTTGGAGCTCCACCACGTGCCTAGAATCAAGAATCAACTTGTTGATGATCTGGCGAACGTAGGTTCCACTCGAAACCTATCCCAAGTAATGTGTTCCTGGAACATCTCCACACCCCGCCGGTCAAAGAAGAGCCCTTCATGGAAGAGCCCCCGCAACCGATAAGTTCTACCAATCCGACCGATATCGAAGTCCCAGCTGTAGTCGACTTGATCATGGAGGTTTTAGTGATCACTCCCGACTGGACAGTGTCGTATATCGCGTACTTGCTCAGACAGGAACTCCCAGAGGACGAAGATGAAGCTCGTCAAATTGTCCGTGGATCCAAAGCCTTCACGGTGATATAAGGGCAACTTTACAGAGAAAGTGTCATGGGAGTCGCCCAGCGTTGCATTACCCCGGAGGAAGGTCGAATGATTTTGAATGAGATCCACTCGGGGACCTGTGGTCATCATGCATCCTCTCGGACCATTGTTGCCAAAGCATACCGAGCCGGATTCTACCGGCCACGAGCAAATGAGATGGCGAAAGATATAGTTGACAAATGTGAAGGCTATCAGTTCTACTCGAACATGTCCCACAAGCCTGCGTCTACCTTGAAGACTATCCCATTGGTCTAGCCGTTTGCTGTTTGGGGATTAGACATGGTTGGACCCTTCAGGATTGACAGATGCGGTTTCACTCATTTGCTTGTGGCAGTCGACAAGCTCACCAAATGGATCGAAGCCAAGCCTATCAAGAACCTTGGTGCAAGCACCGCCATCAGTTTCATCAAATAATTGATATTCAGATATGGAGTCCCTCACAGCATTATCATATATAATGGCTCCAACTTTGATTCAGATGAATTCAGGGCATACTACAATTCCCATTGCACTCGAGTCGACTATGCATCTGTTGCGCATCCATAGTTGAATGGGCAGGCAGAAAGGGCGAACGACTTGATCCTTCAAGGACTGAAACCACTACCGATGCGTGATCTCAAGCACGCCGCTGGAGCTTGGGTGACTGAGTTGCCATCTGTTTTGTGGAAACTGAGAACAACTCTGAACCGGTCGACTGATCGGACTACCTACTTTATGGTATATGGTGCTGAGGCAGTACTTTCGAGTGAATTGCTACACAATGCTCTCAGGGTGGAACTCTTCTCAAAAGCTGAAGCAACACAGGCACGCCAAGATGCAGTCGACCTCCCGGAGGAAGAGCGCGAGATGGCTCTGATCCGGTCGACCATATATCAACAAGACCTGCGTCGATTCCATGCCCGTAATGTCCGAGGGCGAGCATTCCAGGAAGTAGATCTTGAACTCCGAGTACATCAGAAGCGACCTCACAAGCTCGCTCCGGTCAGGGAAGGCCCCTTCATCATCACCAAAGTGCTCCACAATGGGGCGTATCACCTCTACAACGTGGCCAAGAAAATAGACAGGCCACACTCATGGAATGTGGATCTGCTCCGCCACTTTTATAACTAAAGCACTTGAATAGACGAGTTGTAATAAGAATCCTTCAGTTTCCTTATCAAAGACAAGTTTTGTGGGAGTACCATAATGATTGTTGTTCCAAAAGCACATGTGTTCAAATCCCCCAGTGGGTGGCCGTCGGTGTACTAGATTAGGGGTACCCTAGTATCCCGAACTTGTGCACGGGCAGTCGCAGCATCCCGCGGCAAGGCTTGCCGGGTGACCGCCAAGGTCCTCCGTGGTTCCTTTGGAGCCATTCAAGAACAAAGTATTCAAGCCAAGGAGACAAGACCCCGGCAAGAGGAGCTTGCCGGGAAGGCCAACAAAGGCATCTCAAGGAACTTGCCGCGACGCGCCACGCGTCCCGGCAAGGCCCGGTGAGAGACGAGCTCCCGGACGCGACAAGACAACGACCGCGGCAAGCTACCACTCTGTACCCGCGCTCCAGCACATCCACCAACATGTCGCTCTAGGACCTTTCCAGGCGTACGTGGCGGGAGGCTGTGCAGCCAGCGGTGCGCGGTGGCAAGCGGTGGCGTCCCTGACGGTCCCTTTTTGCACTATTTGGGTGACGTAGATGCGCATTCAATGCCCTTGTCCCCTGCCGTCAGAGTTAGGTATGATACACTGTAACAGGTAGTTGTACCAACCGCAACACCTTTCCATGTTTACCCTTGTCTACGTTGCCACCTGTCGGTGACCCCTTGAGCATATAAAAGGAGGCCCATGCGCAACGTAGAGGGGGGAGGAAAACACTCACGGTCGGTCTCGTTAGCTGCTGGTGTGTACTGTAGCACTCAACGCTCCCGAGCAAGAACTCAATACAAACCACAAAGCAGGAGTAGGGTTTTACGCATCCGTGCGGCCCGAACCTGGGTAAACTGCTCGTGTGTTTCGCCTCGATCCGCTCTTCGTGCGATCTTCGCCGCCGCTGAACCGAAAGGGGCTCGGTCCGCCGGTCCCATAGGTGCTCGTGCTTTCGTTCCCCGACATCTTTGGCGCGCCAGGTAGGGGGCGTCGAGGTTGTGTGAACCTGATCCGGCGTTCACATGAGCTAGATCTTCATCGTCTTCATCGACATGCCGCCGAAGAAGAAGGCTTCGGAGGCGACTGCTCCATCCGCATCGAACCCACCACCGCCGGAGCAAACGGCTGGTGGGGTAGACGCCGGCGGAACAACGGGCGTCGGCGAGGGAGGTCACGGTGCTGCCAGGTCCAAGGACAAGGCTGCGCTGCCCATCGGCGGCGCAGTCGGCCCCCACAATGACCGGGCGCACTCCAAGACCTCGGCGTCCGTACATGCACCGCGCCCATCTCAGGAGGCGCGGGACCGGCAGCGTCATGGTACTCACGGTACCATACGTTTGCTGGACCAAGATCGAGCTGGTGGATCTCGGAGTGCTCAAGACCAGCATGCACGCCAACATGCTGGCACAAGCGAGGCACGGTCGCCTGGATGGGATACTGCTCCTTCTAACATAGTTAGAAGTCCGAGCGTATCCCGCTCCTCACACCGTTCGCCACCGCCACCCACCACATCAGCAGAAGCTTTGGCGCGAGCTCAACTGCTCCTGGACTACCCTCCAACGGCAGACAAGATCGACGACTGGAGGGCCACCATTCAGAGTCTCATCGGCCTCGCCAACGGCGACACTCCACGGCAGCCGAGTACATCGCAGCCGCGGCAAGTCAGCCAGGCACAAGCCGGTGGCGACAAGACCGGTGGGGGTGCAACCACGGTGCACTCTCCGCCCCGAAGACCAAGATCGCCGACTCGCCGGATCCACCTCGACAGCGACTCCAACGCGTCATCAGATCCATGAGCTCGTCGCGATCAGCGCCAAGTTCTTCACGAACGACAGCAAGAAGACGCTCGTATTCGCATCGAGCGCCGAAGAGAAGCGCGGCGTCAATCGGACCAGCGCGCTGGGCCCTCTATCGACATGCATGCTCCAGGGGAACCAGGCGACTTGCCGTACGCGGTAGGTTGCCCTGCGTTTACTCGTGAGCTGCGGCAAGTCCAGTGGCCCAGCATGAAGAATTTCAAGCCAGACGTACCAGAGAAGTACGGCGGCAAGTCGCATCCGTCGGAGTTCCTCAGCATCTACACCATCGCGGTGCAAGCTGCCGGGGGGCGGGACGACAAGATCCTTGCCAACTACTTCCCGTTGGTGCTCAAGCCCAATGTCAGGTCCTAGCTCATGTACTTGCCGGACAACTCCATATCCTCCTGGGCAGACCTATGCCATCAGTTCGTCGGCGCCTTTATAGGCGGCCACAAACCTCATGGCCTGGCCGACAAGTGTGCACGTGCTGAGGAAGGGAGGAAACTCCCCGGAGAGAATACAGGAGCAGAAGGATCTGACAGCGAGGATGCTGCCCCAGCAAAGAAAAACATGTGGCGGAACAACAGGAAGAAGAAAGGCAAAGATGTGCTAGTAATTGAGCAGTCCGGCAACGAAGGTGGCGCCAAGAAAGCCAAAGCTGGTAGCTCCGGCAAGGAGATTGCCGCATGCACCAACTGCCAGGCTGTGACGGTCGCCGACAAGCAGGACGACACCGACAAGCAGTACTGCAAGATCCACCGCACCAAGGGCCATGACCTCCAGAGCTGCAAGAAGGTCGAGCAGCTTGTCGAGCAGCAAAAGGCTGAATACGAGCGACGCGACAAGGAGAAGGCCCAAGGGGGTGCTGGAGGATCCGGCAAGAAGCGCACCGGCCGGGGAGGACGCCGCGGCAAGGCCAAGCAGCAGCAAGGAGACAGACCTCCCCGCGGCCGCGACAAGGATGAAGATGACGACGATGATGAAGACATGGATGATGTCGAGACCAGTGAGTAGGAGTTCCAGAAAGCCACAGAGGTCTTGTGCGTTGACGGCGGTGCTTCTCTGCATACTTCACACCGCCAACTCAAGCAGTGGGTGCCGGAAGTCAATGCGGCAGAACCACCTGTCGAGTCACGCAAGCTTCTGAAATGGTCCAGCACGCCTATCATCTTTGATATTGAGGACCACCCTGATCGCACAACTGCGGTCGGGTGCTTGCCGATGTTGGTTTCACCAACTATCTGCAACCTCAAGGTCACTAAGATGCTAGTTGACAGCGGGGCCGTCTTGAACCTGATCTCCTCCGCTGTACTCCAGAAACTCCAGGTCCCTGACAGCGAGCTTGAAGAGACCGGCACATTCCGAGGAATCAACCCGGGAAGGAGCAAGCCGAAGGGGAAGATCACGTTGCCGGTGACATTTGGCAGCGAGTTGAACTTCAGGACTAAGAGGGTCACTTTTGACGTTGCCGATTTTCCATTGCCTTACACTAGGATACTCGGCCGTCCAGCACTCGCCAAGTTTATGGCAATCTCTCACTACGCATACAACATGCTGAAGATGCCAGGCCCGATAAGTGTCATCCCTGTCCCTGGCGACAAGAAGGATGCTCTTATCTGCGTCGACAAGATCTACCGGGAAGCGGCAGCCGCAACAGATCGCAAGTCACCTGCCGTTGAAGCTCCCGGGGGGAAGAAGAAGACCAAGTCCGGCAAGAGTTCTGATGCCCACTCCGGCAAGCACACCTCTTCGGAGTGCTGCGCTACCGTCGAGGACGCACCATCGAGCTCCACCGGCAAGTGTAAGAAGACAATGGCAGCTCCGCCAGAGACCAAGAAGGTGTCCGCCAAGGAGGACGACACTGGTGGTACCTTCACCATCAGTGCGCCTCTTGACCCTAAATAGGAAAGCGCGCTCATTGCTTTCCTGCTGGCGAACGTCAACGTGTTTGCGTGGCAACAGTCTGACATCCCCGGTGTTCCCAGGAAAGTAATTGAGCACCATCTTGCCATCTGTCCTCATGCGCGGCCCGTCAAGCAGAAAGTCAGGAAGCAAGCAGTGGAGCGCCAAGAATTCATCGCAGAAGAGATCAAGAAGTTGGAAGCAGCAGGCCTTGTCAGAGGAGTGCTCCATCCTACGTGGTTGGCCAATCCTGTAGTCGTGCGCAAGGCAAACGGGAAATGGAGGCTTTGTATCGACTGTACCGATGTCAATAAAGCTTGTCCCAAAGACCCATTTCCCTTCCCGCGCATTGACCAGATTGTTGACTCCACGGCCGGATGTGACTTGCTTTCATTTCTTGACGCATACTCAGGATACCATCAGATCTTGATGGCAGAAGAGGATGAGGAGAACACCGCATTCATCACTCCATGTGGCACGTACTGTTTCATACAGATGCCTTTCGGTTTAAATAATGTTGGTTCAACATTTGCAAGGGTAGTCCATGCCTCTTTTGAGCCACAAATACACAGAAATGTGGAAGCCTACATGGATGACATAGTGGTCAAGAGCAAGGACAAGGCAACTTTGATTCAAGATTTAGACGAGACCTTTGCAAATCTGCGCAAGATCAGCCTCAAGCTCAACCCCGAGAAGTGTGTGTTTGGAGTCCCTTCCGGCAAGCTTCTCGGGTTCTTCGTGTCTCAGCGGGGAATTGAAGCCAATCCCGACAAGATCAAGGCCATTGAGCAGATTGAAGCACCAAAGCGCGTCAAGGATGTACGAAGACTTGCCGGTTGCGTGGCTGCTCTCAGCAGGTTTATCTCTAAGTCTGCTGAGCGCGCCCTGCCGTTCTTCAAAATATTGAAAAAGGCAGGTCCAATGAGATGGACTCCGGAAGCGGAGGCTGCGCTGCAAGACTTGAAGAGATACCTGTCCTCCACTCCAACACTTGTCGCACCTAAGCCACAAGAGAAGTTGGTGTTGTATATAGCGGCAACCAATCAAGTGGTTAGTGCTGCGTTAGTAGCGGAGAGGGAGGCAGATGATGAGCCAGCAACCACGGCAGGCGCATCCAGCGACAAGCAGGGGGCTTCCCCGACAAGCTCTGGTCCCGACAAAGATGGATCTGTGCAGGCGCGCGAGGAGATACAGAAGAGAATGGTGCAGCGCCCAGTTTACTTTGTCAGTTCCCTTCTACAGGGGGCTAGGTCAAGGTACTCTGGTGTGCAGAAATTGCTTTTCGGCCTTCTCACGGCCTCGAGAAAGCTGCGCCATTACTTCCAAGCACATGAGATCATAGTTGTCACTCGTTTTCCGCTGAAGAGGATACTGCAGAATCCAGAAGCAACAGGCACGATTGTTGAGTGGGCACTGGAACTGTCAAGCTTTGGCCTCAATCTTGAGAGCACTTCAACTATCCAAAGCAGAGCATTGGCAGAATTCATAGCAGAGTGGACGCCAACACTAGATGAAGAAATTCCAGAAACGAGCATCCCCGTCAAGGAAGCAAGCAAAGAGTGGCTGATGTACTTTGATGGTGCCTTCTCGCTGCAAGGCGCCGGTGCTGGCGTGTTGCTTGTTGCACCCACCGGAGAGCACCTCAAGTACGTAGTCCAGATGCACTTTCCCAAGGAGCAAGCAACAAAGAATACCGCAGAGTATGAAGGTTTGCTTGCCGGTCTCAGGATCGCGGCAGACCTTGGGATCAAGAAGCTCATTGTCAGGGGTGACTCGCAGCTTGTCATCCGCCAAGTGAACAAGAGTTATCAGAGTCCGTTGATGGAATCCTACGTTGATGAAGTGAGAAAGCTAGAAGAGCACTTTGACGGCCTACAGATGGATCATGTTCCAAGAGCTCAGAACGACATTGCCGATGGCCTGTCGAAGTGCGCCGCACTTAAGTTACCTGTGGAACCAGGGATCTTTGTGCTCAAGCTGACTCAACCGTCTGTAACACCATCAACTGGACAGAGCAGGAAGAGGAAGTTGATTTCTGGTGACTATTTTCCGGCAGAGCTTCCCGAAACCGCCGCCAAGAAGGTCCCCAAGATCAACACCAAGAGTGCCGAGGAGCAGTCTGCTCCGGCAAGCCCTAGGGTTTGTTCCGTTGAAGCAGAGGCTCCCGACAAGTTTTGCTCCGGCAAGCTTGTCGGGGAACGTCAAGCTCCGGCTGAGCCGTAGGTTCTCGCCGTAGAAGCGGACAATCCCGCAGCAGCAGATGTGCCTTTAGTCCTTGTTGTCGAGCCACAAGCTCCAGCATGGGCACAGCAGATTGTCCGTTTCCTTCAGACGGGAGAACTTCCCGAAGAGCAAGAAGAAGCGGAAAGAGTAGCCCGGCAGTCAAGTATGTACCAGTTTGTCGACAACACACTGTACAGAAGAAGACTCAATGGTGTGAAATTGAAGTGTATTCACCGGGAAGGCGGACAAAAGCTGTTGGCAGAGATACATGGAGGCATATGTGGTCACCACATTGGCGCAAGAGCACTTGCCGGTAAAGCATTCATGGAAGGTTTCTTTTGGCCGATAGCCCTCCAGGATGCAACTGCACAAGTAACCAAGTGTGAAGCGTGCCAGTTCCATTCCAAGCAAATACACCAGCCAGCTTAAGCTCTCCAGACGATCCCTTTATCCTGGCCATTTTCGGTCTGGGGGCTCGACATCCTCGGCCCCTTTCCCCGAGCAGTCGGGAGCTTTGAGTACTTGTACGTTGCAATCGACAAGTTCACAAAGTGGCCGGAAGTGGAAGCAGTGAGGAAGGTGACAGCACAGTCAGCAGTCAAGTTCTTCAGGTCGATTGTTTGCCGCTTGGAGATCCCTAACAGGATCATCACCGACAACGGTACACAATTCACGAGTCGCACCTTCATGCAGTACGTCCAAGATCTTGGTGCCAAGGTCTGCTTCGCTTCTGTTGCTCACCCGAGAAGCAACGGTCAAGCGGAGAGGGCAAATGCTGAAGTGCTGCGTGGGCTCAAGACTAGGACTTTCGACGACGCCAAATCGAGCCACTGGCCAGACACCTTTCGCTCTAGTCTATGGAGCAGAGGCAGTTCTCCCCACGGAACTCGTATACGGGTCACCTCGAGTGCTCGCTTATGATGAGCTTGAGCAAGAGCAGCTGCGACAAGATGACGCGCTGCTCCTTGAGGAAGACCGTGTTTAGGCTGCTGTACGAGCTACTCGCTACTAGCAAGCTTTGCGCCGCTACCATAGCCGCAAAGTTAACGCCAGAAGTCTCGAGGAAGGCGACCTTGTTCTTCGGCGCGTTCAGTCCGCCAAGAATTCCAACAAGTTGACTCCGAAGTGGGAAGCCCCTTACCGGGTGAAACGAGTCACTAGGCCTGGCGCTGTCCGCCTTGAGACCGAAGATGGCATTCCGGTGAGCAACTCCAGGAACATTGAGCATCTTCGTAAGTTTTACCCGTAAGGCGCGGTTGCCGGAACCTGTTCCGGCAACCACCTTTTGTACAAGTCTTGCCGCTGTTGCATGTAATCCTTTGTACAAAGCCAGGCATAGATCCCGTGCATAGATAAAGCTCATGTGTTCCGCACATCTTGATAATTTCATGATTTCTATTTTTAGCATGTGTTCTCTGACACTTTGTGCAGCACCTACCCCCGGTAAGCAATAACGAGCCGTAAGGCTCCATATCTTTATTTTCTCTTCTTTCTTTTTCTCAAGGAAAGGAAGGTTCCCTCGCCTACAAGTTTGCCGGGGGGAAAGGAGAAGATAATGGTATGGACCAGGCGTCATTCAAGAAAGTTTCGCCTTACCGGGAAGCAAACAACAGAAAAGCTAAGTTGCCAAAATTTGAGCAATCAGATTTTTAAAAAATTTAAGTTATCTTCCTTGAACGACCGTGCTTTGTATGGAAAACCTGTGCACGGAGGAACCAACTCATAGCTAGTTGCGCCTTTACTTTGTTTCGAGTCCGCTCAACAACTTAAGTGTGCTGCGACTAGTTGCGACAAGGTTTCTTGTCGGTAACGGCACCGCCAGCAGGCTGCTGACCTCCCACACTCAGGGCTCGCGGCTAGGGTGCCTGCGCCGGCAAGTTCCCTAAAAGCGTAGGGCAAAAACATACAAAGGAAGGAATCAAGTAAAGGAAATAACATTACAATCATTGCCCAAAATAGAGTTATATTACAAGGTAGCTTGTCGCGGCTCTAACAGATTGTTCTCATAACATGACCAGCAGCGACAAGAAAAGGAGAAAACGGGCGGCCTAGTCTACGCGATCGCCCTCAATCCTCTTGAACCCGCTCGCCTTGTCCACAATGGGTGCGACAAGGGTCTTGAGCGCTTCCAGATCAGCATCCGGCGGCAGGGTCTTGAGGACGTTGGTGAGGTTGAGGCCCGGGTTGCGGAAGGCCACCTTCACCAACACCTTTTGAAGAGCTCCCGAGCAGATCTTGCACGACTCGTCGGCCAGCTGCTTTGGAATCTTCTCCCGGAGTCGCTGGAGGGCCATCGCCACGCCTTTGAAGAAAAAGGTGAGCTTGGCGCTGGGTTGGAGGTTCTCATCGGAGGGATACCCGAGATCCTCCATCCCCAGCTGCGCCAGCTCCCTGTCAATGTCTGCGGCAGCATCAACGAGACCCTCCATCCAGTGCTCCACATTCTCCGTAAAAGCGTTCTGGGCGGCAGCAGCACTCGCCAGCAGCGCCTTATCGGCCTTGATCTCCTCCTTCAAAGCCACCTCCTGCTCCCTGGCACCGTCCAGTGTCTTGGTCAAAGTAGTCAGCTTCAACTCAAGATCTGCGTTGGAGTCCTTGGCGGCGCCAAGTTCCTTGCCCATCTCGGAGAGACGAACCTGCAGCTCTGACAAGGTGTAGGCGTCTTTCTCCCGCTCACGCTTGAGCACGGGAAGCTCTTCACCGCTCGCCTTGAGATCGGCCTCCAGTCGCGCCACCTTCGTCTCCAGCTCCTTCTTGGCGGCCTCGGCAGCTGCGGCAACATCCTCTGCTTGCTTGAGGGCTCCGCCGAATGTTTGCTCGCGCGCAGCAAGCTCCTCCTCGTAGCTGTCGAGGTTAACCTTCCGCTGCGCCAGCTCGCCCTCCTGCGCAGACAGCTTCTCGCTCGACTTCAGCCTTCTCGAGGAGGAAGGCCTTCTGCTCCTCGGCGAGTTGCGCCCGCTCCTCTGCCAGGGACTGGAGAGCTTCCTGGTTGAGACCCCGGAGCTCCTCCGCGCGCGTCTCGATGTCCACTCCCACCTTCGCGACAAGCGCCTCTCGGGATTCCAGCTTGGCCTGCCGAGCACGGTAGAGCGACACCAGCTTCCGCACCAGCCGCTCCTCCTCAGGCTCGCCGCTGCGGCTGCTCGGCGCATCAACCAGCGTCAGCCCAGCGGAGGCGAGCACCTCTCCATCGAAGCTTTCTCCTTCGACCGGCGCCCTGGAGCTTGACGCCCAGGGGAGGTTGATGAAGACGCCATCGCCGGCCTTCAAGTAAACGCCTGGCTGGGGCTCTTCGGAGCCTGACGCTGCGGTAGCGGCCGAAGGATCGGCGGTCGTCGTAGCGCCTGGCGCTCCTGCGGCCTCAGGGCCGTCAGTACGATCGCCAGACCCCTCGCCAGCTTCTGTGGCGGCAGCTTTGGCGGCCTCTTCGCTGGCGGGATCATCAGCGCCGGCTGCTTCTTCGGTGGCGGCGGCGTCGGCGGCGGCCTCGATGGTTTTCTCCTCGCCAGCAACCTCGGTCTCCATCGGCTCCGCAGCAGATGGGTCTGACGGCCGGAAAAGGGAGAAAAGTCAAGCAAATATCCAAAAAAAGATCAAAAGAAGAATGTCACACCCTGCATTTTGTAACATGTTATTTGTACCTTTGAAGCATGAAAATTTGGACCAGCAAATTTTTTTAGCATCATTTGGCTTTTTATTTGAAATTGAGTTTTCTTCATATGCTTTTTCATGTGCTCTTTAAAGTCAACTATGACCTCTTGTATAATTCATCTCCATATCCAAAACTTCTGACCAATGATCATGCCAAGTGTTATATATCAGTATAGTATTTTCTTACAAAATTAATTTGGCCAAAATGTATTTTATAAATTTAGTTTTCCAAAAACCCCTGAATTAAGATTTGCACTACAAGTACTTGATTTAAGGTGAGAAAATTATTTCAAAAGGTTTATTTGAGACCTAGTAGTCATAGGACTCCCAGAAACCACAAAGGTATAATTTTAAAAGTTATTTTCCTATTTTATTTAAAAGCTTTTTCTTACGGCCAGAAATGGTCTTTAATAGGGGAAAAATATTTAACTATTTCAAAAATATTTGCCAAAATTCAGAGAGACTCAGAGGACATATATTGTCCATATATAAGAGTTTCAACACTTGGTCATGTTCAAAATAATGGGCTAAACCCTCTAAAAACCTTTCTGGAAATTTCAAGCTTTTGAAATATTTACAAAGGAAATATTCTCCAAAAATTCCAGGGAAATTCTATCATGTCATATATGACATATTTGATGATCTTGCCAAGTCCCATGCCTTGGGAAGCAAGAAAACATCCTCAAACCCCTTCATAACCATTCTATCCATATTTGAAGTTTGAGCAACTTTACATTGCCAAACTTGTCCCACTGCTCTCAAACTTGGTGCACATGCTAGAATGACCTAATAAGGCACCTAGACCAAATGGCACAAGATTTGGAATAGAGCAACTTGATCAGATCACCTCAAAACCCTTTCTGTTCAAATGCAAATTTGAACAACTTTACATTACCAACTTTTTATCTGGAGCTTCAAACTTTGTGGGCATGATCAATACCCCAAATGATGATTCTACACCAAGTGGTGCATCAAGGGGAGATGATTAGCTTGACTCAAACAAGATGAAACTGTTTCTGTTGATTCCTAGGGTTCACCAAAGTTACATTGGCTAGTTTCTGCAAATGAGCCCAAACTTGGTGAAGCACCCTATTTTCTCATGTCTTTCAACCCTGTTAAGTGCCATGTCAAGTGGAGGTCATTTACTTGACCAAACACTGATCAAACACCTTCTGGCTTTTTGCTAAAACCTCCAACTTGATCACTTTTTCTCTTCTCCATGGCCTTTACTTTTTACCACATTATCATTGAGTCACCAGCAACCTCCAGTAACTTCCCCAGCACCCCAGCTCCATGATTGAGGGGTAAGAACCCTGTTTTACCTTGTTGGACAGCAAGTTTTCACCAAGTCCCCAGCCCCCTTACTCTCTCTCAGCATCTCCAGGGCATCCAAGGCCTCATGCCATTTCTTTACTCCTCCCTCAACGTGCTAGACACTGCTGGACACGTTGGTCTTGACCAGGACGGAGAGAGCGCGGCGATGCCAGCCAAACGCGCGCTCTGGAGCACGTAACAGTGCAGACAAGCACTATAGCTTCAGCCAATCAGCCTCCCCCGACAGCCTCAGGCCTCCCCTTCGCGCCAGTCGAGGCATCTCGACGTCCGCAACCTCCCCGGCGTTGTCCCCCCTCCTCCTGCGCCCTCCAGAGGTCGTCGTCGCACGCGCGCTGGCCACCCGCGACGGCCACTCTGCTGCTTCACACGCGCGCACGCTCCAGACGCTCCCCCGCTCCTCTTTTCCCCTCAGCTGGACGTGGAGCAAGTCCACGGTCCTCCCCGGCTTGATCCCAGGCTCCAGAACCTCTCCTAGCCTCGCCTGCAACCTCGCCGGCGCACGGGTGCACGATGGACCATGGGCGCGGCTATATAAGCCCCTCCCGAGCCTCTCCAGCAGCACCACCAGCCTCACTCCTCTCCACTGAGCCCCCCAGCACCTTCAGTTCGACCCCAAGAGGTCCCAGTACTCGGGATCGACCGGAGCGCCACCGCGTCGGGCCGCCGGTGATCTCACAGTACGGGCCTCCCCTGCCCTTCCTTTCACCTGATTCTGAACCGCCGTGCTCCACTGACCCTTTCCCCCTTGTTTCCCCCTCCGTTTGCAGTCGGAAACGACCAAAGCCACCACCTCCCGACGAGCTTCCGCCGTCCCACCCTGTCGCCGGCGAAACGGACCTCCCCGGCGTGCCGCACCACCACCCCTGCATCCGCGACACGACACTGAGTCCATCCCTGCGCTCCGTTGCCGTCGCCGTGGCCGGAAAACTCGCCGGTGAGCTCGCCGTCGCCGTGGCCGCAAGGTTGGAGATGACTGGCGGGCCCCGCCTGTCATCCCCACACCTCTCTCCCCCTCCTCTCTGTCACTGACCCACGGGCCCCGCCCGTCAGGTTTAAAAACCTGACGTGCGCGCGCAGGCTCCCGTGCGGCTGGGCTGGACCGCCTGGGTCGTGCACTATGGCCTTCTCTGGCCCAGTGCACAGGTCACATTTTTCTTTTTCTTTTCTGTAAATGTTTTAACATTTCTACAGAAAAGAATAATTGTCCAAATTAAATAATTCCAACTCCTAAAATCTTGTAATATTCCAACCTATTTAATGGTACCACTTTCACTCAAATCCATGAAACTTTTCTGTACTGTTCAAATTTAAATTCAAATTTGGGCAGTAATACTCCTGTTCAAAAATCAATAGATTCTATTCTGTAACTCCAAAACTCCAACTAAGATTTTTCCCCACCTTAGAAATCCCTCTAGTATTTTACAAAAATGAGTTGACATTTTTTTGAGCACTTTGATTTTTCTGTTTCGTTTGTATTCTTATTTTCCCGTTGTTATTTTGCGACGATTAGATCCCGTATTTGACGAAGTTGCTGTGGAAGAAGAAGGAGAAGGATTTGAAGACTTTGAAGACCAAGCCAATCCAGGCAAGCAACCCTTTGACCATGATACACTTGTTCTTCGGAACCCGTATGCTTCCGATGCATGATGATTAGGGTTACGATAGTGACCTAGTTGATTCCACCATATGATGCATGCCATGATCTCGATCTTGCTATGTGCTAGATGATATGCATATGGTTAGTGGTGATGATTAGTGATGCATGTGTGACATGAACCTTCGTGGTTGAAGTCTTTACATAAAACCCCATCGGGTGCCATTCATGCCCGAGGGAGATGATGATGAGTTGGGTGACCACTTGATGACGAAGTGGTGTACCAAGGCAAGTGTGTGTGTTTTTCAAATGGATTGGTTTAAGTTGCGACCGTTATTCCAACCATACATGTGCAACCACACTACCCCTTATGGGACGAGGCTTTATTGATTACTTAGGTCGATACTAGCATGGTGCCCGCATTACTAGTGACGGGAAGACTTGAGGTCTTTCCCGGGACGGGGTCGTGCTTGGATAGACGACCATGACTGTTTTCACAGGGCACCGGACACACCGTTGGTCCCTTCGGGTACGCGTGACATTGAAATTAGGGCAAGTCCCGTGATCTATTGTTTGTACCCGAGGGCCGTGTACCAACGAGTGGACTCTGTGTTAGTGTCGTGTAAGGAAAGGTAATGACCGGGTGCTTACCCCGGGTACTTGAGGTACCGCGGGTCGTGGATGACACGAAACTTCCCCGGATCTTGTGGGTAAAGTGTACAACCTCTGCAGAGTGTCAAACTATTCGAATAGCCGTGTCCACGGTCATGGACAGTTGGGTAACCGCTCTTGGGCTACGTCCAATGTTTGTGAGACCATGCGTGTGTGAGTCAAGGTGGTGACCTGACTCGATGAGTTGAATCTTATTCATGTTGATATCGGTAACCTGTCTTCGAGGTTACGCGAGATTATTGATGCATAAACTTGATGGTAGAATATTTGTTCTAGCCTTGCTAGATTGATCATTATTATTCAAATGCACCGTTACTTTGAACCACATCATGGGTTGCTTGCGAGTACATTCAAAGTACTCATTGGCTTGCCACTGGTTATTGAATTGGCCAGGCATGGAAGAACATGATTATGAGGAAGAGTTCTTTGGAGACGAACATGCGAACTAGGACGCTATCCCAGTCAGAATGCCTGTAGGGTTAAGGCAGATGGCATGGGTTCTACACGTTATCGAAGACTTCCGCTACTTGAGTTATTTGCTATTCAGCCCGTGAGGCTCTATCTATGTAAGACTTGGCCATAATGGCCATAATTCGTGTAAGACTATTTGTATGGATGGAAGACTCTTGTTATTTCAGCTTCTGTGTGTTCAGTGAGCATTGATCTCTGGGATCACTGTACACGTGCATTCGGTGATCTCGACTTCTAAGTCGGGGTCCCCACAGAGCTGGTATCAGAGCCATCCTGACTGTAGGAAGCCTTAGTTAGCATGGGCGTTAGTTAGATGAGACCCTTTTTCAAAAACCTTCTGAACCTCTCTTCTTTTCTAAACCTGAGATTTCATCAGCTTATTAACCCCTCCTATTCCACCCTTGTAGATGGCCGCTGTACCCGAAGAGCACCTGACCACTGGGTTTCCCTTACTTCTCGAGGATAGCCTCCAGGAGTGTCAGTTCCACCGAGCACCTATCCTAACCTACCTTGAGGATTGGGTGAGCGATACTGAGGTGGAGTACCATGTGGAAGTGATCGTGAAGGCAAACGATCCTCCCACAAGTTGGTTCTTCGAGGGACCCCAGATGGCAACACTACCACTCGCCGTCGAGGCTGCTGCACTCAAGGCATTAACCCATCTCCGCGAGCTTCTTCGGGAGATGGCAGCCAAGATGACAACTCGGTTCTTACCTTACCGGAAGGAAGGTGAAGAAGAAAGCAGCGCACTAGCCCCTCCACTGAAGGAAGGACTCTCGCTTCGGTTCCAGACCTACTTCAGTCTATGTGCCGACAGCTTGGCACAAGACTTGGCCTCGGAATCAATGAAGCTTCGGGAAGAACTTCACAAGACCAAGGTACTTCTTCGTCGAGCTCAAGAGAAGGCAAAAAGGATCAAGAAGGAAGGAGCACCTTCTGGACAGTCCGCTATCGCATATCCAGGCGGAAGGCCCTCCGAGGATGTATCTTCCAAGGGTGAAGAACCAACTCGGCGACGCCGGATGACGGCGAGGGAATATCGCAAGCTTTTCCCTGCACCACCGACGAAGCATCGTCGTATCCAACTCCTCCACTCCCCCACACCATCAAGTGACAAGGGAGCCCAGACAGATGAAGACAAGGAGGAAGACCCAGAAGAGCCGGAATACGCGACCGAGCATTCCGCCGCTTAGGCATTATTCGCTACTCGGATATGCCAGTTGTAACCTCCACGATAGGATAGGTCGTGTAACCCCTACGCGCAGTCGAGTCCTTGTATGGTTCATATGAAACCATCTAGTGCTTGCTTTTGTTGTGTCTGGATGTATGTCGTATTCTTCCTTCGGGAATGTGTAAACGACTGCATCACCCATTTGGATTTTAATGGATGTGTTTTGGCCTTACGGCCCTTGCATGATTTGATTTAGTGTCACACCCACCCCCTTACTAGGCACCCATCTATCTTGCTTTCCCTCTTCCGAGTCATGAGACCCTTTTACCGCTCCAACAGGATGCCTGTTGTAACTCGTACTGGTACCTCTACCCAGCAGCCCGAAGCCGGAGCATCCTCTCAGCCAGAGGCAGGCCACGACCAAACCAACGACCAAGCTCCACCACCACCTCCTCCAAGCATGGACATGGCTCAGCTTCTCCAAGCTTTCCGAGAGGAACGCCAAGCCAACACTGCAGCCCTTCAGCTGATTGCTCAAGCTATCACCAACAACCGCCAGCCGGCGGGGAATGGCAATGGACGTTCCACGTTGGCAGATTTCAAGAAGCATGCACCGCCAACCTTCATCGAGACTGCAGAACCCCTGGATGCAGACGACTGGGTCCGTTCCATTGAGGAGATCCTGGAACTAGTCGGATGCACCGAAGACCGCAAGAAGGTGGCTTATGCAGCCCACTGCCTTGGGGGGACTGCTAGAGCTTGGTGGGATGGATTCAAGGTCATGCATGCTGAACAAGACATCACTTGGGTTAACTTCAAGGCAGAATTCCGCAAGGCCCACATTCCTTCCGGAATCATGGCTATCAAAAAGCGTGAGTTCCGAGCCCTGAAGCAAGGAAGTGGCACTGTCAAGGAGTACATGCAGAAGTTCAGTATTCTGTCAAGGTATGCCCCTGAAGATGTCAGCACTGATGCTGCCAAAAGGGAGCGCTTCATGGAAGGCCTCAACCAGACTCTGCAATACTCGCTTGTCGTGTGCGACTGCCCGACTTTCCCTGACCTGGTGAACAAGGCACTTATGCTTGAAGACAAGCGGCGTGCTTTGGAAGACACTCGCAAGCGCAAGTTGGTCAGTAAGGGAAGTTCCAGCAACCAGAAGCCTCGTCCGTGGCAGTCAGCCCCGGCCAAGCCAACCTATCAGCAACCAAGAGCTCCTGCACCTCGTGCCAACCCTCAGCCTCAGCAGTATGCCAACCCCAGGCCAGCCTTCAACCCCAATACCAGTGGTGGCAACAAGATCAATCCAAACCAAGTCACTTGCTTTGGATGTGGTCAGTCCGAACACATCTCAAGGGTGTGCCCCAACAAGAAGCCTGATGCCCCGCGCCCCAATGCGCAGAACCAGGGACAAGGCCGTGGAATGCCACCAAGGAACCCAGCTCCTCGCAATCCACTGAACCATGGGAAGGGGCGTGTGAATCACGTCACTGCTGAAGAAGCCCAGGAAGACCCGGACGTCGTGCTGGGTACGTTCCTTGTCAACTCAGCACCTGCAATTGTCTTGTTTGATTCTGGAGCAACGCATTCATTTGTCACTCAAAGATTTGCAATAAAAAGTGGCATGACCCCTACACCCCTGAATAACCCTATGGTGGTACAAATCCCCGGAGCCGAGATGAGAGCCAAGATAGGCTGTAAAGGAGTCAGTATTACCATTAACGGTGTAGACTTCCTAGCAGACCTTATCGTCCTGAGATCGCAAGGCTTGGATGTGATCCTAGGCATGAATTGGCTCAGCAAGCACCAAGGCTTGTTAGACTGTGCCAATAGGACAGTCACTGTGACCAATGACCAAGGAGTCGAAGTCAAGTTTGCTCCCAACTCCTCTTCCGCTCAAGCCGCTAAAGTCAACTGTCTGTCTGAAGTTGGGCTAGATCAAGTACCTGTGGTATGTGAGTATCCTGATGTCTTTCCGGATGAACTACCGGGAATGCCCCCTGACCGTGACATTGAGTTCATCATCGAGCTCGTGCCCGGAGCAGGACCCATCTACAAGAAGCCTTATAGAATGGGGACGGAAGAATTAGTCGAGTTGAAGAAGCAGCTGGAAGAGCAGATAAGGAAGGGATTTATCCGCCCGAGTGCCTCCCCTTGGGGATCTCCTGTTCTGTTTGTGGCCAAGAGGGACGGTACCATCCGCTTATGCATTGACTATCTTTCCCTCAATGAAGTTACAATCAAGAACAAGTATCCACTTCCCAAGATCGAAGATCTGTTTGATCAGCTCAGCGGAGCCAAGGTGTTCTCCAAGATCGACCTCAGATCTGGGTACTACCAGCTGAAGATCAGACCCCAAGATATTCCGAAGACGGCATTCGTAACCAGATATGGCCTGTACGAGTGCACGGTCATGTCTCTTGGGTTAACCAATGCCTCGGCCTACTTCATGTATCTCATGAATAAAGTCTTCATGGAATATTTGGACAAGTTTGTTGTTGTCTTCATTGATGACATTCTTGTGTTCTCGAAGTCGGAGGAAGAGCACGAGCAGCATCTGAGGATGGTTCTAGACAAGCTTCGTGAGCACCAACTGTATGCCAAATTCAGCAAGTGTGAGTTCTGGCTGCATAAAGTTGGATTCTTAGGTCATGTCTTGACCGAGGAAGGATTATCTGTTGATCCTGCAAAAATCGAAGCTGTGACCCAATGGCAATCTCCAACGACCGTCAAGGAAGTTAGAAGCTTCCTCGGACTAGAGGGCTATTACCGCAAGTTCATGGAAGGGTTCTCTAGCATTGCACGACCAATGACTCAGCTCCTCAAAAAGGACAAGAAGTTCGAGTGGACGCCAAAATGCGAAGAGAGCTTCCAAGAGCTCAAGAAGAGATTGACCACCGCCCCAATTCTGGCAACACCTGATATTCACAAGGAGTTCGTGATATATTGTGATGCCTCTCGAACCGGATTGGGAAGCGTTCTGATGCAAGAAGGCCGCGTCATAGCATACCTCTCCAGGCAGCTATGACCCCATGAGGAGAACTACGCTACTCACGATCTTGAGCTAGCGGCAGTAGTTCATGCCTTGAAGACATGGCGGCATTACCTCCTAGGGAAACAGTGTGAAATCTACACAGACCACAAAAGTCTGAAGTACATTTTCACCCAAAAGGAATTGAACATGAGGCAGCGGAGATGGTTGGAACTCATCAAAGACTATGACCTCAGTGTTCAGTATCACCCTGGGAAGGCTAACGTGGTGGCAGATGCCTTAAGCAGGAAGGCTTGCTATTTGAATGTCATTATTCAAGAAAGGCAACCAACCTTGTTTAAGGAGATCGAACAATTCAGTTTGGAATTGGTCACCCCTGGACTTGTGGATCATTTGGAAGTCAGACCAACCCTGTTGGACGACGTCAAGAAGGCACAAGATGGACACACAAGCATCGAAGGCATCAAGAGGAAGATGAAGCTGGGCAAGGCCCCAGGATTCTCCGAAGACGAGCACGGGATTGTTTGGTACAAAGGTCGCATCTGCGTACCAAACAACACCGAGCTGAAGACGCTGATTCTGCAAGAAGCCCACGACACTCCGTATTCCATCCACCCCGGAGGAACCAAGATGTACCAAGACTTGAAGGCATGATTCTGGTGGCACGTGATGAAAAGAGAAATTGCAACCTATGTTGCAAAGTGTGATGTGTGCCAAAGGTTCAAGGCTGAATATCAGCGACCTGCTGGATTGCTTCAACCACTCAAAGTTCCTGAGTGGAAGTGGGATAAGGTCGGAATGGACTTCATCACTGGTTTGCCAAGGTCGAATAGAGGACATGACTCTATCTGGGTCATAGTCGATCATTTGACCAAGATAGCCCATTTCATTCCTGTCAAGACCACTTATGATGGCAACCGGCTGGCAGCTCTCTACATCGACCGAATCGTAAGTCTTCATGGTGTTCCCAAGGAGATTGTGTCAGATCGAGGCACCCAGTTCACTTCAAGGTTCTGGAAGAAGTTCCAAGAAGCCTTGGGAACCAAGTTGTCTTTCAGCACAGCTTTCCACCCACAGACCGGAGGTCAAACAGAACGAGTCAATCAGATTCTCGAAGACATGCTCCGAGCCTGTGTCCTGGCATATGGAGCCAAGTGGGAAGACTGTCTCCCTTTTGCCGAGTTCTCCTATAACAACAGTTACCAGTCAAGCCTTCAGATGGCACCATTTGAGGTGTTGTACGAACGCAGATGCCGCACACCCCTCAATTGGTCGGAGACTGGAGAAGGACTAGTCTTTGGACCGGATATTCTCCGCACAGCAGAAGAGCAAGTCCAACTAGTCAGAGAGCGATTAAAGGCAGCCAAGTCAAGGCAGAAGAGTTATGCTGACACTCGACGCCAAGACATGAGTTTCCGTGTCGGAGATCATGTGTACCTGCGGGTAACTCCTCTGAAGGGAACCAAGCGTTTCCACGTCAAGGGGAAGCTCGCGCCAAGATTCATTGGCCCTTTCAAGATCACCGACCGACGAGGAGAAGTGGCTTACCAGTTGGAACTACCACCTGAGCTATCCAATGTGCACAATGTATTCCATGTGTCACAACTCCGGAAATGTCTCCAAGTTCCAGACAAGCCCAATCTCTACAAGGATGTGGATCACCAAGCCATTGATCTGCAGCCTGATTTGACCTACCGCGAGAAGCCCATTCGCATTCTGGACGAAGCTGAACGACGCACGCGAAGCCGTACCATCAAGTACTTCAAGGTCCAGTGGAGCAACCACACCGAAGCAGAAGCAACCTGGGAACGAGAAGACTATCTTAGATCCGAGTTTCCCGACCTCTTTTAAGCCCTAGTTTAGGAATCTCGGGGACGAGATTCTTGTAAGGGGGGTAGGTCTGTCACACCCTGCATTTTGTAACATGTTATTTGTACCTTTGAAGCATGAAAATTAGGACCAGCAAATTTTTTTAGCATCATTTGGCTTTTTATTTGAAATTGAGTTTTCTTCATATGCTTTTTCATGTGCTCTTTAAAGTCAACTATGACCTCTTGTAGAATTCATCTCCATATCCAAAACTTGTGCCCAATGATCATGCCAAGTGTTATATATCAGTATAGTATTTTCTTACAAAATTAATTTGGCCAAAATGTATTTTATAAATTTAGTTTTCCAAAAACCCCTGAATTAAGATTTGCACTGCAAGTACTTGATTTAAGGTGAGAAAATTATTTCAAAAGGTTTATTTGAGACCTAGTAGTCATAGGACTCCCAGAAACCACAAAGGTATAATTTTAAAAGTTATTTTACTATTTTATTTAAAAGCTTTTTCTTAAGGCCAGAAATGGTCTTTAATAGGGGAAATTATTTAACTATTTCAAAAATATTTGCCAAAATTCAGAGAGACTCAGAGGACATATATTGTCCATATATAAGAGTTTCAACACTTGGTCATGTTCAAAATAATGGGCTAAACCCTCTAAAACCGTTTCTGGATATTTCAAGCTTTTGAAATATTTACAAAGGAAATATTCTCCAAAAATTCCAGGGAAATTCTATCATGTCATATATGACATATTTGATGATCTTGCCAAGTCCCATGCCTTGGGAAGCAAGAAAACATCCTCAAACCCCTTCATAACCATTCTGTCCATATTTGAAGTTTGAGCAACTTTACATTGCCAAACTTGTCACACTGCTCTCAAACTTGGTGCACATGCTAGAATGACCTAATAAGGCACCTAGACCAAATGGCACAAGATTTGGAATAGAGCAACTTGATCAGATCACCTCAAAACTCTTTCTGTTCAAATGCAAATTTGAACAACTTTACATTACCAACTTTTTATCTGGAGCTTCAAACTTTGTGGGCATGATCAATACCCCAAATGATGATGCTACACCAAGTGGTGCATCAAGGGGAGATGATTAGCTTGACTCAAACAAGATGAAACTGTTTCTGTTGATTCCTAGGGTTCACCAAAGTTACATTGGCTAGTTTCTGCAAATGAGCCCAAACTTGGTGAAGCACCCTATTTTCTCATGTCTTTCAACCCTGTTAATTGCCATGTCAAGTGGAGGTCATTTACTTGACCAAACACTGATCAAACACCTTCTGGATTTTTGCTAAAACCTCCTACTTGATCACTTTTTCTCTTCTCCATGGCCTTTACTTTTTACCACATGATCATTGAGTCACCAGCAACCTCCAGTAACTTCCCCAGCACCCCAGCTCCATGATTGAGGGGTAAGAACCCTGTTTTACCTTGCTGGACAGCAAGTTTTCACCAAGTCCCCAGCCCCCTCACTCTCTCTCAGCATCTCCAGGGCATCCAAGGCCTCAGGCCATTTCTTTACTCCTCCCTCAATGTGCTAGACACTGCTGGACACGTTGGTCTTGACCAGGACGGCGAGAGCGCGGCGATGCCCGCCAAACGCGCGCTCTGGAGCACGTAACAGTGCAGACATGCACTGTAGCTTCAGCCAATCAGCCTCCCCCGACAGCCTCGGGCCTCCCCTTCACGCCAGTCGATGCATCTCGACGTCCGCAACCTCCCCGGCGTTGTCCCCCCTCCTCCTGCGCCCTCCAGTGGTCGTCGTCGCACGCGCGCTGGCCACCCGCGACGGCCACTCTGCTGCTTCACACGCGCGCACGCTCCAGACGCTCCCCCGCTCCTCTTTTCCCCTCAGCTGGACGTGGAGCAAGTGCACGGTCCTCCCCGACTTGATCCCAGGCTCCAGAACCTCTCCTAGCCTCGCCTGCAACCTCGCCGGCGCACGGGTCCACGATGGACCATGGGCGCGGCTATATAAGCCCCTCCCGAGCCTCTCCAGCAGCACCACCAGCCTCACTCCTCTCCACTGAGCCCCCCAGCACCTTCAGTTCGACCCCAAGAGGTCCCAGTACTCGGGATCGACCGGAGCGCCGCCGCGTCGGGCCGCCGGTGATCTCACAGTACGGGCCTCCCCTGCCCTTCCTTTCACCTGATACGGAACTGCCGTGCTCCACTGACCCTTTCCCCCTTGTTTCCCCCTCCGTTTGCAGTCGGAAACGACCAAAGCCACCACCCCCCGACGGGCTTCCGCCGTCCCACCTCGTCGCCGGCGAACCGGACCTCCCCGGCGTGCCGCACCACCACCCCTGCATCCGCGACACGACACTGAGTCCATCCCTGCCCTCCATTGCCGTCGCCGTGGCCGGAAAACTCGCCGGTGAGCTCGCCGTCGCCGTGGCCGCAAGGTTGGAGATGACAGGCGGGCCCCGCCTGTCATCCCCACACCTCTCTCCCCCTCCTCTCTCCCACTGACCCACGGGCCCCGCCCGTCAGGTTTAAAAACCTGACGTGCGCGCGCAGGCTCCCGTGCGGCTGGGATGGACCGCCTGGGCCGTGCACTGTGGCCTTCTCTGGCCCAGTGCACAGGTCACATTTTTCTTTTTCTTTTCTGTAAATGTTTGAAACATTTCTACAGAAAAGAATAATGGTCCAAATTAAATAATTCCAACTCCTAAAATCTTGTAATATTCCAACCTATTTAATGGTACCACTTTCACTCAAATCCATGAAACTTTTCTGTACTGTTCAAATTTAAATTCAAATTTGGGCAGTAATACTCCTGTTCAAAAATCAATAGATTCTATTCTGTAACTCCAAAACTCCAACTAAGATTTTTCCCCACCTTAGAAATCCCTCTAGTATTTTACAAAAATGAGTTGACATTTTTTTGAGCACTTTGATTTTTCTGTTTCGTTTGTATTCTTATTTTCCCGTTGTTATTTTGCGACGATTAGATCCCGTATTTGACGAAGTTGCTGTGGAAGAAGAAGGAGAAGGATTTGAAGACTTTGAAGACCAAGCCAATCCAGGCAAGCAGCCCTTTGACCATGATACACTTGTTCTTCGGAACCCGTATGCTTCCGATGCATGATGATTAGGGTTACGATAGTGACCTAGTTGATTCCACCATATGATGCATGCCATGATCTCGATCTTGCTATGTGCTAGATGATATGCATATGGTTAGTGGTTATGATTAGTGATGCATGTGTGACATGAACCTTCGTGGTTGAAGTCTTTACATAAAACCCCGTCGGGTGCCATTCATGCCCGAGGGAGATGATGATGAGTTGGGTGACCACTTGATGACGAAGTGGTGTACCAAGGCAAGTGTGTGTGTTTTTCAAACGGATTGGTTTAAGTTGCGACCATTATTCCAACCATACATGTGCAACCACACTACCCCTTATGGGACGGGGCTTTATTGATTACTTAGGTCGATACTAGCATGGTGCTCGCATTACTAGTGACGGGAAGACTTGAGGTCTTTCCCGGGACGGGGTCGTGCTTGGATAGACGACCATGACTGTTTTCACAGGGCACCGGACACACCGTTGGTCCCTTCGGGTACGCGTGACATTGAAATTAGGGCAAGTCCCGTGATCTATTGTTTGTACCCGAGGGCCGTGTACCAACGAGTAGACTCTATGTTAGTGTCGTCTAAGGAAAGGTAATGACCGGGTGCTTACCCCGGGTACTTGAGGTACCGCGGGTCGTGGATGACACGGAAGTTCCCCGGATCTTGTGGGTAAAGTGTACAACCTCTACAGAGTGTCAAACTATTCGAATAGCCGTGTCCACGGTCATGGACAGTTGGGTAACCGCTCTTGGGCTACGTCCAATGTTTGTGAAACCATGCGTGTGTGAGTCAAGGTGGTGACTTGACTCGATGAGTTGAATCTTATTCATGTTGATATCGGTAACCTGTCTTCGAGGTTACGCGAGATTATTGATGCATAAACTTGATGGTAGAATATTTGTTCTAGCCTTGCTAGATTGATCATTATTATTCAAATGCACCGTTACTTTGAACCACATCATGGGTTGCTTGCGAGTACATTCAAAGTACTCATTGGCTTGCCACTGGTTATTTAATTGGCCAGGCATGGAAGAACAGGATTATGAGGAAGAGTTCTTTGGAGACGAACATGCGAACTAGGACGCTATCCCAGTCAGAATGCATGTAGGGTTAAGGCAGATGGCATGGGTTCTACCCGTTATCGAAGACTTCCGCTACTTGAGTTATTTGCTATTCAGCCCGTGAGGCTCTATCTATGTAAGACTTGGCCATAATGGCCATAATTCGTGTAAGACTATTTGTATGGATGGAAGACTCTTGTTATTTCAGCTTCTGTGTGTTCAGTGAGCATTGATCTCTGGGATCACTGTACACGTGCATTCGGTGATCTCGACATCTAAGTCGGGGTCCCCACAAAAAAGAACCCAAGGGAAGCTTTGAAGCGAGAGGATTACCTGTACCGGGTTCTCTAGTCGTAGTCTCTGCCGCCGGAGGGCCGCTGGTGCTGCCACTTCCTGCCGCAGCGCTGGCCGGCATCCCTCCCGCGCGAGCCGGCTCCTCGACAGAATCCCTTGCCGGAGAACTCTCCCTTGGCGGCGTAGTCGAAGCAGAGGGCATGTCAGGGGCGGCCTCCGGGCGCTCTTGGTGGGGCTGCTCTGTTCCTACACAAACCAACAATCAGATGTCAGCAAAGAAAGAGCATCCATGCGTGCCTAACAGCGGAAAGCGAACTATATACTTACGCTGGGGGCTGCTCTGGAGAATAGTTGCCGGGTCCAGCAAGGTGGTCTCGGGCGCACCCTCTGCTGACGCGGTGGGTTCGTCCTCGACAATAATCACCCCCTTTGGACACGCCGGGACCTTGGCTCTCTTCGCCGCTCTCTAGGCCAGAGTCCTAAAAAGGGATAAGTTCGGAGTAAAGCGAATGAGATACAAGACAAAACAGCAAGAATTGAAGAACTACAAGTACAACAAAGAATCTTACTCTTCTTCTTCCTCGTCGGAGCTGAGCGTGGAGAAGTCGAAGTCCGACTCACCTCCGGCGCGAGGAGGCGGAGGAGTAGGTTCCCTTGGCCGCTTGGCGGGAGAAGTGGCGGTGGTCCGAGACGACCCCGCTCCGGTTGCCGCCGCGGCGTGAGAAGCGGCAGGAGCAGAAGCAGTGGTCTGGGTGGACCCCGCTCCAGTTGCCGCAGCAGCGTGAGGTGCTCCCGCGGCAATAGTGCTTGCCGCGGTGGAGCGTGTTGCGCGGCGCAGTGACTGTTGACTCGTCTGCCGCTCCGCTACGTCCCCGGCCTTGCGGAGACGCCTTCTTGGTGGAGCTGGGGGCTCTGCTTGCGACGAGCTGTCTGAAGATGAGGAGGAAGAGGAGTTGATCTCCAACGAGCCGCTCGTATCCTCGGCGGACTCGCTCGACCCAACATCATGCCCAGCAAGCTCTTCCTCACCGGCAAGCTCCTCTCGCTCGGCACGGCTTGCGGACTCTGCTGCCTCTGCCTCCTCCACGGTGAATCCAAACTCGCCCGCGGCTGTGGCTGTCGCCGCCTCTTCCAGCCTAGTGGCGATGCGTTTCACCTCCTCATCGGTGGTGGCGCGAGTGAGGTTTTTCTGTTCGTCGGAGCGGACCGGCACTTCTACCAAGCCGTCAAAGAACTCCTGCACGACCTCGTCTGCAGGCTCTTGCCAAGTTGGGACAATTCCATGCGAGTCGCACAGCGGCATCATTGCACGGATGCGGCTGAGCGAGGAGTTGTTGCACAGCGGAACGACATCCTTCGGCAACCTGAACACTTCGGGATGTTGAGGGTCGTACTTGAACAGCTCCCGGAGCATTGCGTCAAGTTCCATAACAGTGAAGTTGAAGTTGAGGCCCGGGCGTAGCCTCATGATGTCCGCCGCATTCTGGAAGTCCCAGGTGGGTCTCCTCCTCTCCTGCAGGGGGGCGATGCGGCGGCGAAGAAAATCTGCGCCAACCGCGCTAACAGTGAGCCCGGCAAGCCTAAGGCGTTGGATCCGGGTGACGGCAATCTTCAGCCTGTTGTCTTCCGGGGCCACGTTGCTCCAATCGCTGCCGCGCGCTACTGGGGTTTGGCGTCGGGCGGTAAACGGCTGCGGGTTCTCCTCGACAATCCAGCACCAGTCTGCCCTCCATTCCTCCCACTTGCCGCGGAACTCTCCCTCCAGATAAGCTTCCTTCTTGCCGGCTCTTGAGATCCACGCGATTCCGCCGGATAAAGGCTCTCCTCTCTCGACTCGGGGCATAAAGAAGTGGCGAAAAAGGGCTACGTTTGGATAGACTCCGACAAAGTTTTCGCAGAGATGTGCGAAAATTGCCATGGTTAGAACAGCATTGGGGGTGAAGTCAAGGAGGCGGAACCCGTAGGTGTTCATAATATCGCAGAAAAACTCAGAGAAAGGCGGGCAGAGCCCGCAGTAGAAGAACAAGGCGAAGAAGGGATATCCATTTGGAGCCATTTTCCAAGCGACGGCTGGAAGTACCTTCGTGCGCGGATGTGCCCGCGTCTCCATCGACCAGAAGAGGTAGTAATACTCCCTCAGTTCCTTCACGGCGAGCTTGGGGG
>LR738715.1:706365621-706391628 GCA_902687465.1 Secale cereale
CGCCTAAATTTCAAAAGCACTCGGAGTGAAGAGCATCTCACTCGTGGGGCTTAGCTGTGATCCTGTACTCGCCTAAGTTTCACAAAACACTTCAAGTGAAGAGCAACCCTCTCACTCAGGGGCTTAGCCGCGACCCCGTACTCGCTTAAGTTTCACAAAACAATCCGAGTGAAGAGCAAACCCAGTCACTCGGGGGCTTAGCCGCGACCCCGTACTCACCTAAGTTTTACAAAACACTCCGAGTGAAGAGCAATCATCTCACTCGGGGTCTTAGCTGCGATCCCGTACTCTCCTAAGTTTTACAAAACACTCCGAGTGAAGAGCAACCCTCTCACTCGAGAACTTGGTGGCACTTTGAGCTACACCATTGGTAAACGTACGGTTGCTCTCCGAGCTGCACCATAAGTACAATGTACCTTTGCTCTCCGAGCTGCGCCATAAGGACAATGTACCTTTGCTCTCCGAGTTGCACCATAAGTACAATGTACCTTTGCTCTCTGAGCTACGCCACAAGTACAATGTCCGTTTCGAGTAGAGTACCAAGGCCCACTTAGAATCGAAAGGTCCGAAACTGAAAGCAGTAGAAACTAAGCAAGCATATTCCAGAGAAAACCAAGTTCATACATATCCCGCAAGGTTCGGGCAGAATTACTTGAGCATCAGGACCGAAGGAGTTTAACGGTTACAAAACCACTCGGCATTCCGAGGCAAATTGAATCAGAGCATAAAGTTTGTTCACTCTGCAGGAGGAGGAGGGCTTGCAGGCCCAACAAATTCGTCCAGGTCAATTCCGTCAGCAATACGGGTGGCAGCATCGATGAAAGTCTCCATGAATGACTGGAGTTGAAGCTTCTTGGTGTCGGCAACCTTGAGAGCCACCAGCTTCTCTTCCTTGGCCTCCTTACAATGGACACGGACCAGAGACAGAGCCACGTCGGCACCACACCGAGAAGACAACTTCTTCCATTCATGCATGCTACCTCTTGAGCTTGCGTTGTATTCCCTCGAAGAGGAAAGGGAGATGCAGCACAGTAGTGTAAGTATTTCCCTCAGTTTTTGAGAACCAAGGTATCAATCCAGTAGGAGACCATGCGCAAGTCCCTCGCACCTGCACAAACAAATAAGAACTTTGCAGCCAACACGATAAGGGGTTGTCAATCCCTTTACGGTCACTTACGAAAGTGAGATCTGATAGAGATGATAGTTTATATTTTTGGTATTTTTGATTATAAGAACAGAAAGTAAAAGCAGAAAAAGTAAAGTAGGTGTTTATTGATATGTTGAGAATAGACCCGGGGGCCATAGTGTTCTCTAGTGGCTTCTCTCATGATAGCGATATTCTACGGCGGGTAACAAATTATTGTCGAGCAATTGATAGAAAAGTGAATAATGATGAGACTATCTAGACATGATCATTATATATAGGCATCACGTCCGAGACAAGTAGACCGAAATGATTCTGCATCTACTACTATTACTCCACACATCGACCGCTATCCAGCATGCATCTAGTGTATTGAGTTCATAAGAACAGAGTAACGCCTTAAGCAAAATGACATGATGTAGAGGGATAAACTCAAGCAATATGATAGAAACCCCATCTTTTTATCCTCGATGGCAACAATACAATACGTGCCTTGCTGCCCCTACTGTCACTAGGAAAGGGCCGGCACCGCAAGAATGAACCCAAAGTCAAGCACTTCTCCCATTGCAAGAACTATAGATCTAGTAGGCCAAACCAAACCAATAATTCGAAGAGACTTGCAAGGATATTATAATCATACATAAAGAGTTCAGAGAAGAAACAAATATTTCTCAAAGATAATCTTGATCATAAACCCACAATTCATCGGATCTCGACAAACACACCGCAAAAATAGATTACATCGAATAGATCTCCTCGAAGTCCAAGGAGAACTTTGTATTGAGATTCAAAGAGAGAGAAGAAGCCATCTAGATACTAGCTATGGACTCGAAGGTATGTGGTAAACTACTCACAACTCATGGTGAGGCGATGATGATGATTTAGAAGCACTCCGTGGAAGATCCCCCCTCCGACAAAGCTCCGGAACAGGCCCCAAGATGGGATCTCATGGGAACAGAAAGTTACGACGGTGGAACTAGGGATTTCTCTGTTCGTCTAATGGTTTCAGGGTACGTAGGCTTATATAGGAGAAAGGAGGGCACCGGGGGCCTTACGTGGGAACCACGAGGCAAGGGCGCGCCCTAGGGGGGGCACGCCCCCACCCTCGTGGGCACCACGTGGCCCCTACTCCGTGGTTCTCAAGTTTCCCGTGCGTGATTTTCTCCAAAAATATCTCTCCCGAAGGTTTCATTCCGTTTGGACTCCGTTTGATATTCCTTTTCTGTAAAACCCTGAAACTAGCAAAAAACAGCAATCTGGACTGGGCCTTTGGGTTAGTAGGTTAGTCCCAAAAATGATATAAAAGTGAATGATAAAGTAATTCACTGAAAGTATGATGATCATCATCAATAGATATCTCATATTTTCAGTGAATTACAACTCGATACTAGAACAAAGTATGACTCTATATGAATGCCTCCGGCGGTGTACCGGGATGTGCAAAGAATCACGAGTGACATGTATGAGAAATTATGCATGGTGGCTTTGCCACAAATATGATGTCAACTACATGATCATGCATGACAATATGACAATATGATGCGTGTCATATGAACGGAACAGTGGAAAGTTGCATGGCAATATATCTCGGAATGGCTATGGAAATGCCATGATAGGTAGGTATGGTGGCTGTTTTGAGGAATATATATGGTGGTTGTTTTAAGGAAGGATATATAGTGGATGCAAGGTACCGATGAAAGTTGCGCGATACAAGAGAGGCTAGCAATGGTGGAAGGGTGAGAGTGCGTATAATCCATGGACTCAACATTAGTCATAAGAACTCATATACTTATTGAAAAAAAATTACGATTCATCAAAACAAAGCAATCAACGCATGCTCCTAGGGGGGAGGTTGGTAGGAGTTAACCATCGCGCGCCCCCGGCCTCCACACAAAGGTTGACACTTTACAAATACCTCATGCTCTAACTTCGTTACATAGCGGTTCACCATATGTGCATGCTACGGGAATCACTAACCTTAACACAAGCATTTCTCAATTTCATAATAACTCCACTACTATGGCTCTAATATCACTATCCTCATATCTCAAAATAATTATCAAGCATCCAACTTCCCATCATATTCAATGCACTTAGCGTGAAAGTTTTTACTACATTGATATTGGATGTCTATTATGTGAAGACTAGTTTTATAGCCTAAGCACATTACCATGCTGTTTTAATAGACTCTCGAATGGATATAAGTGAAGGATGAGAGTTCAACAATTTCTTCAGAATATTATCACCACCGTGCTCTAAAAGGCGGTGCGAGAATCAAGGCCTTCTTGTATATTCGGTTCGAGAAGCGCAGAGCTGCCGATCGCGCCGAAAATTTCGTGGCTCATCAACACTCAAAGGTTACTCACAAGGTTCACTCAACGATTTCTGAATTGATCAAGGCGACTGAAATAAAGTTGAAGAACCAGCTTGATTCCCATGTCCAAAGAAGATCCGGAGCACAAGAATCAGATCGGAATCAATTTCAACTCTCTTTTCACTCGGACCTCAATCCATTCGGGGGCTACTGACGACGCCATAGACCTAGGGTAGGTCATAGGCCTGACCTAGACGCCATACCCAAGGTCACTAACCTAAGATCAAAGACATTCCAAGGATGACAAAAGGTACCGACTGAAGTGACCAAGGAGTGCAATCCACTCGACCGTATATCTCACTTGGATACCCCAATTTCATTCGACCAAAATGAAGTCACTCGACCGTGTAAGAAACCACACGGAACGTAGAAGGTCTAAGGTCACACAAGACTAGTAACGGTTGGGCGTTCTCTCCATAGTATTAAAGGCCATTACATCTCTTTATTACAGGCGTTATCAGTAATGCCCTATCATTATGTACATTGAAATCTTTGTGACGTGGGGCGGCTGGGGTCCAGGCACACTCTATATAAGCCACCCCCTCCTCCGGTACAAGGGTTCGCACCCCCTGTAACACACACATATATTCCAGTCGACAGCCTCCGGGAACCGAGACGTAGGGCTTTTACCTCCTCCGAGATAGGCCTAAACTCGTAAAACTCGTGTGTACAACCTTGCCGTAGCTAGGACCTTGCCTCCTCCTACATACCCCCTAATCTTACTGTCAGGCTTAGTACCACGACACTGGGGAGACGCTACCTGGTGAAGAAGCAGACGGTGCCGGCCAAGACCCATCATTGCTCGCGTCTTTTAGATTTATCATCAGATTTGCTTTCTGTTGTTTGCTTATGTATCCTTAGTTTGCTTGTGATCGTTTGCTTTCACTGAACCTAGTTTGCTTGTCATGCAGAATCACTTGTAATGATCATCTTTGATTATGTTAGATTGCTTTCTGTTGAAATTTTTGCTGGCGATGAACTTTTCATACAGAATGCTTGTGATAATTTGCTTTTTGTTGTTTGCTTATGTATCATTAGATCCGAGTAGTGCACAAAACAGACGAAGATGCAATGCGCAAAAATAGGACACATGCAATGCAAAATGTGCACGAATGTAGTACATACTCTGTCAAATGCGGTGCACACATACCCAACAAAGAAGTGCACGCCGTACACTAGAAAAAATGAATACAGAAGGGAATAAACACGAAAAGAAAATGCGACCTGTATATGTAGTGCGGAATATGTGAACATGCAGTATAGAAACATGATCAATGCAGTGCACAAATAGGACACATGCAGTGCGAGAATAGGATGAAGATGCAGTGCGCAAAAATAGGACACATGTAGTGCAAAATGTGTATGAATGTAGTACAGACTCTGTCGAATAAGGTGCACACATACCCAACAAAGAAGTTCACGCAGTACACTAGAAAAAAATACAAAAGAGAAAAAACACGAAAAGAAAATGTGACCTGTATATGTAGTGCGGAATATGTGAACATGTACTATAGAAACATGATCAATGCAGTGCACAAGTGATTTACTAAGCACTGTATGCCCCTTCATTTGAAAATAACATGCACTACTAAGCAGTGCACGCCCCTGCATTTGAAAAAAAATATGCAAGACAAAAAATACAGAGAAAAAATTTGACCACCCCGGTGAAACCAGTCCCCACCCAGTCTCGTAGTAGATCTGCGCCCAGAGCAGGCGAGTCGTTCTAAGCCACGATGCATGGGGCCGGACCCACATGGGCCTACAGGTCAGAGAGCATGTAGAAGTGAGCACTGTGTATCAGCGCCCAAACAAGTAACCAGAGGAGTTCGATAGGGCTACCTCGCTAGCGCTTATAAACAGGTCTAGTGCGCCATCCACGGGCGAGGTGGGACTAAACATTAGGGCGCACACACAGCGCACCGGGAACTAGACGTGCTGACAGGCCGACTTGGGCCGAATGCGTCTTCGCTCCCCAAACACAGGCCCAACAGACAAAAGGGAGGCTGCTGAAAATTAAAAAAAATCCCATGTACCCTCCACAAACACAGGCCCAACCACGCGTCCCGCAGTTTGTTGTGATACGATAATGCAGTTCGCTATATTCAAGTAAGCAGTACTGTAGCTTCTCAAATGCATTCGCGTACAATGAATCAGAATCAATCCACCACCTAACACCTACCACAACATTTATTACTTATGTTGCTCAATTGGTTGCATAAAAACCTATCCATTCGTGCTCCAGACTGACACAACTCCTCCCCCCGTTGCTCTTTTTCTTCAAATAGTAGATCTAGGGTTCATCCCATCCCCAGCTGTTCTTTGAAATTCCACTAAACCCGCCATGGACTGTAAGTGTGGGTGTTTGGCAAAGATGGTTCCGGTAGCGGACACATGCGTGTACACAGAGGGTCTAGAGCTCACCAACACCGAGTGGCGCAACATGCTTGGGTGCCTGATGATACCCAACAGGGGGTTTCAGGCACGATTTCTTCATCGCCTCACACCCGCAGGCCTGCAGGAAAGTCGGGTATGATTTTCCTCTCACAATTTTTGACATAATCTAGGCTACAAATCCACATCTGAATGTATAGTTACATCAATTTGTTCAATATTGTCAACAAATACAAACATAATTTGTATTGTTGTTCAGATTTTTAGCTATTACACTACAAAATAATACACTTCCGTGATGATACGTGTTTGTCACAGTAGGTCACGTTTTCTGTCATGCATGTACATCCATGACAATTTTATGACAGAATCAAGATAGTCATACCTGTGCTGTCGTAGAAGTGTTCCATGGCATTACCAAAATTATCATCACAGAAGTGTCCACTTCCATGTCGATAAATCGTGCGTCATAGAAGTGCTTTCGTCAAGGGTGACCGACACGTGGCATCCACCGTAACGGAACATCGTTAAGCTATCAGGTCCGGTTTTGGATCCAGTAACCCGTTAACAGCCCCGACCAATGGGGATTTTCCACGAGTAAAATCATCATTGGCCGGAGGAAACACGTGTTGCCTCACTGTCGGGGGAAACTGTCCACCACGAACACCTATGGGACCGGAGCCCCTTGTACGTTGCGGTAAGGGAGCGGAGGGAGCACGAAGAGCAGATCGAGGAGCGCACGCGGGCAGTTTACCCAGGTTCGGGCCGCGCGGACGCGTAAAACCCTACTCCTGCTTTGGTTGTATTGAGCTCGGGAGCTTGAAGAGCTACAGTGCTAGCTACACCGAGCGTGAGAGTTTCTAAGGATTCGAACCCTTTCTACGTTGTGCATGGGCCTCCTTTTATAGCTCAAAGGGTCACCGACAGGTGTCAACGTAGAGGAGGGTAAAAATGTAACTTTGGTGGTAGTTGTAATAGTGCGGGAATAGTGCGTGAACAGTGGATGAACAGTGGTCATCACCTAACTTTGACAGTGGGGGACAAGGGCATTGAATGCCCGTCACCGTCGACCCCAAAAGCACCCGTCCATGCGTCTCCGTTCGCCACGGCGGTAGCCTCGTCACCGTGGCGTGCCACCGTGTCCCCCAGGCTGCACAGCCATCTGCCACGCGTCCCTGGAAGGGCCCCAGGGCGACGCGTGGGCCGATGAGCTGGAGCGCGGGCACACAGCGCAGGCTTCCCCCGGCAAGCACCTTGCCGGGGTCTTGATCTTGCCGGGCCCGGAAGCTTGTCGCTCCCCGGGTCCTGCCGGGGCGCAGGGTGCGCCGAGGCATGCCTTCTGGGATGCAGTCTTCTAATCTTCCTGACAAGCTCCTCTTGCCAGGGTCTTGTGTTAATGTGATAATCTTGAGCCTGGGACGGCGTTCCCGGCAAGCTCCACTTGCCGGGGCCTTGATCTTCTGTCTTGTATACTTTGTTCTTGAATGGCTTAATAAGGACCGGAAAGGTTTCCGGCAAGCGCGCGGTAGACCCTGCCGCGGGAAGCTGCTACTGCCCGTGCACAAGTTGGGGTACTGAGGTACCCCTACCTTAGTACACCGACGGGAGCCCCCGGGCCTGGGCCACACACGGTGCCGAGCGCTGTTGGGCCAGGCCCAAAACAGTGCACGGGCACACGCGGCCCACGGCAAGCCGAAGATTCCCTTCCGCATCCGCCGCGCCCCTCCCTAACGGCACGCGTCGATTGCGGCGTCGTGGGAGAGATCGTGGCCTCGTTCTTTAATGGGAAATGCGGAGCGTCCCCCACCTCCCCCTTAAAAGCAGAGGAAGCAGGGGCAGTTTCCCTCCTCCGTCTTCATTGCGTCTTCAACCTCCAGAACTCCTCCGCTGCTCTCTGCCTCCACCCCTCCTCCGCCGTCTTCCGCGTCCGCGGCGCCGTCGAGCTCCTCGCCCCTTCCCCCGCCGCCTCCGCCATGGCTCCGAAGAGCGAGAAGGCGAAAGCGGAGAAGGCCAAGAGAGAGAAGTCCAAGCAGGCGGCGAAGCTTGCTACCCTGCGGAAGAGGAATGTGGTCTTCGCGCCGAGGCTCAGCGCGAGGGAGCTGTGGAACAAGTACTACCTCTTCTGGTCCAAGGAGACAAAAGCTCATCCCCGCACCAGAGTCTACCCCGCCGTCGCCAGAGATCTGTTTCCCGGCGGGTATTTCTTCTTCGCTGTCTTCTTCCATTGCGGCTTGTGCCCTCCGTTCTCGTAGTTTTTCTGTGACATCATGAACACATACGGCCTCCACCTTCTAGACTTTACCCCCAACGCCATCCTTACGATGGCGGTTTTCGCACATCTGTGCGAAAACTATGTAGGGATCCACCCCAATGTAGCGCTCTTTCGCCATTTCTTTATGCCTAGAGTAGAGGCCGGCGCTCCCCTCTCCGGCGGTATCTCCTGGATCTTCCGGTTGAACAAGAAAGATTCATATCTGAAAGGAGAACTCCGCGGCAAGTGGGAAGAATGGCGCGCAGATTGGTGTTGGGTAGTGGAGGACCAGCCGGAGCCTTTTACCGTGCCGCGCACAACAGCCATAGTGCGCGGCAGAGACTGGAGCGAGTTGGCCCCGGAGGACGGCAAGCTCAACATCGCCCTTATCAGGATACTTCGTCTCCGGGTAGCTAAACTGACCATCGGAGAGGTAGGGGCAGCTTTCCTCCGCCGCCGCATTGCCCCTTTACAAGAAAGGAAAAGGCCAGCATGGGAGTTTGGCAATGCGGCGGACATTATGAGGCTGCGCCCGGGGTTGAACTTCAACTTCACGGCTTTGGAGCTGAAGGGGATGGTCCGGGAGCTTTTCAAGCACGACCCGGCCCACCCGGAGTGGTTTAGATCTCCCCGGGGAGTGGTGCCGCTGTGCAACAGCACTGCCCGGGACTCCTTGCGCGCGGCGATGCCCGCGTGTGACTCCCACGGCGTCGACCCCACCTGGATAGAGCCTCCGCCGGACGAAATTATGAGTTTCTTTGACAATCTGGTCGAGGTGCCGAAGAACACCGAGGAGAATAAGGGTCTCACCCGGGCCACCACGGAGCGGGATATAGCCTATATTGCTTCCCGGATGGAAGAGGCTGCCGCAGCCGCAGCGGCTGGAGACTTCGGATTCACCGTTGACGAGGCAGATGCTGCGGACGCGTCGTGCCAAGCAGAGGAGGCAGAGATCCGCAGACTGCTCAAGCTTCCGCCCGACGAGCTTGCCGGGGTTCCTTCCCTGAGGTATGCCGGGATTCCCGGGATTGTGTGCGAGGCCGCCGTCGCAGGAGGCAAAGTTGCCGGAGGGAGCAGAGGTGCCGGAGGGAGCGGAGCCACCGGAGGGAGCGGGGCCGCAGGGCAGGATGCTAGACCCAGCGGACCTGCTGGGGAGGAGGAGGAAGACGTCGAGGCCGATGAAGACACCGGCGGGTCTCTTGGACTCGACGACAACGCCTCCTCGTCGTCGGAGAACTCCCCACCTCCGGCAAGTCCCAAGCAAGCGCCGGGGAAACGCCTCCGCAAGGCGGCTACAGCGACAAGGACGCAGGCGCCTCGACAGCAGCCTGCTCGCCGGGCGGCGCGCGCCACCAGAGCGAGCCAAGCCGCGACGGAGGCGCCCCGCGCACCAGCGCCAAGCGGAGGAGGATCCTCCCGGAGCGAAGTGGCCGCTCCGCCTGCTCCTCGGGCCTCGGCGCCAACGGAGGCGGGGTCTTCGCAGCCCCCAGCCCCGGAGACCGCCAAGCGCTCGAGGGAGCCTTCTCCTCCTGCTCCTCGCGCGGGAGCACCTCAGGTGGAGTTCGATTTCTCCGTCCTCAGCTCCAACGACGACGAGGAAGAGGAGTAAGCATTTGTAATTTGTAACTTCTTCGATTCCGTCTTGATTCTTTCGTTGATGATTCTGATTTTGTTTTTATTTTTCTTTCAGGCCCCTGGCCCAGCGGATGGCGAAGCGGGCCAAGATCCCAGTGGTTGAGGTTGATGACGACTCGCCCACCGCGGCGACCGGAGATGTGCGAGCGGCAAGCTTGCCGGAGCAACCTGCTGCTCCGAGGAGCAGCCCCCAGCGCAGCCCCCAGCGTAAGTCTGGTCTTGAGCTTTCTGCTCGTCGGGCGCGCTTGAGGTTTTTGCTTGTATTAATGTCTTGTTGCCTTGTTTGTCTTGCGCAGAAGTGGAGCCGCAGCCACAGGAGCAACCGGAGGTCACTCCCGAGGAGCTGCAGATTCCACCCTCCCCGCCAAGGGCGAACTCCCCGGCGAGGGAGAACGCTCCGCCAAGGACGGGCACCCCGCCAAGGGCGGGCACCTCGCCAAGGGTGAGCAGCCCGACGAGGGTGGCCACCCCGCCAAGGGAGGGCGCGGGCGGCCCTCCGCCAGCAGGGACCACTGCCCCACCGCCAAGGGAGGACTCCCCGGCGAGGGAGACGGTCGTCGAGGAAATCCGCGAAGGTAAGTCTAGCAGCTTTATCTTCTTTAACTTGTCTTTTTGGATATTTGCTTGATCTTTTCTTTTCTTTTTCTTCTGCTAGATCCTCCTGCGCCGGACCGGATGGAGACCGAGGCCACCGGCAAGGAGGGCGCGCATGGCGACGGCGGCAACGCCACTGCCGCGGAGGGCAGGGCAGGAGCCGACGAGCCTGCCGCTGAGGAGACTGCCCCGACCGCAGACGTCGTGGCTGGGGAGGGGGACGGCGACCACACTGCTGGCCCGGAGGTAGCAGGAGCGTCAAGCGCTGCACCGGCCGCCGACCCCTCCGCCGACAAGGAGCAGTCGGGCATCTACCTTGAGGCCCCCAACGGAGTCTTCATACAGGTTCCGTGGGGTTCCTCGTCGCGGGCCCCCGTGGAGGGAGAGACCTTTGATGGAGAGGTCCTCGCCTCCGCGGGGTTGAAGATCGTTGAAGCGCCTGGCGGGAGCGACGAGCCCGAAGAGGAGAAGCTGCTTCGCCGGCTCCTGGCCCTTTACCGGGCCAGGCAGGCGAAGCTAGACTCCTGGGAAGTTCTTGCCGCCAAGGCCGGAGTCGATTTGGAGAAGCGCGCTGCCGAACTCCGCGCCGCCAACCAGGCGGCCCTCCGCGACTTGGCGGAAGAGCACGAAAGGCTTGCCGGAGAGCAGCAAGAGTTTCTTCTGGAGAAGGCTGAGGCCGAGGAGCAGCAGCGCTTGGCTGGTGAAGAGCTGTCCCGGCGAGAAGGAGCTCTCAACCAGAGGAAGGTTGAGCTCGACGCCCATGACGACGAGCTCACCGCCCGGGAGCAGGCTCTTGGCGGGGCCCTGAAGGAGGCAAAGGAAGCTGCTGCCGCCGCGGAAACCGCCAAGAGGGACCTGGGGCTCAAGGTGGAGCAACTGGAGAAGTACCTGAAGGCGAGCGAGGACAGGGTCACCGCGCTCAACATAGAGCGGGAAAAGGACGCCCATACCAACTCAGACTTGCAGGTACGCCTCTCCAAGAAAGGCGACGAGCTTACTGCCGCCAAAGATTCGATCGCTGACTTGGAGTTGAAGCTCTCTACTTTAACTGACTCACTCGACGCCGCCCGGGACCGCGAAACCAAGCTGAAGGAGGAGCTTCGCAAGGAGCGGGAGCTGGTGGAGAGCGCCACCACCTCAGCGAACAAGTTCAACCAGGCGGTGGAGCAATGGACAGAGGACTTGGTCGATTCTGCTGCCAAGATCGACAAGGAGCTGATGGCGCTGAGGGTGGAACACCTTGTGTACTCTCCGGACGAGAACCTCCCCCACAGCGCCAGGTTAAGTCTCTTCTTCAGGGGAGTCGCGCCGGCGCTTGCACGGCTGCAGGAGAAGCTCCCCGCGCAGCTGGCCGAGGAGTCGCGCCAGCTCTGCGCGGGAACTTTGGAGCGCGTCTTGACGAAGATTGTCTACCGCAACCCTGGCATCAATCTCGTCAACGTCCTCCGCAGCTTGCCGGCCGACGCAGATCTGGAGGCGCTGAAGGCGCAGGTCGCCCACATCATCGCCAAGGTGAACAAGATCTCCAGGCGTGAAGGCGATCACGTAGATTAGGCCTCTTTCTTTTTATTTCCTTTGCTGCTGCAAAGTGTGCCATGAACATGAATCTATTAGTCATTGCGACAAGTTATCTCTGTAATATACTATCTTGTTTTCGAGCAATCAGCGCGGTGTTATCTCCCTTGCTTTTGGTCCTCCACTTTGTATGCTTTCAACCCTACGCTTCTAGGGGACTTGCCGGCAAGGGGCCCTTGCCGCGAGCGCTGAGTGCTGGACTCTTAGCAGCCTGCTGGCAAAGGACCTTATCGGCAAGCAACCTTGCCGCAGCTAGTCGCAGCGCACTTAGCTTGCTGAGCGATCTCGAAAACGAAATAAGGGCGCGACACTTGTCGCAGCTCACTTAAGTCATTGAGCGTGCTCGGAAACAAGGTAAGGGTGCGGCTAGCCACGGGTAGGTTCCTTCGCGCACAGGTTTTCCATACAAAGTGTGGTTGTTCAAGGAAGACAACTAAAATTTAAAAATTTGAACTGCTCAAATTCTGGTAACTTAGCTTTCATATATTGCTTGTTCCCCGACAAGGCTTCTCTTTCTTGAACAGCACTTGGTTCATCCTCCATCTCCTCCCCCCCCGGCAAACTTGTGCGCGAGGAAAGCTCCTTCTGCTTAAGAGGGAAAGAAAAAGAGGAGGGAAAACAAGCATAGGGCCTTTCGGCGTGCTAATGCTTACCGGGTATGTGCGTTGCACAAGATGCCAAACAATGCATGCAAACAACGAAAGAAAAGCATGGAAATGGCAAATAGTGCGAAGCACAAAAACTTTACTAATGCACGGGATCTGCGCCCGGCTTTGTACAAAGGTTTACATGCAACAGCGGCAAGACTCGTACAAAAGGTGGTTGCCGGAGCGGATCACGGCAACCGCGCCTTATGGGTGAAACTTGTGAAGATGCTCTATATTCCAGGAGTTGCTCACCGGTAAGCCTTCTTCGGTCTCAAGGCGGACAGCGCCGGGCCTTGTGACTTGTCTCACCCGATAAGGGCCTTCCCACTTCGGCGTCAACTTGTTGGAATTCTTGGCAGACTGAACACGCCGAAGAACAAGGTCGCCTTCCTCGAGACTCCTGGCCTTGACCTTGCGGCTATGATAGCGACGCAAGGCTTGCTGGTATCGAGCAGCTCGTACAGCAGCCTGGAGACGTTCCTCCTCAAGGAGCAATGCATCATCTTGTCGCAGTTGCTCTTGCTCGAGCTCATCATAAGCGAGCACTCGAGGAGATCCGTATACGAGTTCCGTGGGGAGAACTGCCTCTGCTCTATAGACAAGAGCAAAGGGTGTCTGTCCGGTGGCTCGACTTGGTGTCGTTCTGATTGACCAAAGAGCCGCCGGCAACTCCTCTATCCAGTTTCTTCCGCACTTGCGCAGCCTGTCGAAGGTTCTTGTCTTGAGTCCGCGCAACACTTCAGCATTTGCCCTCTCCGCTTGACCATTGCTACTTGGGTGAGCAACAAAAGCGAAACAGACCTTGGCGCCAAGGTCTTGGACGTACTGCATGAAGGTGCGACTAGTAAATTGTGTACCGTTGTCGGTGAAGATCCTGTTAGGGATTCCGAAACGGCAAACAATTGACCTGAAGAACCTGACTGCTGACTGTGCTGTCACCTTTCTCACCGGTTCCACTTCTGGCCACTTTGTGAACTTGTCGATTGCAACGTACAAGTACTCAAAGCCCCCGACAGCACGGGGGAAAGGGCCGAGGATGTCGAGCCCCCAGACCGAGAAGGGCCAGGACAAAGGGATCGTCTGGAGAGCTTGAGCTGGCTGATGAATTTGCTTAGCATGGAACTGGCACGCTTCACACTTGGTTACTTGTGCAGTTGCATCTTGGAGGGCCTCTAGCCAGAAGAACCCTTGACGGAACGCCTTCCCGGCAAGTGCCCTTGCGCCTATGTGGTGACCACATATGCCTCCATGTATCTCTGCCAACAGCTTCTGTCCATCTTCTCTGGAAATGCACTTCAACCTGACACCATTGAGCCTTCTTCTATACAGTTCATTGTCAACGAACTGGTACATACTTGACTGCCTGGTTATTTTCTCTATCTCTTCTGGGTCGTCGGGAAGTTCTCCAGTTTGCAGAAAACGGACGATCTGTTGTGCCCATGCCGGAGCCCGAGGCTCGACGGCAAGGACTAAAGGCATGAGGGCCGCTGCGGGAACCCCAGCTTCTACGGCAAGAACCTCCGGCTCTGTCGGAGCTGATGGTCCCCCGGCAAGCCTGTCGGGGCAGGGCTTGTCGGGAACGCTTGCTTCAACTGTACAGACCCTAGGATCCGCAGGAGCAAACTGTTCCTCAGCATCTTGGTTGTTGATCTTGGGGACCTTGGCGGCGGCTTCTGGAAGATCCGCCGGCAAGTAGTCGCCGGAGACCAACTTTCTCTTCTTGCTTTGCCCAACTGATGGTGTAACGGATGGTTGAGTTAGCTTGAGCAAAAAGGTCCCTGGTTCCACAGGTAACTTCATTGCAGCACACTTTGAGAGGCCATCTGTGATATCATTCTGAGCTCTTGGAACGTGCTCCATTTGCAGACCTTCAAAGTGTTCCTCAAGCTTCCTCACTTCATCAACATAAGCTTCCATCAAAGGGCTCTGGTAACTCTTGTTAACTTGTCGGACCACCAACTAAGAATCTCCCCGCACAATCAACTTCCTGATCCCAAGTTCGGCTGCAATCCTGAGGCCGGCAAGCAAACCTTCATACTCAGCAGTATTGTTTGTCGCTTGTTCCTTGGGAAAGTGCATCTGGACAACATACTTGAGGTGCTCCCCGGTGGGTGCTATGAGTACCACGCCGGCTCCGGCGCCTTGAAGCGAGAAGGCACCATCAAAGTACATTACCCATTCACTACTTGCTTCTTGTACGGGGACACTTGTCTCTGGAACTTCTTCATCGGGTGTTGGAGTCCATTCGGCTATGAATTCTGCCAAAGCTCTGCTCTATATGGTTGAAGTACTCTCAAACTTGAGACCAAAGCTCGACAGCTCCAGTGCGCACTCAACGATCCTGCCTGTCGCTTCTGGATTCTGCAATATCCTTTTCAACGGAAAGCGAGTGACCACTGTTATCTCGTGTGCTTGGAAATAATGGCGCAGCTTTCTCGAGGCCATGAGGAGGCCGAAAAGCAATTTCTGCACCCCGGAGTATCTTGATCTAGCCCCCTGCAAGAGGGAACTCACAAAATACACCGGGCGCTGCACCATCTTCCTTCGCACTTCTCCTTGTTCCTGCGCAGACCTATCCTTGTCGGAGCCAGAGCTTGTCGGGGAAGCCCCCTGCTTGTCGCTGGATTCGCTTGCCGGTGGTGTAGACTCCTCGTCGGCCTCCCTCTCCGCTACTAACGCAACACTAACCACTTGATTGGTTGCTGCTAAGTATAGCAGCAACTTCTCTTGTGGCCTAGGTGCGACAAGTATTGGAGTGGAGGATAGGTATCCTTTCAAGTCTTGCAGTGCTGCCTCCGCTTCCGGAGTCCATTTCATAGGACCTGCCTTCTTCAAGATTTTGAAGAAAGGTAGGGCGCGTTCTGCAGACTTTGAAATGAACCTACTGAGGGCAGCTACACAACCTGCAAGCCTCCTTACGTCCTTGACGCGCTTCGGGGCTTCGATCTGCTCGATGGCCTTTATCTTGTCGGGATTAGCTTCAATCCCCCTCTGAGACACGAAGAACCCGAGAAGCTTGCCGGAGGGGACTCCAAAGACGCACTTCTCGGGGTTCAACTTAAGCTGGATCTTGCGCAGATTCTCAAATGTTTCTTCCAGATCTTGTATCAGGGTATCTTTGCTCTTGCTTTTGACCACTATGTCATCCATATAGGCTTCCACATTTCTGTGAATCTGTGGCTCAAAAGCAGTGTGCACCACCCTTGCAAATGTCGAGCCCGCATTCTTCAATCCAAAGGGCATGCGTATGAAGCAATATGTGCCACATGGAGTGATAAATGCAGTCTTCTCTTCATCTTCCTTGGCCATGAATATCTGGTGGTAACCTGAGTATGCATCAAGGAAGGAAAGCAGCTCACACCCGGCAGTGGAGTCAACAATCTGGTCAATGCGCGGCAAGGGTAATGGATCCTTGGGACATGCTTTATTCACATCAGTGAAGTCTATACACAGTCTCCACTTTCCGTTGGCCTTACGCACGACAACTGGATTTGCTAACCACGTGGGATGGATCACACCTCTAACCAGGCCTAATGCTTCTAGCTTCTTGATCTCTTCGGCGATGAATTCTTGGCGCTCCACGGCTTGCTTCCTGACCTTCTGCTTGACGGGCCGCGCATGAGGACAAACAGCAAGCTTGTGCTCAATTACCTTCCTGGGAACGCCGGGGATGTCAGATGGTTGCCATGCAAACACATCGACATTCGCCCGCAGGAAGGCAACGAGCGCGCTTTCCTATTTGTTGTCAAGTGTAGCACTGATGGTGAAGGTACCACCAGTGCCGTCCTCCTTGGCGGACACCTTCTTGGTTGCCGGTGGAGCGGCCATCCCCTTCTTGCACTTGCCGGTAGAGCTCGATGGAAATTCCTCGACGGCAGCGCAGCACTCCGAAGAGGTGCGTTTGCCGGAGTGGGCCCCAGAGCTCTTGCCGGACTTGGTCTTGGTCTTCTTCCCCCCGGGAGCTTCAGCAGCAAGTGTGTTGCTTTCTGCTGCAGCTGCTGCATCCCGGTATATCTTGTCGGCGCAGATAAGCGCGTCCTTCTTGTCGCCATGGACAGAAATGACGCTTATCGGCCCCGGCATCTTGAGTACGTTGTAGGCATAGTGGGAAGCTGCCATGAACTTTGCGAGGGCAGGACGTCCAAGTATCCCATTGTATGGCAATGGGATATCGGCCACGTCAAAGGTTATCCTCTCCGTCCTGAAGTTGAGTTCCCCGCCAAAGGTCACTGGCAGAGTGATCTTCCCCTTGGGCTTGCTCCTTCCCGGGTTTATTCCTTGGAACGAACCGGTCTCTTCGAGCTCGCCGTCTGGGATCTGGAGTTTCTTGATCACAGCCGAGGAGATCAAGTTCAGGCCGGCCCCGCCGTCAACCAACATTTTGGTGACCTTGAGGTTGCGGATAGTTGGTGAGACCAACATCGGCAAGCACCCGACCGCAGTGGTGCGGTCAGGGTGATCCTTAAGATAAAAAATGATGGGCGTGCTGCACCACTTCAGGAGCCTGCGCGACTCAACGGGCGGCTCAGCTGCATTTACTTCCCGCACCCACTGCTTGAGTTGGCGGTGGGAAGTATGCAGAGAGGCGCCTCCGTCGACACACAGAACTTCTGTGGCCTTCTGGAACTCCTGCTCGCTGTTATCTCCTTCCTCCATGTCGTCGTCGTCCTCTTCTTCCTCATCCTTGTCGCGGCCCCGGGGAGGTCGATCACCTTGCCGCTGCTTGGCCTTGCCGCGGCGTCCTGCCCGGCCATTGAATGGCCGCTTCTTGCTTGGCTCTCCTCCGCCACCTTGGGCCTTCTCCTTGTCGCGACGCTCGTATTCAGCTTTCTGCTGCTCTACGAGGTACTCGACGCGCTTGCAGTTCGAAAGGTCATGGCCTTTGGTGCGGTGGATCTTGCAATATTGCTTGTCGGAGCCGTCCTGCTTGTCGGCTGCCGCTACAGGGGCAGGCTCCTTGCCGGAGCTGCCAGCCTATGCCTTCTTGGCGGGAGCCTCCTTGCCGGACTGCTCGACGACTAGCACTTCCTTGCTCTTCTTTCTTCTGTTGTTTCGCCGCCGGCTCTTCTTTGCCGGGGCGGCGTCCTCGCTGTCGCTTCCCCCTGCGCCAGCATCCTCTCCGGGGAGTCTCCTCCCCTCTTCGGCACGCGCGCACTTGTCAGCCAGAGCATAGAGCTCGCTGACATCCCGGATCTTGGTCATGGCCATCTCTTCTCGCATGCGGCGGTTACTCACGTTCTGGTGGAACGCGCTGATAACCGCAGCAGGGTGGACGTCGGGAATGTTGTGTTGCACGCGGCTGAATCGTTGAATGTACTTGCGCAGGGGTTCTCCTTCCTTCTGGGCCAAGATTGGGAGATCGCTCTCCTGGCCGTGGGGTTTGTGGCCGCCTGTGAAGGCGCCAACAAATTGGTGGCACAGATCTGCCCACGAAGAAATGGAGCCTTCCGGCAAGTGCATAAGCCAAGAACGAACGTTCAGCTTAAGCACTAGCGGGAAGTAATTAGCCAGTATCTTCTCGTGTCGTCCCCCGGCAACCTGCACCGCGATGGTGTAGATGCTGAGGAACTCCGAGGGGTGCGTCTTGCCGTCGTACTTCTCGGGTACGTCGGGCTTGAAGTTTTTCATGCTGGGCCACTGGACGCGCCGCAGCTCACGGGTGAACGCAGGGCAACCTGCCGCGTACGGCAAGTCGCCTGGTTCACCGGGCGCGTGCGTGTCGACAGCGGTCCCAACGCGCTGATCTGATTGTCGCCGGGCTTCTCGCCGGCGCTCGATTGTCGTCCGAGCATCTTCTTGCCGCCGATCGTCAAGGACTTGGCGCTAGTCCCGACGAGCCCGCGGATCCGACGAAGCCGTGGAGTCGTCGTCGACGTTAATCCGGCGGGGTGGCGTCTTCTGCTTCCGTGGCGGGGAGTGCACGGTGGTTGCACCCCCGGCGGTCTTGTCGCCATCAGCCTTCGTCTGGTCGACTTGTCGCGGCCGCGATGTCGCCGACTGCTGCGGCGTGTCGTTGTTGGCGAAGGCGATGAGACTCTGAATCGTCGCCCTCCAGTCTTCGGCCTTGTCCGCCGCTGGAGGGAAGTCGAGGAGCAGTTGCGCTCTTGCGAGAGCTTCTGCTGGAAAGGAGGGGAGCGGCGGCGAGCGGTGCGAGGAGCGAGATATGCTTGGACTTCTAACAGGGTTAGAAGGAGCAGTCTCTCGCCCTGGCGACCGTGCCTTGCTCGTGCCAGGACGGTGGCCTGGAGCATCCCGCAAACCTCCGGCTTGTCCTTGGCCCAGCAAGCGGATGGTACCTCCTGTACCACGGCGTTGCTGGCCTGTCGTCTGCTGAGATGGACGTGGCGCATCTACGGACACCGAGGCTCGGTCGTCCGTCTTGTCCTTGGATTTGGTGGTGCCGCGAGTTTCCTTGCCGGCGACCACCCTTCCGCCAGCATCTCTTCCACCAACCGTTGGTTCTGGTGGTGGTGGGATCGATGCAGACGGGCCTGCGACCTCCGAAGCTTTTTCTTCGGGGCCATGCTGTTGTTGCTGATGAAGTTGGTGAAGCTGGAGAGGTTGATGAAGTTTGCGCCCGCGTGAGCGCCGGATCAGGTTCGCACAACCTCGACGCCCCCTACCTGGCACGCCAAAGATGTCGGGGGAAACTGTCCACCAGAACACCTATGGGACCGGAGCCCCTTGTACGTTGCGGTAAGGGAGTGGAGGGAGCACGAAGAGCAGATCGAGGAGCGCACGCGGGCAGTTTACCCAGGTTCGGGCCGCGCGGACGCGTAAAACCCTACTCCTGCTTTGGTTGTATTGAGCTCGGGAGCTTGAAGAGCTACAGTGCTAGCTACACCGAGCGTGAGAGTTGCTAAGGATTCGAACCCTTTCTACGTTGTGCATGGGCCTCCTTTTATAGCTCAAGGGGTCACCCACAGGTGTCAACGTAGAGGAGGGTAAAAATGTAACTTTGGTGGTAGTTGTAATAGTGCGGGAATAGTGCGTGAACAGTGGATGAACAGTGGTCATCACCTAACTTTGACAGTGGGGGACAAGGGCATTGAATGCCCGTCACCGTCGACCCCAAAAGCACCCGTCCATGCGTCTCCGTTCGCCACGGCGGTAGCCTCGTCACCGTGGCGTGCCACCGTGTCCCCCAGGCTGCACAGCCATCTGCCACGCGTCCCTGGAAGGGCCCCAGGGCGACGCGTGGGCCGATGAGCTGGAGCGCGGGCACACAGCGCAGGCTTCCCCCGGCAAGCACCTTGCCAGGGTCTTGATCTTGCCGGGCCCGGAAGCTTGTCGCTCCCCGGGTCCTGCCGGGGCGCAGGGTGCGCCGAGGCATGCCTTCTGGGATGCAGTCTTCTAATCTTCCTGACAAGCTCCTCTTGCCAGGGTCTTGTGTTAATGTGATAATCTTGAGCCTGGGACGGCCTTCCCGGCAAGCTCCACTTGCCGGGGCCTTGATCTTCTGTCTTGTATACTTTGTTCTTGAATGGCTTAATAAGGACCGGAAAGGTTTCCGGCAAGCGCGCGGTAGACCCTGCCGCGAGAAGCTGCTACTGCCCGTGCACAAGTTAGGGTACTGAGGTACCCCTACCTTAGTACACCGACACTCACCGTTGGGACAGATGTCATCCACTCATTGGATAGGAGGCGCCTATGATAGGTCGACACGTGGCACTGCCAACAGTGGCCCATTCCGGTGAAAAAGGCCGTCCCAATAAAAAATAGTAGGCCGTCCCATATAAGGCCTACTTGTGTCAGGTCCATTTAAGCCCATGGCCCATACGAGATGTGCCAATACGGTCCGTCAACGGCGCGTTAAATATTTGACACCATTGCCGCCCATTGTCAGTTCGAGCCCGTTAACAGCCCGCTATATATTTGGGCTCAATATTGGCCCGATGAGATTTCGGTCTATTAACGGCCCATTGAGTGGATGGGCCAATTTTCACGATGTACATCTTTCGGCCTTTTAGCGACCCATTTAAATATTGGGCTAATTTTCGGCCTTGTGTGTCTTTCAGCCTGTTGATGGCCCATAAATCAGTTGGGCCATTTGTAGTCAGACCTGAGTTTTGGCCTTTTAGCAACCCATTTAAGTGTTGGGCCAATTTCCAGCCCGGTGTGTCTTTCAGCCTGGTGACGGACCATATATCTGTTGGGCCATTTGTAGTCGGACCTGAGTTTTGGCCTTTTAGCGACCCATTTAAGTGTTGGGCCAATTCCTAGCCCTGTGTGCCTTTTAGCCTGTTAACGGGCCATAAATGAGTTGGGCCATTTGTAGTCGGACCTGAGTTTTGGCCTTTTAACGGCCCATGCCCTTCATGGTCCAATACCAGCCCGGTTTCTCTTTCGGTCTGCTAAAGTCCCACAACATAGTTGGGCCATTTACAATACGACCTGACTTTCGGCCTCTTAGCGGCCCATGCTCTTCATGGTCCAGTACAAGCCCGCTGTCTCTTTCGGCCTGCTAAAGGCCCACAGTATAGTTGCGCCATATGTAGCCCGAACTTAGTAATGGCATGTTAACGGCCCGTGAAATCAATTGGGCCCACCTGTTGCCGCTTCGATGTCAGCCTGTAAACGACCTGAGAGTTAAGAGGGCCGACCATTAACTTTCGGCTTGGTAACGGCCCATTAACGTAATGGGCCCACTAAAGTTTGTACATACATGTCTTTAGGCCAAATTAGATAATTTGAGCCCATTACGATGAGCAATTATGCACAGGACCAAAACGGATCAAGCAAAGGTACAACATACAGGGAAAAACGTTGCTCATCCAGCATATATTACAGGAAATTACATCCACTGGCAATCAAAGATTGATGCTATTGCAAATAAATGAACAGAACCTAATGATCTACAATGTCACAATCTGCAACCTCAACACGGATGACGCGGATAAGCATGTGGGCAAGTTATTGCTACTTTGCTACAGTGTCTCTGAAAACATTGATCAGTTGTTGTGTCGCACGACTCTGCACCTCTGATTCCTCCACCATTTCCATCATTCCTTCAACCATTAATTGGTTCACAAACATACATTTTTCCGTTGCATTCGAGACAGAGGATACTGAACAGATTCTGATGGCGATTTTGGCAGGCTTGTATTGTTGATAGGGGAGAGTGTCTCGACCACTTCATCATAACATAAATTAGGAGGGGAACCAAACAGATTAATCATGAGTTATTGGCATATTACCTGGCCTAGATTTATTGGAAAGAAACAATGGGGTTGCCTTGCTGTTTTCAGAGTTTGTCTTCTTATCTTCAGCAGCCTGCACCAAAATTAAGACACTAGCATTGCTATCATTGGCCAAGTCAGATAATAGAAAAGCAACATTGGCACAACGAACGTTTGGGCAACTAGCCAACACCAAATTAACACAATATGGCATAGCTATCATCAGCCAGGTAAGGTAATACGAAAGCAACACTGACACAATGAATGAATGGGCAACCCGAGCAGCACTACAATTCAGTAATGTGCATGATATGAGATAGTACACTCATGTAGCTCAGTATGAAAAACTACCAAGAAGTTTTCTGTACAAAAATAAACATTGGCGCCTTTAACATTTTGCTACAACTAATTTTAGATCAGACAAAGGTTGGATTCACGCCGATTAACAAAATACATGCTGATGTAAAAATATAGTGATATACAACAGGTACTTACATCAGCATTGGAGCACTAGAATTCCCGCAAGACATTTTCCTCGAATACAATGCCAATGAAGGAAATCTTCTATCATTTAACCTTATTTTCTAAAAGAGAGATGGGTAAGAAACATGTAGAAAATATGATCAGAATGCTATAAAATTTCATGATGCGAGGATACACACACGCTTCTTAGAATGGAGTTGACATTCTTTTGCTGGACTGGAGTGGACTATTTCTTTGGCCACTGGAATCTGCTTATTATCAGTGGGAGTTGGGTTTCTCTATGCTGGAGCAGTATCTATGAAAAATGGAGTTGGTTTATTATCTACTGGCATTTGGATCTTTTGCAAAGACCTGGTTTGTAACCCTTCAGATTCTAACATACCCGTCTTCCCCTTGCATGCCTTATATAGAAGAATGGTGCTTCAATTATAAAACATGCTACATCAGAGATGGAATAGGTACTGAAGAATAGAAAGGCATGACATATTGACATGTATTCCCTCCATCCGGAAATAAATGGATGGGTCTAGGCGTATTTCAGTTGTAGATACATCCAGTTTTATCCATTTCTATGATATGTAATCCGAACGGATGGAGTATGATGTAAGAGCTAGGGATACGGCAGGACAACACAGTAAAAAAAACACTGAAACCCCACTGCAGAACCAAAGTAATCAAACCCACTGATATGAGATAGTACACTCATGCAACTCAGGATGCAAAACTACCATGCAGTTTTCCTTACAAAAATCAACATTTAGGCCTTTAATCATAGATTTTGCTACAACTAAATTTAGATCAGATAAAGGTTGGATTCACGCCGATTAACAAAATACATGCTGATGTAAAAATATAGTGATATACAACAGGTACTTACATCAGCATTGGAGTACAGAGAATTCGTGCAAGAATCTTTCCTCACAGACGATACCAGTGCAGAAATTCTTCTATCTGTTAAGCTTATTTTCTAAAAGAGAGATGGGTAAGAAACATGTAGAAAATATGATCAGCATGCTATAAAATTTCATGATGCAAGGATACGCACACACTTCTTATAATGGAGTTGACATATTTTTGCTGGACTGGAGCGAACTAGTTCTTTGGCCACTGGAATCTACTTATTATTAGTAGGAGTTGGGTTTCTGTGTGCTGGAGCAGTATCTATAAAAACTGGAGCTAGTTTATTATCTCCTGGCATTTGGATCTTTTGCAATGACCTGGTTTGTAACCCTTCGGATTCTAACATAGTCGTCTTCCCCTTACATGCCTTGTATAGAAGAATGGTGCTTCAATTGTAAAACATGCTACAACAGAGAGATGGAATAGGTACTGAAGAATAGAAAGGCATGACATATTGACATGTATTCCCTCCATCCGAAAAAAATGGATGGATATAGGCGTATTTCAGTTCTAGATACATCCTTTTTTATCCATTTCGACAACATGTAACCCGGACGGAGGGAGTATGGTGTAAGATCTAGGGATACGACATGACAACATAGTAAAAAAACACTAGTTGAATGTAAAACTGTATGCTAGTGGAATACGTACAGAAAAAACTAAGGCAACACACATGTGTATGATTGGGAAACTAAGATGGCATTGCAACAGAGCACTAGAACAACACTTCAATGTAAAAAACATGGTATGGTAGACAAATGAAGTACATACTGATGAATAACAATGCATAAGATATTCAGAAGCATGATGTCCAAATTAAGCAGATGGCATTGCGATAGAGTAGAATGACAGTACTTGAATTTGAAAACATGTTATCATGAATGGAATAGGTACTGAAAAACAGGAAGGCATGACATATTTACATGCATGATCAGCATGCTAAGCACATGGCATTGCAACAGAGTAGATACACTCCATGACATTATATGCATGTTGTACCCATATCATGGGCCAAGTTAGAGCAAGGACCTTGTGGGGTGAAGAGGATTCAACATCTTTCTACTAGTTTTTTGAAGAACTGCCTTTACATGTTCCATCATATTGGGTATCATTGACATCAAGTTTATTGGCCTTTACATTGTTCCGTGAGATTCTTGTGGATATATCAATGTGTGCAATTATATCTGACATGCATGGAAGGCAACTAGTAGTTAAATTTATGTAATGAGTGCCTATAGGAGATGACATAAATAGTAGGACTAGGGTTAACTAGCAGCAACAGGTCTCAAAAACTAAAGGGAGAACACAGATGAAAGCTACAAAATATGTATCGTTTGTACTCGAGATTAACTAGATGGCACACAAAAGTATTAAAGAACAACATAGGTAATACTAGAAGTGGTATAATACTATAATCACTAGCCTGTGGGATAGCATTGGCTGATGGATGATAACTATGGAATAGTGTTACCTAAAGAACAAGTATCTTAGCTGAACTATGGAACAACGTTAACTCCTGAACAAGACCCGTAGGAGATCAGCATGAATATACAGTGAAATGTGATAATCTATTTTCCATTCTTAGATGAATAACAAAGCAATAAATGTTGCACACAAGTAAGATGAGGGTACAACCTATCTGGCCGCCATCCATAGGAGTGAGCATCATGTGCTGACTTGTCGATGGCCCTACAGTTGTTGTGGCTGTCCATGTCGGGCACGCGCATTTGATGCAGGGAACTATTGAGTGGGGACTATAGCTTCCTTCTGGTGTATGCTTCCCTTGTTGGAGCAGCTATGGTGAGTCGAAAGACGGTGTGGCTGAAGATGCAGATAACGCATAATGTTAAGAACGACACATCTCATTGATCTGAAGAAATACACTAAGAGATCAACAACAAGGTATGAGAGTGGTCACACGTTTGTTGACTAAGACTAAATTGGGGTCACACAATTTTATTTTATTTTGGTACTGTCCGATCTACGCCGGATGGCTTGATGGCCGTCTTGTGCCTCCCGGCTGACACTGTTAGGAATCTTCCGCGAAGAGCCAGCGACCAGCGGCAGAGCAGCTTGCCTCCGCCGCTCGTGGCCCCAGCCAAAACCCCGCTCCCCGCCCCACCGCACTGCCGTGGTTGCGCTGCCCCCGGGCCAATCCACAATAACTCCCCGTCATCCAGATCCGGCGGCGGCAGTACCTTGAACCCATGCAACTGTAAGATAGCCATCTAAGTGCTCCATCCGCGGCGCACTTGCGGCCCCGCACCCTTACGTTAGACACCAGCCAACCGGAAGCCTAGGAGCTCCGCCGCCTCGAGGGGTGCCGCTTCCGATTGGGAATCGATTGGCCTAGAATAAAAATTCAGAAAATTGATGCCTAAATAAAGTGATTTGAGATGAGGGTGCGACCTATCTGGCGGCATGGTGAAGTAGGCAGGTCCAGCTGCCGAGTCGGTGAGGCCGGCGCGGTTGCGGTGGCCACCGGCGGCAGGGAAACATCGATGTTGCGATAGTCGACGGCTACGGGGAAGCAGCACCAGGACTCTAGACGGATCCGAAGTTGGAGCCACTCCGGCACCGTGAACAATGGCGGGGGTGAATCGGCTCCGGTACGGTTCACGCGGCCGTCGTCGAGGCAGCTCCAGCAGCACAGAGTAAGAGGCACACGGCCTAGTGGATGACGGCAAATGGACAGCGTCTCCGGCATTAGGGAGGAGGACGGCTGTGAAATTGGTGGGGTGGGGCGCCATGGAGGAGGGGCTGAGGTTTCGCGGCTCGGGAGAAGGGAGCTTCCGGGGGGAAGGTGATTTGGGCGCCCACGAGGTATGAATGGG
>LR738715.1:706392815-706449659 GCA_902687465.1 Secale cereale
CTCTCTCTTTCCGACAATATTCAATTATGTCGCACGCATCCAACACACAAACCTTGTTGGTCCTCTCTCTCTCTCTCTTTGTATGTGTGCGCTGGGGGGGGGGTCTTTCTAGTTTGCGTGCATATATACTCCATCTATAGGTCTCTCTCGCACACTATGTATGATTCTCTAGTCCAAGCTAGATATCTTGGGTGTACTCATCGTATGCACGCAAATTCCTTGGCTCGTTGCCCGTAACTCTCTCACGCACCACTCTGTCGTCTCGGAGCTCTTCCCCCTCTCTCTCAAACTCTCCATCTACCTGGGTCACACAGACACATGCATATCCCACTCGCACTCGATAGGCCCATCTAAAACTCTATCTCTCTCTCTCGTTCTCTCTCCATCTCACATGCACACACGCACAATTTCATGCCTAGCTAGCCAAGTATGATGGTCTCTCACTCAATTGTAGACACACACAGTCCCCCCTATATGTATATGACTAGCTAATCTTAGTCTCCATCACAAACATGTGCATGGTCTATCTCGTTTTCTCTCGGGGCATCTTTCTATCGCGCACACACCTCCCTCGATCTCCCACACATATAGTCCCCTCACAATCTCGAGGGGTCTCTCTATCGTAAACACATCCTCTCGCCCTCCCCATGCGTCCATGTTCTCCATGTGTCCCTCTCGACCTTTGTACCTTGTTGGCCAGACCTCTATTGGACATGTGCTATAGGGGTGTCTCTCTCCGTTGCAAACAATCACACACTAGTTATCTTCGTGTATCTCCTCGCCTCGCTTTTCTATCTCGGAGATGCATGCGTGATATGTTCGCCTAAGAAACAAAAAAACACACACTCTCTCTCTAATTTATCGTTTGTTGTCACTTTCTCTTTCACACACATATTATTTTTGCACACTTACTCATTCTCCTTCACACGCACTTGATCTCTCTCGACTTAGGCACTCTCCTTGGTCCATAGCATATTGATTTATTGAAAAGTCAAACATCACAAAGTTTGACCATGTACGTGGAGAAAAACAATTACATCTGGAACGGCAAACATATATGATTAGATTCACCATGAGATGTAGTTTCATATGATGTATCTTTGGTATTGAAGATATAAATAACATTTGTGTAAACCTGATCAAAGTTTCCAAATTTTGACTTCTAAAAAAATTACAAGCACTGCATTATCGAGCGGATGGAATATCTCTTTCCCCCTCTCAGCTATCTGATGCACCACTCAGCCTTATCGGGGCTCCTCAATCTCTCTCAAACTTTACATCTCCCTGGTTCACACATACACATGTCTCGCTCACGCTATACATATAGACCCATCCAACACTCTCCGCCGTTGTTCTCTCTCTATGTGACACGCACCCCCCTAATAAGTACCATAATCCCTCACTCCATCATGGGCGCAAGCACTCCCCCCCCTAAGTATGATCATCTCTCACTAGCCATCAGGAACACACGTATTGTCTCCGTCCATCCATACGTCTATCTCGATATCTCTCGGGGTATCTTCTATCGTGCACACACCTTGTCACTCGATCTCCCACCCATGTAGTCCCATCACAATCTCCAGGGGATCTCTCTATGACAAACATACACTCTCTCCTCCCCATGTCTGCATTTTCTCCGTATGTCTCTCTCGACCTCTCTCCCTTGTTTGTCAGACCCCTCTTGGCCACGTGCTAGGGGTATTGCTCTCTCGGTTGTAAACAACCACACACTATCTCCTCACCTTGCTTCCGTTGTCGAAGATGCATGTGTGATATGTTTGCATAAGACACACACGTTTTTTCTCGACTTTTATCGAGTGTTGTCCATGTCTCTTTCACACACGCACACACACTTTTTTCACTCACTCTTTCTATTTCACTCTCTCTCTCTCTCTCTCTCTCTCTAGTTAGGGACTCTCTCACGTCCATAAGCATATGGATGTTTTGAAAAGTCAAACCTCAGAAAAGTTTGACCAGGTATATGTGGAGAAAAACATTTACATCTGGAAAGATCATTAGATTCATCACAACATGTACTTACTTCATACTATCATTTATCTTTGGTATTGTAGATATAAGTAATTTCTTTATAAACTTGGTCAAAGTTCAAAAGTTGGACTTTTAAAAAAATGTTGGAACTACATTAGCGAACGGAGGGAGTAGCTCTTTGTCTCCCTCTCTGCTATCTCTCACGGGCCTCCCCTCTCACACGAACACTCTATACCGACGGATTATACGCTCACCGTGTCAACGTATAGCTCCGTATATTGTTTAGTTGACCGGTCAACCAGTCCACACGCTGCCTTGTCAGCTTGTGTTCTGTATCTTCGTGTGCTAGCCCATGTGGAAGTGGGTGAAAATATAAGTAAACTAGAGGCCCATCTGACACGCGGTGAAGTAAGAAAAGTTGAAACCACTCGGGGTAGCACCCCGCACGCTAGTAAATTGAGGGCGCATTGAGGACACACTTCTTCCGCGTGGAGGACCCACTCGCACACAATTCACCACTGCGCGGCGGCATGCACAGAAGGACGCACTCGCGCACACCTAGCACACAACACACACCAGCACACGTCAACACCAGCGTTGCCGCCGATTGAGATGGACGGCGAGGCAGCCAACAAGCAGAGGTGGCTCGAGCCGAAACCGCATCCGGCGAGCCTGGACTTCATCAGCAGCCTCCCCGACGACAAACTGCTCGTCATCATTGGCCTCCTCCCCACCAAATCTGCCGTGCGGACCGCCCTGCTCTCCCAGCGGTGGTGCCACCTCTGGCGCCGCATCCCCCTCAACCTCACCGTCGACAGCTGCCTCTGCGACGGGGATTGCAAACGCATGGCCGCAGTCTCCAAGATCCTTTCATCGCACCCTGGGTCATCCAGACACCTTGACATCCGCATGTTCAGTACCAACTGCAAGGTCCAACACAAGTTCGACGAGTGGTTCTTATCCCCCGCCCTAGATCAGCTCGAAGAGCTCAGCTTTGAAGCTGGACAATGTCGCTCTCTGCAGCCGTCCGCGCTCCACCTCGCTCCAACGCTGCACCGCGCCAGCTTCAGGTCCTGCTATCTTCCCCAGATTAATGTCGCGCCCGCCCTTCTTCTCCCTCAACTCAAGCAGATCGACCTCTTTGACGTTGTCATCTCGAAGAAAGCTATGGAGCACGTGCTCCGTAGCTGTACTGCGCTCGAGTACCTTCGTCTTGAGCAAATCCACGGGTTCATTAGCCTCCACATCACCTTGATGAATCTCCGATGGCTTTATGTGTCTTGCTGGCCCCGCAACAAGACATCAATTGGGAATAGATCACTCCATCTGTTCCATGTTATGGTCATTGAGAATGCGCCTTTCCTTGAGAGATTGCTTGTATCGGATCTAGAAGGTCCAACATAAATTGACAGCGTTGGTGCACTCGTCTGCCAAATTCTTCGAACTCTTTATTGGATACGTAATCGTACAGGTACATCACTCATCTTCTTCTCCGTCTTCTTGAAACTCACATTTAAAAAAAAATTCTTGATGTATTTACGACCGTCTTCCAGAAAATGATTCCCACAAGCTTGATCCAGTCTATGCGCAAAGTGAAGATCTTGGCAATAAAATCTATTGGCCCCAATTTGGATCAAGTTGTTGGATTCCTTACATGCTTTCCGTGCACGGAGAAGCTACTGATCGAGGTGAAACTTCTTTCCTATTAGTAAACGTAATCACAACGTAGCTCAAATTTTTCATAATTTTCCCAAATTACGATGACAAGTGTAGTGTTCAAAACTGCATCTATGCATTGCACCGAAAGAAATGTTTTTAGTATTTTTCTCACGTGATCACTTGCATCGTTTTGTTGTTGTACTACTATAGTAGCCTAGGCTAGTCATAGTGGAAAGTAACTTAGACTACTCCAGTAACTCTATGGTTACCCTAAGAGCAAGTACTACCTCCGTCCTGGTTTACTCTTCCTATTTTGTAGTATCAAAGTTTGACCGTAGATTTAACTGACAAAATGTTAATGCATGTCACTAAGAACTATATCGTTGGATTTGTATTTGAACATAATTTCAAATGGTGTAATTTTTAGTTACATGCATTGGTATTTTCTTACATAAATATATGGTGAAAAATTTCTACTAAATAAGAGGTAGTACAAAAGTGGGCTATAACGGCCCTCCACTATGTAGGCCAAAACACGTGCCAAATTCACCTGTGATGCTTTTGGCATCGATGCCTCTCCATTGCTCACCTGGTGACCCAATATGGATCATGTACTTTGCTCCGGTGCTAAATTAACTCACGCAATGAAAAAACACTTGCGTGGGAGAGAGAGAGGACTGAGGCAATAAAAAACACTTGTTTGGGAGAGTGAGCGGCTGGTGTAGTTGGTTTGATTGATTTGTTTATACATGTGGGTCTGTGTGCACAGCGGTGCCAACTCTTTCACATCGCGAGAGCGGTGCCAAAATCTTTTGAGTTGACATCGATGCGTATTATGTGGCATACTTTTGCGAAATATGGCATCGGCCACATAGTGGAACGCAACAAATGCCCAAGCTCTTCACGTACTCCTAGGTAAATGAGAGGAAAGAGAAAGAGAGAGAGAGAGTGAAAAAATATCACTGGCCAGCCAACCCTATCGTATGAGCGAATGATATTGGTACCTCTTGATGACACGGCAATCATAAACACCCAGCTGCTCTAATATGTTCTCTTTGTTTGCACATAAAAAAAGACCCGAAAGTGAAAAATGTGCTTCACTATAACAATCTCATCGAATGCCTTGATCTCCATCTTACAGAAATTGATTTGATCGACTATCGAAGCAGCACATCTGAGATTAAATTGGCCAAGTTCTTTGTTCTGGAGGCAAGTGTGCTCAAGGTAATGAGGTTTCGCGTTCTGTGGCGCAACAATGAATGGCGTGCTGATCACCGCAAGCGTCTAAGCCTAAATGACAAAGTCTTCGCAGAAGCTGAAGTTGTTTTTCAAACATCAAGTGGCCAGAGACTCGAAAACTTATTTTCCCATTAGTGACTTGTCAGGGCGGTGGATTTTAGTTTGTACGATAATGATGCATCCACCTAAAGTAACGCAAGTTCTTATGTAAACTTCCTAGTAATTCCCTCTTCGTAGGTGCAGCATTACTCCTAACATTTGTAATATCAGTTTGAAACTTGTAATATTGCCGTGTCCTATTCATGCGTTTTCAAAATCCTGCGAATCAAACAGGTCCTGAGTTGGTGATGATGTTGTGCCTGCCATCTTTCACCAATATCCGTCGGATCTAGATCTGATGCATACAAACCAAACTTCTCCAGTTTTGCAAAAAGATGCCCGCACTTGTTCCCTATTTATAAACAACTCCTTGTCTCTCACAATCAGCCTTATCTCCTCCCCACCACATCTAGAACGCCATGGAAAAATCTGGCGCGATGGCCGCTGCCGGCGCCATCCACCCCCCAATCTTGGTGTTCCGTGCAATGCACGGGCATCTACGCACGGGAAATTATGTCGAACACGGCTAGTTGTAAGCAGGCTAGGGTTACAACCATGATGATAGTGACTGTAGACGATGAGGCTGACTATGGTATGCCGAACACGGCGCCTATACTCAGGTGTCATCTCCGGCGTACGGTCTTGTCACTTCACTGTGAGGAGCAGCACGTAATAATTTGACCAACGGGTAGTACAGTGCTACTACATATGTAGTACTACTACTACTAGTACTAGCACCACCATCTGGATTTAGTAGTACTACCACGTCCATTTGGATTTAGTATTTGACTACCAATATCTAGTAATGCATGTCACAAAAAATGTACTACTCCCTCTGTAAATAAATACATGGTGTATTGTTTTATTCCTATATGCGATATAATTTATTGTCTTGTTGCTACTTAATAGGATTACATGCAATTAACTAACCACTTCATGTGATGTTTGGTAGTTTCAAGTCATTGAAAGCATGCACGGGCACGGAGGGGGACGCAGCTTCATTGACTTACTGCACCTGCCTTTGGGTGTATGACACATGGGCCCAACGGGTGGCTGGCCAACCTATCATACAGCCAAAGGCAGGTGCAGTAGAGGGGCGAGGAGTAGATGGCCAACACGCACGTGAATTCAACGCAGTATGCACTTCTCATATAAAGGCTCCCGCCAGTCCAATCTACGAAATCCTACGCACCTACGCACCCAAGGGCAAGAGTGATCAATCCAACCTCAAGATCAGTTGACTAGAAGCTAGACCCATGGAGGCGATGAGCGCGAGCATCGACCGGCTATGCCATATGGTCCACGACGCCGGCCTGTGGCCCGGCACCGAGGAACGTCTCCAGGTAGTGCTTGAGGCCCCCAGGGCGAGGGGCCGCTTGGACGACAGCTTCGTCTCCTTGTTCGACGAGGTCCTCGTCGGCTTCCTCGACAAGTTCACCATCGTCAAGAAGCTCGCGGACAACCTTGACGTACGCCTCCAGCCCATGCGCCCAGGCTCTATGATGCCTGCCACCCTCAACGGCCTCTATGGTGACAACCTCTTCGACGCACTGGTGGCCCTGCGACTACCCGCTGTCGCGCTGGAGAATGTCCACCTCGAGGTCGCGCTCACCGCGCAGCGCCTGGCGCAGCAAGACACCATCGACATAGTCACCCACGTCTATGCGCAAATCGTCCACAAGGACTACTACATGCAAGAGGAGGACGATAGGACGCTAGCCTTCTTGGACCGCATGGCAAACTTGGACGGCATTGTTCAGAAGCACGTTGAGCTTGCCGCCAATGCCGCTGCTCCTCACACATCAGTGGGTGACCCGGTGCACTAGGGCGTGAGGATGTCGTTGATGGATCCGTATGTATCTTTATCTTTCTGTCAAATCCATGTAGTAGTATATGGTACTAATAGTAATTATCTTACCTTTCGCATCAACTTCATAATTTTCCTACGTACTCCATGCATGAACCGCGCCAGAACCAAACTGTCGGTGTACAAAGTACCCCAACTTGTGCACGGGCAGTAGCAGCTTCCCGTGGCAGGGCTTACCACGTGCTCGCCGGGAACCTTTCTGGTCCCTATGAAGCCATTCAAGAACAAAGTATACAAGTCAGAAGATCAAGGCCCCGGCAAGAGGAGCTTGCCGGGAAGGCCGCACCAGGCTCAAGGTTATCACTTTAGCACAAGACCCTGGCAAGAGGAGCTTGCCAGGAAGGCCAAGGAATACATATCTCAAGAGATGCCTCGGCGCATCATGCGCCCCGGCAGGGCCTGGAGAGCGGCAAGCTTCCGGGCCCGGCAAGATCACTACCCCGGCAAGGTGCTTGCCGGGGAAACCTACTCTGTATGCCCGCGCTCCAACTCGTCTGCCCACGCGTCGCCCTGGGGCCCTTCCAGGGACGCGTGGCGGACGGCTGTGCAGCCTGGGGCACACGGTGGCAAGCCACGGTGACGAGGCTACCGCCGTGGCGAACGGAGAAGCATGGACGGACGCTTTTGGGGGCGACGACGACGGGCATTTAATGCCCTTGTCCCCCACTGTCAATGTTAGGTGAAGACCACTGTTCATATACTGTTCATGCACTGTTGCAACTATCACCAAATTTACACTTTTACCCTTATCTACGTTGACACCTGTCGGTGACCCCTTTGAGCTATAAAAGGAGGCCCATGCACAACGTAGGGGGGGGGGGTTCGGTTCGAAACCTAGACAAATCTCTCGCTCGGTTTAGCTAACACTGTAGATCTTCAAGCTCCCGAGTCCAAGAGCTCAATACAACCTAAGCAGGAGTAGGGTATTACGCGTCCGCGCGGCCCGAACCTGGGTAAAACTGCCCGCGTGCGCTCCTCGATCTGCTCTCCGTGCTCCCTCCGCTCCCTTACTGCAACGTAGAAGGGGCTCCGGTCCCATAGGTGTTCGTGGGAGGACAGTTTTCCCCCGACATCTTTGGCGCGCCAGGTAGGGGGCGTCGAGGTTGTGCCAACCTGATCTGGCGCTCACGCGGGCGCAACCTTCAGCAACATCACCAGCTTCATCAACCTCATCAGCAGCATCAACATGCCTACGAAGAAGAAGGCTTCGGAGGTCGGAGGCCCGTCTGCGTCGATCCCACCGCCACCAGAACCAACGGTTGGTGGAGGAGACGTCGGCGGAAGGGTGGTCGCTGGCGAGGAAACTCACGGCGCCACCAAGTCCAAGGACAAGACCGACAACCGGGCGAACTCCAAAGCCTCGGCGTCGGTACACGCCTCACGTCCCTCCCAGGAGGTGCAAGACCCGCAGCGGCGTGGTACTGGAGGTACCATACGCTTGCTGGGGCGTGGCCAAGCCGGAGGATCGCGGGATGCTCAAGGCCAGCGTGCTGGTACGAGCAAGGCGTGGTCGCCGGGGCGAGAAACTGCTCCTTCTAACCCTGTTAGAAGTCCGAGCATATCTCGCTCCTCGCACCGCTCGCCGCCGCTCCCCTCCTCTCCAGCAGAAGCTCTAGCAAGGGCACAACTGCTCCTCGACTTCCCTCCAACGGCAGATAAGGCCGAAGACTGGAGGGCGACGATCCAGAGCCTCATCGCCTTCGCCAACAACGACACGCCGCAGCAGCCGGCGACGTCGCGGCCGCGGCAAGTCGACCAGACGAAGGCCGATGGAGACAAGACCGCCGGGGGTGCAACCACCATGCACTCCCCGCCGCGGAAGCAGAAGACGCCACCCCGCCGGATCAACGTCAACGACGACTCCACGGCGTCGTCGGATCCGCGGGCTCGTCGTGACCAGTGCCAGGTCCTCGACGACAGGCGGCAAGAGGACGCTCGAACCCGCATCGAGCGCCTACGAGAAGCCCGAATACAATCAGATCAGCGCGCTGGGACCGCTGTCGACGCGCACGCGCCCGGTGAACCAGGCGACTTGCCGTACGCGGCAGGTTGCCCTGCATTCACCCGTGAGCTGCGGCAAGTCCAGTGGCCCAGCATGAAAAACTTGAAGCCCGACGTACCCGAGAAGTACGACGGCAAGACACACCCCTCGGAGTTCCTCAGCATCTACACCATCGCGGTGCAGGCTGCCGGGGGACGCGACGAGAAGATTCTCGCCAACTACTTCCCGCTAGTGCTTAAGCCAAACGTCCGGTCTTGGCTTATGCACTTGCCGGAGAACTCCATTTCTTCGTGGGCGGGTCTGTGCCACCAGTTTGTTGGCGCCTTCACGGGCGGCCACAAACCCCACGGCCAGGAGAGCGATCTCCACATCCTCGCTCAGAAGGAGGGAGAGTCCCTGCGCAAATACATCCAGAGATTCAGCCGCGTCCAGCACAACATTCCCGACGTCCACCCCGCTGCGGTTATCAGCGCGTTTCACCAGAACGTGCGTAACCGCCGGATGAGGGAGGAGATGGCCATGACCAAGATCCGGGATGTCAGCGAGCTCTACGCTCTGGCTGACAAGTGCGCGTGTGCTGAAGAGGGGAGGAGACTCCCCGGAGAGGATGCTGGCGCAGGAGGAAGCGACAGCGAAGATGCCGCCCCAGCAAGGAAAAGCCGGCGGCGGAACAATAGAAAGAAGAAGAGCAAGGAGGTGCTGGTTGTCGAGCAGTCCGGAAAGGAGGCTCCCGCCAAGAAGGCACAGGCTGGCGGTTCCGGCAAGGAGCCCGCCCCTGTAGCGGCAGCCGACGAGCAGGACGGCTCCGACAAGCAGTACTGCAAGATCCACCGCACCAAGGGCCACGATCTTCAGAACTGCAAGAGAGTCGAGTACCTCGTAGAGCAGCAGAAGGCTGAATACGAGCGTCGCGACAAGGATTAGGCCCAAGGAGGCGGAGGAGAGCCCAGCAAGAAGCGGCCGTTCAATGGCCGGGGAGGACGCCGCGGCAAGGCCAAGCAACGGCAAGGTGACAGACCTCCCCGGGGCCGCGACAAGGATGAGGATGAAGACAACGACGATGACATGGAAGAAGGAGACAACATCGAGCAGGAGTTCCAGAAGGCCACAGAGGTTCTGTGTGGTGACGGAGGTGCCTCTCTGCATACTTCCCACCGCCAGCTCAAGCAGTGGGTGCGAGAAGTGAATGTAGCTGAGCCGCCCGTCGAGTCACGCAGGCTGCTGAAGTGGTCCGGCACGCCCATCATCTTTGACCTTGAGGACCACCCTGACCGCACAACCGCGGTCGGGTGCTTGCCGATGTTGGTCTCACCAACTATCCGCAACCTCAAGGTCACCAAGATGTTGGTTGACGGCGCGGCCGGCCTGAACTTGATCTCCTCGGCTGTGATCAAGAAGCTACAGATCCCCGACAGCGAGCTCGAGGAAACCGGGTCGTTCCAAGGGATCAACCCGGGAAGGAGCAAGCCGAAGGGGAAGATTACGCTGCCAGTGACCTTTGGCGGGGAGCTCAACTTCAGGACGGAGAGGATAACCTTTGACGTTGCCGATATCCCATTGCCATACAATGGGATACTTGGCCGTCCTGCCCTCGCCAAGTTCATGGCAGCTTCCCACTACGCGTACAACGTACTCAAGATGCCGGGGCCGATAAGCGTCATCTCTGTCCCTGGCGACAAGAAGGACGCGCTTATCTGCGCCGACAAGATCTACCGGGATGCAGGAGCCATGGCAGAAGGCGACACACTTGCCGCTGAAGCTCCCGGGGGGAAGACCAAGACCAAGTCCGGCAAGTGCTCTGGAGCCCACTCCGGCAAACGCACCTCTTCGGAGTGCTGCGCTGCCATCGAGGACGCACCATCGAGCTCCACCGGCAAGTGCAAGAAAGGAATGGCAGCTCCACCGGCAACCAAGAGGGTGTCCGCCAAGGAGGACGGCACTGGTGGTACCTTCACCATCAGTGCTACACTCGACCCCAAATAGGAAAGCGCGCTCGTTGCCTTCCTGCGGGCGAATGTCGATGTGTTTGCATGGCAACCATCTGACATCCCCGGCGTTCCCAGGAAGGTAATTGAGCACAAGCTTGCTGTTTGTCCTCATGCGCGGCCCATCAAGCATAAAGTCAGAAAGCAAGCCGTGGAGCGCCAAGAATTCATCGCCGAAGAGATAAAGAAGTTGGAAACAGCGGGCCTGGTTAGAGGCGTGATCCATCCTACGTGGTTAGCCAATCCAGTCGTCGTGCGCAAGGCCAATGGGAAGTGGAGACTTTGTATAGACTTCACTGATGTGAATAAAGCATGCCCCAAGGATCCATTTCCCTTGCCGCGTATTGACCAGATTGTTGACTCCACCGCCGGATGCGAGCTGCTTTCCTTCCTTGATGCATACTCAGGTTACCACCAGATATTCATGGCCAAGGAAGATGAAGAGAAGACTGCATTCATTACTCCATGCGGCACATATTGCTTCATACGCATGCCCTTTGGATTGAAGAATGCAGGCTCGACATTTGCGAGGGTGGTGCACACTGCTTTTGAGCCACAGATCCACAGAAATATAGAAGCCTACATGGATGATATAGTGGTCAAGAGCAAGAGCAAAGATACCCTGATACAGGACTTAGAGGAAACCTTTGAGAATCTGCGCAAGATCCAACTCAAGCTGAACCCTGAGAAGTGCGTCTTCGGAGTCCCCTCCGGCAAGCTTCTCGGATTCTTTGTGTCCCAGAGGGGGATTGAAGCCAATCCCGAGAAGATAAAAGCCATAGAGCAGATTGAAGCCCCGAAGCACGTCAAGGACGTAAGAAGACTTGCTGGTTGTGTGGCTGCCCTCAGCAGGTTCATTTCAAAATCTGCAGAACGCGCCCTGCCCTTCTTCAAAATTTTGAAGAAGGCAGGACCTATGAAATGGACTCCAGAAGCGGAGGCATCGCTGCAAGATTTGAAAGGATACCTGTCCTCCACTCCGATACTTGTCGCACCTAGGCCACAAGAGAAGTTGCTGCTGTACCTAGCGGCAACCAATCAAGTGGTTAGTGCTGCGTTAGTAGCGGAGAGAGAGGCGGATGAGGAACCCACATCCCCGGCAAGCGGATCCAGCGACAAGCAGGGGGCTTCCCCGACAAGCTCTAGCCCCGACAAGGACAAGTCTGCGCAGGAACAAGGTGAAGTGCGAAACAAGATGGTGCAGCGCCCAGTGTATTTCGTAAGTTCCCTCTTACAGGGGGCTAGATCAAGATACTCTGGGGTGCAGAAGTTGCTGTTCGGCCTCCTCATGGCCTCAAGAAAGCTGCGCCATTACTTCCAAGCACACGAGATAACAGTGGTCACTCGCTTTCCGTTGAAGAGGATATTGCAAAATCCAGAAGCAACAGGCAGGATCGTCGAGTGGGCACTGGAGCTGTCAAGCTTTGGTCTCAAGTTTGAGAGTACTTCAACCATACAGAGCAGAGCTTTGGCATAATTCATAGCAGAATGGACCCCAACGCCAGATGAAGAAGTCCCAGAGACAAACGTCCCCGTCCAAGAAGCAAGAAGAGAGTGGGTAATGTACTTCGATGGTGCTTTCTCGCTGCAAGGCGCCGGTGCCGGCGTGGTACTCATAGCGCCCACCGGAGAGCACCTCAAGTATGTTGTACAGATGCACTTTCCCAAGGAACAAGCGACAAACAATACTGCAGAGTACGAAGGTTTGCTTGCCGGCCTCAGAATTGCGGCCGAACTTGGGATCAAGAAGTAGATTGTGCGGGGAGATTCACAGTTGGTGGTCCGACAAGTGAATAAGAGTTACCAGAGCCCTTTGATGGAAGCTTATGTTGATGAAGTGCGGAAGCTTGAAGAACACTTTGAAGGTCTGCAAATGGAGCACGTCCCAAGAACTCAGAATGATATTGCAGATGGCCTCTCAAAGTGTGCTGCAATGAAGTTACCTGTGGAACCAGGAACCTTCTTGCTCAAGTTAACTCAGCCATCCGTTACACCATCAGTTGGGCAAAACAAGAAGAGGAAGTTGGTCTCCGGCGACTATTTGCCGGCGGATCTTCCCGAAGCCGCCGCCAAGGTCCCCAAGATCAATAGCCAAGATGCTGAGGAACAGTCTGCTCCTGCAGAACCAAGGGTCTGTACAGTTGAAGCAGGCGTTCCCGACAAGCCTTGACCCGGCAGGCTTGCCGGGGGACCATCAGCTCCGGCAGAGCCGCAGGTTCGTGCCGTGGAAGCTGAGGTTCCCGCAGCAGCCCTCACGCCTTTAGTCCTTGTTGTTGAGCCTCAGGCTCCAGCATGGGCACAGCAAATCGTCCGTTTTCTGCAAACTGGAGAACTTCCCCACGAGCCGGAAGAGATAGAGAAAATAACCAGGCAGTCAAGTATGTACCAGTTCGTTGACAATAAACTGTACAGAAGAAGACTCAATGGTGTCAGGTTGAAGTGCATCTCCAGGGAAGATGGACAGAAGCTGTTGGCAGAGATACATGGAGGCATATGTGGACACCACATTGGCGCAAGGGCACTTGCCGGGAAGGCGTTCCGGCAAGGGTTCTTCTGGCCAGAAGCCCTCCAAGATGCAACTGCACAAGTAACCAAGTGTGAAGCGTGCCAGTTCCATGCAAAGCAAATTCACCAGCCAGCTCAAGCTCTCCAGACGATCCCTTTATCCTGGCCCTTCTCGGGTTCTTCGTGTCTCAGAGGGGGATTGAAGCTAATCCCGACAAGATAAAGGCCATCGAGCAGATCGAAGCCCCGAAGCGCGTCAAGGACGTAAGGAGGCTTGCAGGTTGTGTAGCTGCCCTCAGTAGGTTCATTTCAAAGTCTGCAGAACGCGCCCTACCTTTCTTCAAAATCTTGAAGAAGGAAGGTCCTATGAAATGGACTCTGGAAGCGGAGGCAGCGCTGCAAGACTTGAAAGGATACCTATCCTCCACTCCAATACTTGTCGCACCTAGGCCACAAGAGAAGTTGCTGCTATACTTAGCAGCAACCAATCAAGTGGTTAGTGCTGCGTTAGTAGCGGAGAGGGAGGCCGACGAGGAGTCTACACCACCGGCAAGCGAATCCAGCGACAAGCAGGGGGCTTCCCCAACAAGCTCTGGCTCCGACAAGGATAGGTCTGCGCAGGAACAAGGAGAAGTGCGAAGGAAGATGGTGCAGCGCCCGGTGTATTTTGTGAGTTCCCTCTTGCAGGGGGCTAGACAAGATACTCCGGGGTGCAGAAATTGCTTTTCGGCCTCCTCATGGCCTCGAGAAAGCTGCGCCATTATTTCCAAGCACACGAGAGAACAGTGGTCACTCGCTTTCCGTTGAAAAGGATATTGCAGAATCCAAAAGCGACAGGCAGGATCGTTGAGTGGGCACTGGAGCTGTCTAGCTTTGGTCTCAAGTTTGAGAGTACTTCAACCATATAGAGCAGAGCTTTGGCAGAATTCATAGCCGAATGGACTCCAACACCCGATGAAGAAGTTCCAAAGACAAGTGTCCCCGTACAAGAAGCAAGTAGTGAATGGGTAATGTACTTTGATGGTGCCTTCTCACTGCAAGGCGCCGGAGCCGGCGTGGTACTCATAGCACCCACCGGGGAGCACCTCAAGTATGTTGTCCAGATGCACTTTCCCAAGGAACAAGCGACAAACAATACTGCTGAGTATGAAGGTTTGCTTGCCGGCCTCAGGATTGCAGCCGAACTTGGGATCAGGAAGTTGATTGTGCGGGGAGATTCTCAGTTGGTGGTCCGACAAGTTAACAAGAGTTACCAGAGCCCTTTGATGGAAGCTTATGTTGATGAAGTGAGGAAGCTTGAGGAACACTTTGAAGGTCTGCAAATGGAGCACGTTCCAAGAGCTCAGAATGATATCGCAGATGGCCTCTCAAAGTGTGCTGCAATGAAGTTACCTGTGGAACCAGGGACCTTTTTGCTCAAGCTAACTCAACCATCCGTTACACCATCAGTTGGGCAAAGCAAGAAGAGAAAGTTGGTCTCCGGCGACTACTTGCCGGCGGATCTTCCAGAAGCCGCCGCCAAGGTCCCCAAGATCAACAACCAAGATGCTGAGGAACAGTTTGCTCCTGCGGATCCTAGGGTCTGTACAGTTGAAGCAAGCGTTCCCGACAAGCCCTGCCCCGACAGGCTTGCCGGGGGACCATCAGCTCCGACAGAACCGGAGGTTCTTGCCGTAGAAGCTGGGGTTCCCGCAGCGGCCCTCATGCCTTTAGTCCTTGCCGTCGAGCCTCGGGCTCCGGCATGGGCATAGCAGATCGTCCCTTTTCTGCAAACTGGAGAACTTCCCGACGACCCAGAAGAGATAGAAAAAATAACCAGGTAGTCAAGTATGTACCAGTTCGTTGACAATGAACTGTACAGAAGAAGGCTCAATGGTGTCAGGTTGAAGTGCATTTCCAAAAAAGATGGACAGAAGCTGTTGGCAGAGATACATGGAGGCATATGTGGTCACCACATAGGCGCAAGGGCACTTGCTGGGAAGGCCTTCCGGCAAGGGTTCTTCTGGCCAGAGGCCCTCCAAGATGCAACTGCACAAGTAACCAAGTGTGAAGCGTGCCAGTTCCATGCTAAGCAAATTCATCAGCCATCTCAAGCTCTCCAGACGATCCCTTTGTCCTGGCCCTTCTCGGTCTGGGGGCTCGACATCCTCGGCCCCTTTCCCCGCGCATTCGGAGGCTTTGAGTACTTGTACGTAGCAATCGACAAGTTCACAAAGTGGCCAGAAGTGGAACCAGTGAGGAAGGTGACAGCTAAGTCAGCAGTCAGGTTCTTCAGATCAATTGTTTGCCGTTTCAGGATCCCTAACAGGATCATCACCGACAACGGCACACAATTTACAAGTCGCACCTTCATGCAGTACGTCCAAGACCTTGGCGCCAAGGTCTGCTTCGCTTCTGTTGCTCACCCGAGGAGCAATGGTCAAGCGGAGAGGGCCAATGCTGAAGTGCTGCGCGGGCTCAAGACAAGAACCTTCGACAGGCTGCACAAGTGCGGAAGAAACTGGATAGAGGAGTTGCCGGCGGCTCTTTGGTCAATCAGGACGACACCAAATCGAGCCACCGGACAGACACCCTTTGCTCTTGTCTATGGAGCAGAGGCAGTTCTCCCCACGGAACTCGTATACGGATCTCCTCGAGTGCTCGCTTATGATGAGCTCGAGCAAGAGCAACTGCGACAAGATGATGCATTGCTCCTTGAGGAGTAACGTCTCCAGGCTGCTGTACGAGCTGCTTGATACCAGCAAGCCTTGCGTCGCTATCATAGCCGCAAGGTCAAGGCCAGGAGTCTCGAGGAAGGCGACCTTGTTCTTCGGCGTGTTCAGTCCGCCAAGAATTCCAACAAGTTGACGCCGAAGTGGGAAGGCCCTTATCGGGTGAGACAAGTCACGAGGCCCGGCGCTGTCCGCCTTGAGACCGAAGAAGGCTTACCGGTGAGCAACTCCTGGAACATAGAGCATCTTCGCAAGTTTCACCCATAAGGCGCGGTTGCCGTGATCCGCTCCGGCAACCACCTTTTGTACAAGTCTTGCCGCTGTTGCATGTAAACCTTTGTACAAAGCCGGGCGCATATCCCGTGCATCAGTAAAGCTTTTGTGCTACGCATTATTTGTCATTTCCATGCTTTTCTTGGTTATTTGCATGCATCATCTGACACTTTGTGCAACGCACATCCCCGGTAAGCACTGGCAAGCCGTGAGGCCCTATACTTGTTTTTCCTCCTCTTTTTCTTTCCCTCTTAAGCAGAAGGAGTATTCCTCGCGCACAAGTTTGCCGGGGGGAAGGAGATGGAGGCGTGAACCAAGTATTGTTCAAGAAAGAGAAGCCTTGTCGGGGAACAAACAATCTTTGAAAGCTAAGTTACCAAAGTTTGAGTAATTCAAATTTTTTAAATTTTAGTTATCTTCCTTGAACAACCACGCTTTGTATGGAAAACCTGTGCGCGGAGGAACCTACCCGTGGCTAGCCGCACCCTTACTTTGTTTCGAGCACGCTCAACGACTTAAGTGAGCTGCGACAAGTGTCGCGCCCTTATTTCGTTTTCGAGTTCGCTTAGCAAGCTAAGTGCGCTGCGACTAGCTACGGCAAGGTTTCTTGCCGGCGAGGCCTTTGCCAGCAGGCTGCTAAGAGTCCAGCACTCAGCGCTCGCGGCAAGGGTCCTTTTGCCGGCAAGTTCCCTGAAGGCGTAGGGTGGAATGCATACAAAGTGAAGAGACCAAAGCGAGGGAGATAACACTGCATTGATAGCTCGAAATAGGATTGTATACTACAAAGATAACTTGCCGCGATAACTAACAGATTCTTGTCCGTAACATGCCTTGCAGCGGCAAAGGAAGCAGAAAGAAAGGAATCTAATCTACGCGGTCGCCTTCACGCCTCGTGATCTTGCCCACCTTGGCGACGATGTGGGCAACCTGCGCCTTCAACGCCTCCTTATCAGCTTCGGGCGGCAAGGTGCGGAGGACGTTGACGAGGTTGATGCCGGGGTTGCGGTAGACGATCTTCGACAAGACCCGCTCCATGGTGCCCATGTAGAGCCGACGCGCCTCGTCGGCCAGCTGCACGGGGATCTTCTCCCGCAGCTGCGCAAGCGCCGGCGCAATCCCCCTGAAGAATAAACTCAACTTGGCGCTGTGGGGGAGACTCTCGTCCGGGGAGTACACGAGATGCTCCGCCTTCAGCGCCATCATCTCCATGTCAATTTTGGCAGCGGAGGTGACCAGCTCATCAGTCCACTGCTCCACTGCCCGGCTGAAGTTGTTCGCCGAGACGGCGGCGCTATCCACCAAGGCCCTTTCCTTGCGGTGTTCGTCCTTCAGCTTCGTCTCGCGGTCCCGGGCGGCGTCGAGCGATTCAGTCAGGGTGGAGACCTTCAGCTCTAAGTCAGCAATAGAATCCTTGGCGGCAGTGAGTTCCTGGCCCTTATCGGAGAGGCGTACCTGCAGCTCAGAGTTGGTGTGGGCATCTTTCTCCCGCTCCACGTTGAGCGCAGTGACCCTGTCTTCGCTCGCCTTCAGGAACAACTCCAGCTGCGCCACCCTGGCCGCCAGATCCTTCTTAGCAGTCTCCGCGGCAGCAGCCGCGTCCTTCGCCTCCTTCAGGGCCCCGCCGATAGCTTGCCCCGGGCAGTGAGGTCGTCCTCGTGGGCGTCGAGGTCGACCTTCCGCTGGTTGAGTGCCCCTTCCTACCGAGACAGCTCCTCGGCGGCCAATCGTTGCTGCTCCTCGGCCTCAGCTTTTTCAAGGAGGAATGCTTGCTGCTCCCCGGCAAGCTCTTCGCGCTCCTCCGCCAAGTTGCGGAGGGCCGCCTGGTTGGCGGCGCGGAGCTCCGCGGCGCGCTTCTCTAGATCAGCTCCAGCCTTGGCGGCCAGAGCCTCCTGATAGTCCAACTTCGTTTGCCTGGCCCGATATAAGGCCAGGAGCCGGCGAAGGAGTTTCTCCTCTTCGGGCTCGTCGCTGCTGCCGGGTGCGTCAACGACCTTCAATCCGGCGGAGGCGAGGAACTCTCCGTCAAAGGTCTCTCCCTCCGCGGGTGCTCGAGACAAGGACGCCCACGGGACTTGTATGAAAACCCCGTTGGCGGCCTCCAGGTAGACGCCCTGCCCAGCCGCGGAGGCCGAAGGGTCGGCGGCCGGTGCAGCGTCCGGCGCTCCTGCGGCCTCCGGGCCAGCAGTGCGGTCGCCGGTCCCTTCCCCAGCCGCTGCGTCTGCGGTCGGGGCGGTCTCTTCAGTGGCAGGCTTGTCGGCTTCAGCCATTCCCTCGGTGGCAGTGGCATTGCCGCCGTCGCCGCGCACCTCCTCCTCGGCGGTGGCCTCCGTCTCCATCGGCTCCGGGGCCGGAGGATCTAGTAGAAGAAAATAAAAAGAGAGATCGTCAAGCAAATATCCAAAAAGGGAAATTCAAGAAGAAGAAGCTACAAGGTTTACCTTCGCGGACTTCCTCGACGACAGGGTCCCTCGCCGAGGAGTTTTCCCTTGGCGGCGGAGTAGTAGCCCCTGCTGGCGGAGGGCCGCCTGTGCCCTCCCTTGGCGGGGTGCTCACCCTTGTCGGGCTGCTCACCCTTGGCAGGGTACTCGCCCTTGGCGGAGTGCCCGTCCTTGGCGGAGCGTTATCCCTCGCCGGGGAGCTCCTCCTTGGCGGGGAGGGCGGAGCAGGCGGTTCATCAGGGGCAACCTCCTGGTGTTCCTGCGGCTGCGGCTCCACCTCTGCTCAAAACAACAAAATGTCAGTACAAGCAACAACCTCGAGCGCACCCATCAAGCAGAAAAACAAATACCAGACTTACGCTGGGGGCTCCTCCTCGGAGCAGCAGGTTGATCCGGCAAGCCTGCCGCTGGCGCGCCTCCCGCCGCCGCGGCGGGCTCGTCGTCCTCAATCTCGATCACAGGGATCTTGGCCCTCTTCGCCATCCGCTGGGCCAGGGTCCTGAAGGCAAAACAAAAGCAAGATCAGAACCGAGCAAGAAAAATCAAGACAAAATCGAAGAAACTAAAAGGATTGCAAGTACTTACTCCTCTTCCTCTTCGTCGGAGCTGAGGGCGGAGAAGTCGAACTCCGCCTGGTGTGCTCCCGCGCGAGGAGCTGGAGGAGAGGGCTCCCTCGGGCGCTTGGCGGTCTCCGGGGCTGTGGGCTGTGAAGACCCGGCCCCCGTCGACGCCGAGGACCGAGGGGCAGAAGGAGCACCCGTTCCGCTCCACGAAGATCCCCCTCCGCTTGGCGCACGAGCACGGGGCACCTCCTTGACGACTTCGCTCGTCTTGGTGGCGCGCGTTGCACGGCGCGCCGGCTGCAGTCGAGGCGCCTGCGGCCTCACCGTCTCAGTTGCCTTGCGGAGGCGTTTCTTCTGTTGCCGGCCTCACCGTCTCAGTTGCCTTGCGGAGGCGTTTCTTCTGTTGCTGTGGAGGGCTTGGCGGAGGCGGAGAGTTCTCCGAGGACGAGGAGGCATCGTCGTCAAGATTCACAGATCCACCAGAATCTTCGTCGGAATCTCCAGCCTCGGTGTCCTCCTCCTCCTCGGCAGGCCCGCTGGACTCAGTGCCATGCCCGGCGGCCTCGCTCCCCCCGGCAACCTCGCTCGTCCCGGCAAACTTCACGGAAGGCTCCCCGGCAAACTCCTCGGGTGCAAGCTTCAGCAGCTTGAGGATTTCCGCCTCCTCTGCTTGGCTCACTGCGTCCACGGCCTGTGCCTCCTCCATAGTGTATCCAAAGTCACCCGCAGCCGCAGCTGCGGCGGCCTCCTCCATCCTGGAGGCGATGTAAGCTATATCCCGTTCAGTAGTAGCCCGGGTGAGGCCCTTGTTCTCCTCGGCGTTGCGGGGCTTCTCGACCAAGTTGTCAAAGAAGGTCAGCACGATCTCCGGTGGAGGCTCCAGCTAAGTGGGGACGACGCCATGGGAGTCGCACTCGGGCATCATAGCGCGTAGGGAATCGCGGGCAGTGCTGTTGCACAGCGGCACCACTCCCCGGGAAGGTCTGAACCACTCCGGGTGGGCCGGGTCATGCTTGAAGAGCTCCCGGACCATCCCCTTCAACTCCAAGGCGGTGAAGTTGTAGTTCAATCCAGGGCGCAGCCTCATGATGTCCGCCGCGTTGCCGAATTCCCAGGCGGGCCTCTTCCTTTCTTGTAAAGGGGCGATGCGGCGGCGGAGGAAATCTGCTCCAACTTCTCTGATAGTCAGATTGGCGACCCGGAGACGAATGATCCTAATGAGGGCGATCTGAAGCTTGCTGTCCTCTGGGGCCAATTCACTCCAATCCCTGCCGCGCACTATGGCAGTCTGGCGCGGCGAGGTAAAGGGCTCAGGCTTATCTTCCAGCACCCAGCACCAATCGGCTCTCCACTCCTCCCACTTTCCGCGAAGCTCACCCTTCAGGTACGAGTCCTTCTTGTTCAGCCTAAAGATCCAGGAGATGCCGCCGGAGAGGGGAGCGCCAGACTCTACTCTAGGCATAAAGAAGTGGCGGAAAAGGGCTACATTTGAATGTACCCCAACATAGTTTTCGCACAGATGTGCGAAAACGGCCATCGTAAGGATGGCGTTGGGGGTGAAATCTAGGAGGTGGAGGCCATATGTATTCATTACATCACAAAAGAACTCCGAGAACGGAGGGCACAGACCACAATGGAAGAACGCGGCAAAGAAAAAGTACCCGCCGGGGAACATGTCAGCGGCGACGGCGGGGAAGACTCTGGTGCGGGGATGAGCTTTGGTCTCCCTCGCCCAGAACAAATAGTATTTGTCCCGCAGCTCCCTCGCGCCTAGCCTCGGCGCGAAGACCACGCACTTCTTCCGCAGGGCTGCCAGCTTCGCCGCCTGCTCGGACTTCTCCTTCTTGGCCTTGTCTGCTTTCGCCTTGTCGCTCTTCGGAGCCATGGCGGGGGTGGCAAGGAAAGAGGCGAGGAGCTCGACGGTGCCGTGGATGCGGGAGACGGCGGAGGAAGGAAGGGGCTCGGCTCTCTGTCGACCTTTGGGAGGCGGAAGGCGACGGGGGTTTCTGGAGAATCAAGGCGCAATGAAGACGATGGAGGGAACTGCCCCTACTTCCTCTGCTTTTAAGGGTGAAGTGGGGGACGTTCCGCATTTCCCATTAAAGAACAGGCCATGATCTCTCCCACGACGCCGCAATCGACGCGTGTCGTTAGGGAGGGATGCGGCGGATACGGAAGGGGATACGGCTTGCCGTGGGCCGCGCGTGCCCGTGCACTGTCTTGGGCCTGGCCCAACAGCGCTCGGCACCGTGTGTGGCCAGGCCCGGGGGCTCCTGTCGGTGTACTAAGTACCCCAACTTGTGCACGGGCAGTAGCAGCTTCCCGTGGCAGGGCTTACCACGTGCTCGCCGGGAACCTTTCTGGTCCCTATGAAGCCATTCAAGAACAAAGTATACAAGTCAGAAGATCAAGGCCCCGGCAAGAGGAGCTTGCCGGGAAGGCCGCACCAGGCTCAAGGTTATCACTTTAGCACAAGACCCTGGCAAGAGGAGCTTGCCAGGAAGGCCAAGGAATACATATCTCAAGAGATGCCTCGGCGCATCATGCGCCCCGGCAGGGCCCGGAGAGCGGCAAGCTTCTGGGCCCGGCAAGATCACTACCCCGGCAAGGTGCTTGCCGGCAAAACCTACTCTGTATGCCCGCGCTCCAACTCGTCTTCCCACGCGTCGCCCTGGGGCCCTTCCAGGGACGCGTGGCGGACGGCTGTGCAGCCTGGGGCACACGGTGGCAAGCCACGGTGATGAGGCTACCGCCGTGGCGAACGGAGAAGCATGGACGGACGCTTTTGGGGGCGACGGCGACGGGCATTTAATGCCCTTGTCCCCCACTGTCAAAGTTAGGTGAAGACCACTGTTCATATACTGTTCATGCACTGTTGCAACTACCACCAAATTTACCTTTTTACCCTTATCTACGTTGACACCTGTCGGTGACCCCTTTGAGCTATAAAAGGAGGCCCATGCACAACGTAGGGGGGGTTCGGTTCGAAACCTAGACAACTCTCTCGCTCGGTGTAGCTAACACTGTAGATCTTCAAGCTCCCGAGCCCAAGAGCTCAATACAACCTAAGTAGGAGTAGGGTATTACGCGTCCGCGCGGCCCGAACCTGGGTAAAACTGCCCGCGTGCGCTCCTCGATCTGCTCTCCGTGCTCCCTCCGCTCCCTTACCTCAACTTAGAAGGGGCTGCGGTCCCATAGGTGTTCGTGGGAGGACAGTTTTCCCCCGACACAAACTTCTCATTACTCTAGGGAAAATTGGTATTTCTATCTATCGGTCGCGCCATGGAGCACAACCAAATTTTACAAGTTACAAGTTCAAAAGGAAAAGCCTGCCGTGTTTGCGTCGCACCCCCACACGGTTGGTCCGGCACGCCGCTCAAGGGGGAATGCGTGTTGTGTTGCATTTTCACTTATAAGTGGGACCGGAGTTGAGCAAACCGACTATCGGCAAACCCCCACCCCGCCCACCGCGCGATGGCTGAGAAAATAGGAGGGAGAAGAGATGGTTGTAGCGCGGACTCCAAGAAAATTGGTGTCGGATGGGACTCGTGTGGGTGGCGTGTTCCGTACTGCTAGACATGAATGCTAGTTATGGCCCATGCCACCCCACTATATCGAGGTGCTGGTTACGTATAACAAATTTCCTAGAGTCCGTGCTCAGCCCTCCTCTATCTCTCTTCTCAGCCAGCCAGCAGACGCAGGGAGGCCATCGTCTGTTTGCTCATATGCTGTCCCACATGTCAGTGAAAACGCAAGAGGACCCACTGAACCTGCACATCTTTCACCTCGACGTGCTGGTGATGAAAAACAAATCCAATAAAGATCTTCGGTGGCCGCTTTTAGAGTTACTCAAGAGTAGTAAGATTCTATTTACAGTTTAACCCAAGATGCACATCACGTGGCTTCAACTACCACTCTATTTTCTTGCATGACATGACCTGGATGCTGGATGTCCCACGTGTCATCAAAAGGAGGAAGAACTCGACCAAATCATCGGTTGTGCTCTCGGATTAGACTAGTTGTGTTAACTTAAAATTTTATTGTGTAGAATTGATGGAAGTTTTGGTATTGGGAAGAAGAGTACAACTTGTTGATAGAATAGAGGCTAGACACAATTTAGTAGATGTTCTAGCACTTTTAGCTAGCATAGAGGCTAGAGATGAGACTAGTGCACTTGTTGATAGAATAGAGGCTAGACACGTCTACTTATTTACACTCGAAGAAGAAAGAAGCACGCAGGATCGAGCTTCCGCAGATCAACAATGAATGTATCAAGAAGGCACTAATCCAACTTGCAGGAGCAGTTATGGAAGTTGGATATCTTCTAAAATGTATTCTTGTGGTTCTTGTTTTTCTAGTCAAAATTTTGGTGATGTATTTCCATGTACCAAAAAATCAATGATGAAAAAAAGATATGTGTTTGAAAATAAAATTGTACGCGGCCGGGATGCGTCCGCGCGTTCGGCGCACGGCCACCGCATCCAAGAAATGTCCCGAACACGACCCCATTGGCCTACCCAAACGGACAGAATCCGGGCAAAACGGAGGTCCGTTTGGGGTCATGCGTTGGAGTTGGCCTTACAAGTGGGACCGCAGTTGAGGAAACCGACTATCTGCAAACCTCCACCTCCCCCGCCGCGCGATGGCTGAGTTAGAGAAACGACGAGGTTGAAGAGATTGATGTAGCACGGACTCCAACAAATATGATGTCAGATGTAAGTCATGTTGGTGGCATGTGCCGTACTCCTGGACGTGAATGCTGTGTAATGCCCAGGATGGGACTATACCTCCTACGTGTCCAGGCACGACTTAAAGGTATAAGCCCATTCTGGAGTGATCTCAAGTTTGGTATCTTTGCACGACTCATGTAAAAGAGGGATTAAATTGCAAAAGAAGATAGTTGGCTTACACTCGCCACTTCACACAATACATTACATAAGCAAAACATCATTCAGAACATCACAACCCGACTACGGGCGAAGATCCAAAAGAAAGATACCAAAATAACATAAGGCCACATGTCTAGATCGAATCCTAGTAGAAGCACTACTGATCGTCGAAATGTCACACGCATACGGCCAAAACTCTTCATCAAATTCCCAGAGAAGTACTTGAACCAGCTCCTGCATCATTCTCGGCTGAACCTGCATCTGGTGTTGTAGTATCTGTGAGCCACGAGGACTCAGCAATCCCATAACCATGGGTATCAAGACTAGCAAAGCTCTAAGGGAAGGAAGAGGTAAAGTGGTGAGGTTGCAGCAGCGGCTAAGCATAATATGGTGGCTAACTTACGAGTACCAGAATAAGATGAGCATCTACGCCAACGGTCGCAAACTAGTAGTGATCGCTAAAGATCCTGAACTACATACGAATCAAACATAACCCCACCGTGTTCTCTTCTCAAAGTGAAAAGAGACAGTCACGGTTACTCACATAGTTGTGTGTTTTACTTCGGATCCCGTGTCAAGTTTTCTACAACAGGACATTAACAAATTCCAATCTGCCACATAACCACGGGCACGGCTTTCGAAAGATCATAACCCTGCTGGGGTGTCCCAACTTAGCCCATCACAAGCTCTCACGATTAGTTGAAGTGATAAATATAATATCATCACCCCTTATCTAAGGGAAATCCGATCAGGCTCGGCATCCCGGTGCACAAGACATTTCTACAATGGTAAAACAAGTCCAGCAAGACCTCCCGGCATGCCGACACCCTGATAGTAGCCGCGCGTATCTCGCCTCAGGCCACGACCGGATGAGCACAACGTACAACAGCCAAACCCCAAGTTTCCAAGGGGGGGACGCCGCACACGACTCTATTTGGAACCAACACCATCAGCACTGGCCCCCCTGCTATGTAGAATTAAGAACCCGGGGATGCGACCCCCTATGCAAATTTAATTTAATTAATTAAGTTGTTATTATGAGGCAAATTAAAACCAATGTTGGGCCTTGCTGGAGGAGTTTTATTCAAAGTCGAACTGTCAAGGGGTCCCCATCCACCCATCATGTAAGGAACGCAAAATCAAGGAACATAATGCCGGTTTATCGACGCCTAAGGTGGCATGAGTGGAACAAAACACCGAGCAAAAGGCCAGGCCTTCCACCCATGCCCAGTATATAGGTGTTTTAATAATACTTATAGATATTGTGATATTCCAACAACAAGTTCCCACCTGGAACGATCTTCATCTTCACCTACAACTAACAACGCTATAAGAGGGGCTGAGCAAGCGGGTAACATAGCCAAACAGTGGTTTTGCTAGGAAGGTGTCAAAGGTTAGAGGTTTCATGGCAACAAGGAGAGGCTGACATAAAAGATGGGTAGCGCGACATGTAACGATAGCATCGAGACAACTAAGCATGGCAATAGTCGTAAAGGTATCCAAGGGTATGATCATCTTGCCTGGGATTCCGCAAGGGAGAAGAACGGGTCCATGAAGTAGTCGAACGGAGCAACATAGTCGAGCGAATCCTCACAACTCCGGAACGAAACCGAAGCTAACAATAGAAGCAACCGGAAAGAAGCAAACAACACGGTAAACACACAAGCATGAACATGGCATACGACGCACATCCAAGTATGATGCATGTTCGGTTTAAATATGCATGGCATGGCAATGTGCACAAACAACACTACAAGTTAAGTGGAGCTCAATATGTAACGAGTTGCATATTGACGAAACACCACATTTTAATTATTTAATCGACTCTCGTTTATTTACAAGTCAAGGTTAAATGTTTGTTAACATGGCAAGAGGTGAAGCAAAAACAAACTACCTATTTAGGAATTTTAAATGAGGCCGGAAGAACAACAACAATTCCGGAAAATCCCCATGAGCATGTTTAGCAATTTTTAAGCAAACAACAATTCACACATTTTAATGTTGTTAACATGATGCGGATGACATGATCAAGTTTATGCAATTTTATTAAAAGTTGACATGAAGAAGATATGAAGTATTGTCACCGTGGTGGAAGAAAGGGTGCCACGGCAACGATCCGAAAGTGATGCAACGGCAACATATCGGTTCCGGTAACTCATTGAGAGACCCGGGGCAAAAGAAAAGGTGGCGTGAGCGAGCGAAACAAGATGAAAAGTGGGGTGATCCCGTCACCGGGTTCCCACGAGTCGGCGACGAGCCAACCGAGGAACATGACAAAAGACGATTCGGGCACGGAGCACACAAGGGAAACATCTCATACAACACATGCAAGCATTCGTCCACGGGCACGTCTCGGGGTTATACCTTCGAAGCGTTCGTTCTCGGAGGGGTTCGAGTCGTCGAGGGACGTAGTGGAAGTAGTCGTTCTCGCGAGTAGGGGAACACGTTCGTAGAGGGAAGTAGTCGTTCCGTTCGTAGTCGTTCGCGTTTCCGAATAGGTACTTGTCGCGGCATCGGACGTCTTCGGGGCGACGGTAGTCGAACTTGGAGCTCGTTTTCCCGTAGATGTTTGGGGTCGGTGTCGTGGTACTTGGGGGTTCTCGTTCTTGCGACGGTAGTGGAACTTGGCGTATCGCCATGTGTAGTCGTACTCGGTCCTCGGGGCACCGGAGAGGAACATTGACGCATCGTGTAGTCGTTCTCGTAGCGGTCTTGCCGGACTCGGTTCTCGCGACGTAGTTGAACTTGTGGGTCTTGGCGACGGTGGTAGTAGAGGTACATATCATCCTGGCACTTGGCAAAAAAAACAACAGCAACAGACACGGTGGTCTCGGTCACGGCCACGGCGAAGAGGAGAGGCAGCAAGCCGGCGGCGGGACTCTTGGATGGGGAGGACGGGGCAGCACCTTGGCGCTGCGGCGCTGGAGAAGGGCATCGCACTGGACGGCAGAGGAACAGGGGCGGCGAGGAAGTAGGCGGTGCAGAGTCGAGGCAGGAGCCTGGGGCGCTGGCTGGGACTCGAGGACGGGGCGCGGAGGCGCTGGAGAGGCTTGGCGGCGCGGAGAACTGGCATGCGCGGGGACGGCGGTGGCTCCTGGCCGAAGGGAGTGAGGAGCTTGGCACGGCCATGGCGATGCGGCCTGGAGACGGAGGGCGCTGCGCTGGGGCTCACAGGGAGCTTGAGACGCGACAGCTCCGCTGGCCCGCGGGAGCAGACCGCTCCAGCGCCTGGAGTTGCTCGGGAGGAGGCGCGCAGGGGCGGCTTCGAGGGCGCGTCCACGCGAGGGAGGAGGGCGGTGTTGCGGCGCTGGGGCTCGGGGCCTGAGAGGGAGTCGAGGGAGCGAGGTGCCATGGCGCTGGATTGGGGAATGGGGCGCTGGGGAGCTCCTATCCCTGGCGATGGGGAGCGAGGAGACGAGAGGCGCTCGGGCCTTGCTGGAGATCGAAGGAGTGGGACTCGGGCGCTGCACTGGTGAGGAGGGAGCGGGTGCGAGCCTGAGAGATGGGGATCGATGGAAGAAGTGCGGCGCACGGGAGGAGAGGGAGAGGAGCGATGCGGGAGCCTGGGTCGAGCTAGGGTTAGGTCGCCGGAGTGGGACTTGGGCCTGGAGGGATGGGCCCGAGCGGCTGGGAGGGAGGCCTGGGCCAAAAGGAGGCCGGCGGCTGGGCCTCCTCTCCATACTGCTGTTTCCAAAAGAAAAACAGAGAAACAACAAGACGAAAGAAAAAAAAGGAAGGAGGTGCTAGGAATAGGCTTAGGGCACGAGGTAAAATTCCCTGGACTCACAAAAATGTGAGGAATATAAATAAAATTGTTTGAAGATTTTTGGAAGATGAAAATTCAAAACACGTTTGAATAAAAGCCAAATTGTTTGACTTTAGAAATCCATTTAGATGGAATCCAAAAGAGCTCGAATTTTAGGATGGGGCTCGACAAACAGGAAAAGAATTATTGGCAAGGTTGACGATGAAACTTGAAGTGAAATAGGCATGGTGAAAATTATGCAAGTGTGTTGCGGGTAATTCCAAAGAATGGAATATTTATTAATATATCTCCATAATATTAGGAGGATATGTTATAAAGAGATGTCATCCTTCCCTCGATTTAAATGGACCGAAGGTCCACACAATTTATTCAAGTTGAGATGCAAAAGATTAATGACATGATGGCATGATGACATGATGCAAAGCAAAATAAATAACACAAGCACAAAAGAAACACACGGGAGAACCCGGAACATCTGGAATCTTCTAGAATCTTCTGGGACGTTGGTCTTCGGGCGTCACAACTCTCCCACACTAACAGAGGATCTCGACCCGAGATCCTAGAGATAGCACCGGGTGAAACAAAAAAGAAGAGGTAAACAATGTTGCTTCTTTGACAGACGAGTGAAACCAAAGAACCTTAAGAGGTTGAACAAAATGAAAGAAGAATACAACGGAGATGAACGAAGATGAAAACCCTCCGTTAGAAAAGAGGAACAAGGAACATTATGAGAACCTTGTAGGTAGAAGGACATGAAACAAGAGCTTACGAACCAAAAGAATAGGAAACCGAGATGGTATAGCCAAGGAATAAGAATGACATAATTCGGACAACACTCTGACTGAAAATGGAAGGAATTAACAAGAGTTTGAGGAGATTGAATGATACTGGATGAAATCAACAACACACTGACTCTGAAACAATGAAAAGAATGGCACAAGGGTAAGGAAGGCTTCAGACAACACTCCGGTTAAGAGACATGCTAAACTTGATAAGATGAGAGAATTTGAATGAAGAATACCACACTCCGGTTAAATGATAACAAGGAAAGAACATGATCTCGATAAAACGAGATGATGGTTAAAGAGAGCAATATCACAAAGCCTCCGGAATGAAAGAATGGAATATAGATCAATGAAAGAAATGAATGGAGAAGAAAAATGACAACTTCTCCGACAAATGAATATGAAAATCATCCTTACGAAGAAGGGTTGAATAGAGTTGTTGGAAATTCAACAACCAAAAGAATATGCTCGTTGTGGGCTTATGGAAAACATCTCAAAGTTATGAGGTGACAACCAGCCACTAATGAAACATTTGATTGGATTGAGATCAAAAAGGTGATGAAAAACTTATTTCACTGGAATGATAAATGAAGAACTTGGGTCATTTATAAGCACCATAATAGCAAAAATTCTCAGGGAAAGCTTTAGGTGAAATACAACCCAAGATAACTCCAACGAATAGTTTGAAGGGTTGGAAAGATCTCCTGAACAAGGAAAATGATGGTTTCAAATATCTCATTCTTGATAACTCGTGAATCATAAAACATGAAGGAATTGTCAAGAATGACATAACACCATCTGAAAAGATAAGATAGAAAGACTTGCAATTGGAAAGCATGATGAAGAATGCTTGAGCTCCAACAAGAATCTTGATGAAGACTACGAGGATGAATTAAAACATGATGAACCACCATGAGAACTCCGGTAATGAAAGCATGAGAAGTGAAAGATGAAAAGAATAAGATTCAAGGCCTGCGATGAATTAGATGGAGGTTGAACTGATATAATAGAAATAACATGAAGCTCCGAAAAACAAGATGAACAACTTAAGACCGACAATATGATATGATGAACAAGCTCTGGAAAAAGATATTATCATTTTGGAGGAATAAGAATCAGATTTATGTCATGCATATCCTTCACCAATTTAAGTTGATGACAACCAAAGGATTTGGCTACTACTTATTCTTGTTGCAAAGAATTAAAGAGAGATTTCGCACAAGGTTGGGTAAATATTCAATGAACCACCGGTAGGATTGTGAAAAGAACAAATGAATTAAAACGATAACAACGGAAGGGTAATCTTGAAAGAACCACCGTAAGAATATGGAGACGAACGAAGAGGCATCAATGAAGAATATTTGGAGAACGAAGTTGAAAACTGAGAACGAAGAAATATTCTGAAATGATGGCCTTCGGAGGATCACAATGGAAAAGAATTTATGAAATGCTTCGGAAGGTATGAAAATAATTCCTCACAATCGAAACAATAATGAGGATGGCAAGAAGCTAGAACCATAACTCATCAAGAGAACGGTTCAAAATTTAAGAGAAACTCTTCTCCGGTCTTCGAAATCTGAGAAGACGATGAGATACACCACCATGAATTGTATAGGCACTCCATAATGAAGAATTAAAAGGTTGAACCAATGATGAACAAGAATTTGAAAGCGATCTTGGAGAAGGCATGTGACTGATGGAATCATTCTTACGTCACACTTTGAAAATAATTGAAGTATAACACCAGAAAAATTAGAAGAGTCAGGTAAGATCCTGGGAAAAGACCTGTGGGTTAGGGCCCACTAAAGAAATCACCATTGGAAAAGATTGCTTAAGAGATATTGCACCGGTTGAATTAAATGACTTGAATAAGAAAGAAATCCTCATAATAGCTTGACCGGATTATGAATGGAAACGCGAATCTTCAGCACTCCGGATATGAATAGCAAGAGGAGAATGATTAATTGGTGCACCGGAATAAGAAAGCATTGTGAAATGAGGAAAAAGGATAAGATCAACACCGAAATCTTGAATTACATCCACCGGCAGAATTTGAGAACAAAAGAATGATGAACTTGAAGCTCTTGAGCATCTTCATGATAAAGCACCGGATAAGAACATTGAAAGAAAAGAATGAAGAAATATCACATGAATAAAATGGATATTTGATTAAGAATTTCTGGCTCCATAAGAAAAAGGGTGGGAGGGTGGGGAAAACAAAGACAACTTGGGATGAATGAAACAGACAAATCGTCAGATTTCTCAACGGCGTCCGTACGGAATAACTTGAAGAGAAGGCACACCGGTTGAAAAGGAATTAACATGAAGATCTCGATGGTCAAGGAGAATTAGCACTCCCATAGAAATATGAGAACACCGATTAGGAAGGTATGGAATCAACATTCGACATCGAAGAAACTCGAATACCAGAATAAAAAAAACACAAAGGATAGATATGTTGCAGCATAATCTTCACAATGTCATTCGAACAGAGAATTGAACGAATGAATTCCGTAGATACATCAACTTGACGAGAAGCCACTTGGGAGAACAAAAGGTAATAAAAAGCAACAAGGAGCAGATAGAACAAATACAAGATAGAAACTTCATTCCACATATTCGTGCTGAAAGCTCATGGAGCGTGTTACAAAAGGGGTTTGCAATCCCCGGATCAGCATAGCCAAGGACCCTTTAAGATGCAACTCCCGATCGGAACAAGCCCATAAAACCACTTCACTCAATGTAGAACCCCGAACTTCATATCGTGCATCCATAGGAAGAATGCCTAGAACTACTAGATGAACCCACCTATAAATTTCCGAAAGTTTCCAGTTATGCAATCAGGTGTTGGGGATACAGGGGAAGCACCGCGCACTCAACTCTAAACCTACATCCAGCTGTATCCATCCTTCAACACATAACCAGTTATTTCCGGAAACCGTTTACCTTGGACCTCGCATCCACTATACAAGCTATGGCAATACTCCCGAACTACCTCCCCAGTACTGGGTGATGTCGGGGTTATCTTGCCACCAACCGCATAGGAGAGTTTTCGATGTTGGCCGTCTTAAGTATTCCAGAACTGATGCGATATATTTGTGACGACAACACCTCGGAGCTCAAGTCCCTGGGACACTGCCACAACCCCTAATGTCAGGAGGCATCGAGAACAATGTTCTCGTCACAAAGACATTGGAACAATCCAAACAATACTCGCGTGATCCTAAAAAAAATTGGTGCAATTTTGAGAGTAGAAGAGATAAGAGTAATCGTCAGGAGTCCTTACCAGAGTGAAAAGAGATGAGGAGCAAAAGAAATCCTACTCTCCGATATAAATATAGGACCCAAAACATTTTCAAGTGTGTGCCTAGACTCAACCGTCAACGATTCGATCAATCAGTGGGGCTTCTAGGTCGGAGAAGGCTCTGAATACCAACTTGTAATGCCCAGGATGGGACTATACCTCCTACGTGTCGAGGCACGACTTAAAGGTATAAGCCCATTCTGGAGTGATCTCAAGTTTGGTATCTTGGCACGACTCATGTAAAAGAGGGATTAAATTGCAAAAGAAGATAATTGGCTTACACTCGCCACTTCACACAATACATTACATAAGCAAAACATCATTCAAAACATCACAACCCGACTACGGGCGAAGATCCAAAAGAAAGATACCGAAACAACATAAGGCCACAGGTCTAGATCGAATCCTAGTAGAAGCTCTACTGATCGTCGAAATGTCACACGCATACGGCCAAAACTCTTCATCAAATTCCTAGAGAAGTACTTGAACCAGCTCCTGCGTCATTCTCGGCTGAACCTGCATCTGGTGTTGTAGTATCTGCGAGCCACGAGGACTCAGCAATCCCATAACCATGGGTATAAAGACTAGCAAAGCTTTAAGGGTAGGAAGAGGTAAAGTGGTGAGGTTGCAGCAGCGGCTAAGCATAATATGGTGGCTAACTTACGAGTACCAGAATAAGATGAGCATCTACGCCAACGGTCGCGAACTAGTAGTGATCGCTAAAGATCCTGAACTACATACGAATCAAACAAAACCCCACCGTGTTCTCTTCTCAAAGTGAAAAGAGACAGTCACGGCTACTCACACAGTTGTGTGTTTTACTCCGGATCCTCTGTCAAGTTTTCTACAACCGGACATTAACAAATTCCAATCTGCCACATAACCGCGGGCACGGCTTTCAAAAGATCATAACCCTCCAGGGGTGTCCCAACTTAGCCCATCACAAGCTCTCACGACTAGCTGAATTGATAAATATAATATCATCACCCCTTATCTGAGGGAAATCAGATCAGGCTCGGCATCCCGGTGCACAAGACATTTCGACAATGGTAAAACAAGTCCAGCAAGACCTCCCGGCGTGCCGACACCCTGATAGTAGTTGCGCGTATCTCGTCTCAGGCCACGACCGGATGAGCACAGCGTACACCAGCCAAACCCCAAGTTTCCAAGGGGGGGGGACGCCGCACACGACTCTATTTGGGACCAACACCATCAGCACTGGCCCCCCTGCTATGTAGAATTAAGAACCCGGGGACGCGACCCCCTATGCAAATTTAATTTAATTAATTAAGTTGTTATTATGAGGCAAATTAAAACCAATGTTGGGCCTTGCTGGAGGTGTTTTATTCAAAGTCGAACTGTCATGGGGTCCCCATCCACCCGTCGTGTAAGGAACGCAAAATCAAGGAACATAATGCCGGTTTATCGGCACCTAAGGTGGCATGAGTGGAACAAAACACCGAGCAAAAGGCCAAGCCTTCCACCCATGCCCAGTATATAGGTGTTTTAATAATACTTATAGATATTGTGATATTCCAACAACAAGTTCCCACCTGGAACGATCTTCATCTTCACCTGCAACTAACAACGCTATAATAGGGGCTGAGCAAGCGGGTAACATAGCCAAACAGTGGTTTTCCTAGGAAGGTGTCAAAGGTTAGAGGTTTCATGGAAACAAGGAGAGGCTGACATAAAAGATGGGTAGCGCGACATGTAACGATAGCATCGAGACAACTAAGCATGTCAATGGTAGTAAAGTATCCAAGGGTATGATCATCTTGCCTGGGATTCCGCAAGGGAGAAGAATGGGTCCATGAAGTAGTCGAACGGAGCAACATAGTCGAGCGAATCCTCACAACTCCGGAACGAAACCGAAGCTAACAAGAGAAGCAACCGGAAAGAAGCAAACAACACGGTAAACACACAAGCATAAACATGGCATACGACGCACATCCAAGTATGATGCATGTCCGGTTTAAATATGCATAGCATGGCAATGTGCACAAACAACACTACAAGTTAAGTGGAGCTCAATATGCAACGAGTTGCATATCGACGAAACACCACATTTTAATTATTTAATCGACTCTCGTTTATTTACAAGGCAAGGTTAAATGTTTGTTAACATGGCAAGAGGTGAAGCAAAAACAAACTACCTATTTAGGCATTTTAAATGTGGCCGGAAGAACAACAACAATTCCAGAAAATCCCCATGAGCATTTTTAGCAATTTTTAAGCAAACAACAATTCACACATTTTAATGTTGTTAACATGATGCGGATGAAATGATCAAGTTTATGCAATTTTATTAAAAGTTGACATGAAGAAGATATGAAGTATTGTCACCATGGTGGAAGAAAGGGTGCCACGGCAATGATCCGAAAGTGATGCAACGGCAACATATCGGTTCCGGTAACTGTAGGATCGAAAGTATGTCTAGAGGGGGGGTGATTAGACTACTTGACAATATAAAAATTCTGCCTTTTGATCATGAACAGTTTTAGGCAGTTTCACAATTATGATCAATTCAAGTATCACCCTACACATGCAATTCTAGAGTATAAGCAGTGGAAAGTAAATTGCACATGTAGTAAAGAGAGGTGGAGAAGATCAAACGCAATTTGGAGACACGGAGATTTTTCTCGTGGTTCCGATAGGTGGTGCTATCGTACATCCACGTTGATGGAGACTTCAACCCACGGAGGGTAACGGCTGCGCGAGTCCACGGAGGGCTCCACCCACGAAGGGTCCACGAAGAAGCAACCTTGTCTATTCCATCATGGCCTACGCCCACGGAGGACTAGCCTTACTCGGGGTAGATCTTCACGAAGTAGGCGATCTCCTTGCCCTTACAAACTTCTTGGTTCAACTCCACATCTCGAAGACGGAGGCTCCCAAGCGACACCTAACCAATCTAGGAGGCACCACCCTCCAAAAGGTAATAGATGTTGTTGATGATGATGAACTCCTTGCTCTTGTGCTTCAAATGATAATCTCCCCAACACTCAACTCTCCTCACTGATATGGCTGTGGTGGAAGAAAGGATTGAGTGGAAAGCAACTTGGGAAGGCTAGAAATCAAGTTTCATATGGTAGGAATGGAATGACTTGATCTCAACACAAGGGTAGGTAGTTCTCTTCTCAGAAAGTGTAAGGTAGAAGTGGTAGTACTTTCTGATGGCTCTCTCCACGAATGAAGAGGGGGTGGAGGGGTACATATAGCCTCCACACAAAATCCAACCGATACACACATAATTGAGCAATCTCGGTGAGACCGAAGTGAAAACTCGGTCAGACCGAAAGTTCAAATATAGTGAACGTTGGGGTTTTCGGTGGGACCGAAAATACCATCTCGGTGTGTCCGATATGAGTCAAAGGTAGGAGCTTGCCATTCTCGGTGGGACCGAAATTAACAACTCGGATATTCCGATATGATGTCAAATGGTTACAGAAGGTTGGCAGTCCAGTTTCGGTGAGACCGAACTCAAAATCGGATGGACCGAAATTTCTAGGGTTTGGAAAATAGCTGAGGTGGTTCATCTCGGTGGGACTGAGTTGGAAGAATCGGTTTGTCCGAGATTACTTATGAGTGTGTTTAGTAGTGAAAGTTGCTGATAGTTGAAGGAGCTAAATCACTAAGCACTTGAGCAACCAGATCATCAACACAACCTCATCCCCTTTTAATAGTATTGGCTTTTCCTATGGACTCAATGTGATCTTTGATCACTAAACCAAAAATGGAGTCTTGAGCTTTTGCCAATGCTTGCCTTAGCATTTTGAGGGGTCCACTTCTTCAGACATTTCCATACCCATATCACTGAACTTCTCTGAAATGATTCTCAAGTAGCTATTAGTTCAATGATATATATGTTGTTATTAATTACCAAAACCACCCGGGGATTAGTTGCACTTTCAATCTCCCCCTTTTTGGTAATTGATGACAACATATAGATCAAAGCTTCGACAAGAGATATAATCAATGAATAATATCGTCGCTTTGAGAAGTATGTGATAAACAAGAGCTCCCCCTAAATGTGTGCATTATTTAAAATTTGCGTTTGAATGCAAATGCACAATCGATTAGGATTATGGGTCACTCTTCCATGTCACATACATCTTGGTGGAGCGCACAAAATGATAAGAATGAATAACATGCACTCAATCACCAAGACAAGAGTAAATGATCATACAAGAAGGAATAGCATATGATAAGCATTAAGCACACATTAAAGCATAGTATGACCAAGCACGCATTAAGGTAGCATCAAACGTAGTGGCAAGCACACTAAAAGTATCAAGAACCAAAAGAACCAAATGTATCTCAATGAAAACCGGTAAAAGAATGAAAGAGCACTCTCTCTCTCGAAGCCCTATGATCTATACAATTTCTCCCCCTTTGGCAACAAGTTACCAAAAATTTCGAAAAGGTATAGAGCTAAGCGTCACTGTGGGCTCTGCTGGCGGCTCCCGTCTGGGTAGATGTCGGAGTAGAAATGACGGCATCGGCGAAGACTTCTGCTGATGTCTGCGCTGGAGGAGTGGATGCTGGAGCTGTAGCTGGAGCTGTAGGAGGTGCTGAAGTGGTAGCCCTGGAGTCAGTCACTGGGATAGCTGCAGATCGGGATCCTCTGGGAACCTGAGCAGTCTGGCGATGAGAGTCCTGGACTAGATCATCATGCATGAGCTCTGCTCTCTCCTGCCTAGCTTCCTCCATGTCCGCCTCAAGCTTGTTGACGGTCACCTGAATCTCTGTCAGCTTCACGTCTAGAGCGTGGATCTTGTCCTCAACAATCCTCTCTAGGCTTTCCTGAGATTGTTCAATGCTGGCCAGGCGTTGTTCAATCCTCTGGGTAGCTTCAAGAATCTGCTCTCCGAAGCTCTTTGGTTTAGCTGCTCCTGCTGCTGCCTCTTTGTCAGCTTTGGCTTTCTTAGCAGCCTCAATTTTGGCTTGACCTTCAACTGAGGTTGGATCCTCCTCATCCATAACAACAATGTTGTCTTCATGCTCTGGCTGCAGTGGCAAGTGCTTCCTATCCAACATGAATTTGCCCGTGCCAAACTTGGCATTGACGAGCATCTGAATTTGTGGGGCAAATCCACACGACCTCTTCTGGTCAGCTGCAGTCCTCTTAATGGTCTCTACCATTAAGTCCATCACCTTAAAAGGTGCCTTCTCATCAAGAATGTGCAGCATGTTGATAGAATAGCCTCGAATCATGCGGTGGTCTCCAGACTTGGGCATCAAGGTATGCCTCAAAATAGTGTTTGTGGTGGTCAGACCTGCCTGGAGATAGTACACTGAGCCAAGCTTCCACCCTTCCAAATCAGCTGCGGGGATCTCCTTGTACATGTTCTTCATGGAATCATGGTTCTTCTTAGGAATCCCATAGACATCAATGTCGTCCTCTCTCTGCACTGGAGCATTCAGAAGTTCTGCCCATTCTTCAACAGAAGAAGAAAACCTTTGACCTTCAGTCATCCAGGTGATCTTGCCATCAGGATAGAAGTGGGCTGTGGCGTAGAACTGCATGATCATCTCGTCATTCCAATCTGTCAGCTTCTGACCCACGAACTCATCAACTCCACATGCAGTGAAGCTCTCATGCACATGGGGAAAGAAGTCTCGGTGCTCTTCACTGTCAATGTATTCCCAGTCAACATACCTGGTGTCTGCAACAATAGGCTTCTTATCCATCAGCACGGTCTCATAGAAGTCATGCTGCTCTCTGGTGTGGAATCTTGGGTCCACAGCAGTCCTTCTCCTCACGGCATATGGATCAGACTGTCTCCATAGCCTGAGACCTCTATCCTTCCTTGCCTTCATATCCTCGGCTTGAGGATGAGCATCGTTGTGGAGTGGCAACTTAGGACGGAGCTTCAGCAACACATGTTCTTCATCAGACTCAGACAGTGGCATCTCACCTTTGTTCTTCTCAGAGGCTGGAATGTTCCTGGTTGTCCTCTTGGGCTTGGCTGGAGCTGCCTTGGCTTGAGCAGGCTTCTTGGGCTTAGAAGTGGCTTGAGCCCTAATAGCATCACCCATGAACTTAGCCTTCTGAGGAGGAGGCTGGGGTGCATCTTCTTCTTCTGCATCAGCAGCTGCATCAACATGAGGTTCAGCATATACTACCCTCTTCCTCTTGGAAGTTTTCTTCATCTTACTTGGAGCTGGCTCTTCCAAGTTCAGTTTCTTGGCAACAGCTGACTGCTTGACCTTGCTGGTGCCTTTCTTCGACTGCTGCCCTTCATGCTCTTTGGCAACAACTTCTCTCTTGGGCTTGGAGGTTACTTCCTCAGCAACGAAGTCAGAGTCCTCATCATCAGAATTTCTCTTCTTTCTGATCCTGGTGGCTGCAGGAGGCAAACCACTAGGGGTGCTCCTCTCACCATCATCACTAGGACTACTAGCCTCAGGACTAGTATCTGCCTCAGGGATCTCTGCAAACGGTGACTCAGACCTGTTCTGGCTGTCACTGGCATCTGACATGGCTGACAACCTGTGAAAAGATAAGGTATAGGCAGAGTAGAAGAGTTATCACAACTGTAGAGGTTTTTGCAAAAAAAAAATGAGTTCAAATCTTAGTTTTGAGTTTTCACAGAATGCATTTCGGTCAAACCGATATTTAGTTTCGGTGAATCCGAAGTGTATAACAGAAACCTACACACCACTTTCGGTCAGACCGAAATGGGTTTCGGTCCTGCCGATAAACTAGGGTTTCACTAAAACTGAGTTTCGGTCACACCGATTTGCACAACTCGGTTAGACCGAAAGTGCAGTGCAATGGCCAGAGGCCAAATCGGTCATTCCGAGTTTTCAAAATCGGTTTCACCGAGATGTGTTCCGTGGAAACCTAAACCTAAGAATTTCGCTCGAAACTAAAAGATCTGATCTGATGTTAAGGAGTTTTCCAATCGTGGCTAGATACATGGCAAACCAATCGTGCAAGAATCAGATGGGGAGCACGAGAGGGATCGGGACTCACCCTAACTTGGTGGAGTCCCTCTAAGGCGGCAACGGCGCGGAGAAGATTACCGTTGACGGCGGCGGAGACCTGCGGCGAGGGCGCACAGGCGATGACGGCGACGATCCGAAGACCAGGGCGACGGCAGCAGGGGACTTGGGGGCGAAACGGTTTGAAGAAGTAATCGCGCGCAACCCTCAGTATATATATCCCCGTGCTGTCGGTGGGACCGAGTTGAAAAACTCGGTGACACCGAAATGTATAACTGCTGTGCAGTTACGCATATCGGTCACGCCGAGATTTTGAACTCGGTTTCACCGAGATGAAACCTAGATCAGTCTAAGCGTTTCGGTTGGACCGAGATGGAAAAGTTGGTCAGACCGAAATTGACTTAGAAGGTTTTGGAAGTCAGCCTTAGACGGATCGGTGGCTCCGAGTGCTCCTCACTCGGAGGGTCCGAAAATGACTTGTTCAAAGTTGTGATATGAGCATGAATGGAATTTGAGACAAGAAAGCATAGATAGCTAGGGAAGGTACTTAGGCATTCTTGTCCATCCATTTGGCCAGAAAAATCAAAACAAACAAAACAACAAATGGATGTCCTTGAATGGATAAAATCATGCATTCAACATGCTCACACAATAAGATAGCAAATGAAATATGTGTCAAACATGCACAACCAAAACTCTAGCTACTAGCACATAATTTGTCGATGACTAGGTCATCTATATATGAGTATTTTGACTTAGGAGTCAAATGAGAACATTTGATCATAGGTCATACTCATCGTTTAAACACAAGTGGGGTTACCACTTTTACATAAAGCATTGATGTGTTCACATCATTTGAAGATGCTTTAGCTCAATTTTTAGAGCAAAGCTCCCCCTAGATGTGAGAACCCCTTTTGAAGGGTCAAACTAACCTTGGGTTGTCGTAGAAGACTTCATGTAGATGTTGAAGATGTGGATGCTCAAAGTTGATGTAGATCATCAAGAGTTGGGAGCTATCCTTTGGATTAGGGCACTTTCAATACCTACATGGGTTAGTCCCACAAGGAACAAACAAGGATATCCATAGACATAGATTGAAGTACACAAAAGATGATGTCCATGAAAGCAATGATTACCTTGTCCTTTGACTTACCAACAAGAGGGTTTGTGACTCCATGAACTAGTGCATGATGTGGAAGTTGATTTCACAAGTTCTTGCCAAGATGAATATGAGTGAAGTATGTTGGCGGAGTCACCCTCAAGAACCTTCTAGTTCTTCTTCTTTGGGATCCACATCATCTTGATGGGAATCCTTGGTGTTGTAGTTGAGCTTGACGAAGTAGAACTTGATGTGTCCTTGGGAACCCACTTGACCATGGCTTGAGGTGCTTCAATGAATGCATCAATCTCCTCTTGAAGCTTGTCCTTGGCCTTTAGCTTGTGGTCTTGTGGTGGAAGGTCATCTTGAGCTTGTTCCACATTGGAAGAAGTAGGATCATACTTCTCCTTTTGAGAAACAAACTGTGGAGTAGGGTATTGACGTTCTTCCCACTCAACACCTTCGGCGTTGAACTTTCGCTCAAAACCAATCCCTTGATTCTTCCGGTGCCTTCCTTGTTTGCGAACAATTTCCTCAAAGTTCTTGCTTCCGGCAAGACTCTTGTAGACACCTTTCTCTATGATTTCCTTCAATAAGCTATTTTCTTGCTCAAGTGTAACTTGGCTTGAAAAATTGTTAGTGGAATCAAGAGAACTACTAGAAGCAACAACATTAGATTTGACATTGTTATTGTTACTACTAGAGGAAGAATTTTTCTTATGCTTGTCATGCTTAGTCTTAATAGGTGGCAAGAAATTAGACAAGAGAAGTCGTTTGGCAAGATATGAAGAACTCTTCTTTCGAAGATCGTCATTGATCGCTTTTAGAAACTCATGTTCTTGCTCTAGAGTGAGCTTCTCGAAGCGTAGCTTCTCATGAGATCTTAGGAGCTCTCTATGATCTTCTTGAGTTGTTTCATGAGCTAACTTAAGAGTGTTTAGTTCTTTAGTTAGACGCTCAATTTCCTTCATAGCATTGTCATTCGACTCTTCTCGACTATAAAGACTACTAGCATTTTCATCGTTACTAAGCTCACTAGATTTATCATGCAAGAGCTCATCTTCACCAAGCAAGTCATCCTCATCACTATCAAAGTCAATGAATTCAGGGTGTGTTACCTTGGGGCCTTTAGCCATGAAGCATCTTCCAATTCCCTCATTTGGTGAATCAAATAAGTCATAGGAGTTGGAGTTGGAGGATACGAGTGCAAGTCCGGCAACACCTTCATCTTGACTGTAGTCGGAGTCGGAGTGATAGCTTCCATCGGATTGATTGTCGGAGTCGGAGCCGGAGACCCATTCACCTACATGAGCTTGATGTCTTCTTCTTGTGTAGCTTCTTGATGACTTGTCTTTCCTCTCCGAATCCTTGCTTCTCCGAGAGGGTCTTCGTTCATAACGATCATCTCTACTCCTTCTCTCTCTCCGAGGTGACTCATCTCTTGCTCTTCTTCTTGGAGATTCTTCTCTTCTCTTGTGGGGAGCCGTACACTCATTTGAGAAGTGTCCGGGTCTTCCACAATTGTAGCAGTTTCGATCACGACTAGAAGATCTCTTTTCATCATATGATCTAGACTTTGAGCTTCTTTCTTTGCCTCTATTCTTGTAGAACTTGTTGAAGTTCTTAACCATTAGGCTTATCTCTTCATTGGAAATTAACTTGTCACTTGAGGTTGTGGGAGCATCACTTGTAGCTTTGTAAGCACCACTTGACTTGTCGTGAAGCTCTTCCTTATCCTTAAGTGTCATCTCATGAGCAACAATTCTTCCAATGACTTCAGTTGGCTTGAGAGTCTTGTAGTTTGGCATCATTTGGATCAAAGTGCACACGGTGTCATATTTTCCATCCAAAGCTCTTTGAATCTTCTTGATGATGAAACGGTCGGTCATTTCTTCGCTTCCTAAGCCGGCAATCTCATTTGTGATGAGAGCAAGCCTAGAGTACATTTCAGCGACTCCTTCACCATCCTTCATCTTGAACTTGTCAAGTTGACCTTGAAGAATATCTAGCTTTGATTCCTTCACAGATTCAGTACCTTCGTGCATTTCAACCAAAGTATCCCAAATCTCTTTAGCATTCTCAAGACGGCTGATTTTGTTGAACTCCTCAGGACACAAAGCATTGAAGAGAATGTCACAAGCTTGAGCATTGTTTTGCAACATCCGCAACTCTTCCGGTGTAGCTTCGCGATCCGGAACTTTTCCTTCCTCGAAGAATTCACCTTGCATACCAACACAAATAATGCCCCATGCGGCTGGGTTATGACCAAGAATATGCATTTTCATTTTATGCTTCCAACTAGCAAAATTTGTACCATCGAAGTAAGGACCTCTACGATAATTACCCTCACTAGACGCCATACTCTCCTAGGTTGTGAAACCAAGCTTATGGAGTCCAATGCAATGGAAACCAAAACAATGGAGACCAAAGCTCTGATACCACTTGTAGGATCGAAAGTATGTCTAGAGGGGGGGTGATTAGACTACTTGACAATATAAAAATTCTGCCTTTTGATCATGAACAGTTTTAGGCATTTCACAATTATGATCAATTCAAGTATCACCCTACACATGCAATTCTAGAGTATAAGCAGCGGAAAGTAAATTGCACATGTAGTAAAGAGAGGTGGAGAAGATCAAACGCAATTTGGAGACACGGAGATTTTTCTCGTGGTTCCGATAGGTGGTGCTATCGTACATCCACGTTGATGGAGACTTCAACCCATGGTGGGTAACGGCTGCGCGAGTCCACGGAGGGCTCAACCCACGAAGGGTCCACGAAGAAGCAACCTTGTCTATTCCATCATGGCCTACGCCCACGGAGGACTAGCCTTACTCGGGGTAGATCTTCACGAAGTAGGCGATCTCCTTGCCCTTACAAACTTCTTGGTTCAACCCCACATCTCGAAGACGGAGGCTCCCAAGCGACACCTAACCAATCTAGGAGGCACCACCCTCCAAAAGGTAATAGATGTTGTTGATGATGATGAACTCCTTGCTCTTGTGCTTCAAATGATAATCTCCCCAACACTCAACTCTCCTCACTGATATGGCTGTGGTGGAAGAAAGGATTGAGTGGAAAGCAACTTGAGAAGGCTAGAAATCAAGTTTCATATGGTAGGAATGGAATGACTTGATCTCAACACAAGGGTAGGTAGTTCTCTTCTCAGAAAGTGTAAGGTAGAAGTGGTAGTACTTTCTGATGGCTCTCTCCACGAATGAAGAGGGGGTGGAGGGGTATATATAGCCTCCACACAAAATCCAACCGTTACACACATAATTGAGCAATCTCAGTGAGACCGAAGTGAAAACTCGGTCAGACCAAAAGTTCAAATATAGTGAACGTTGGGGTTTTCGGTGGGACCGAAAATACCATCTCGGTGTGTCCGATATGAGTCAAAGGTAGGAGCTTGCCATTCTCGGTGGGACCGAAATTAACAACTCGGATATTCCGATATGATGTCAAATGGTTACAGAAGGTTGGCAGTCCAGTTTCGGTGAGACCGAACTCAAAATCGGATGGACCGAAATTTCTAGGGTTTGGAAAATAGCTGAGGTGGTTCATCTCGGTGGGACTGAGTTGGAAGAATCGGTTTGTCCGAGATTACTTATGAGTGTGTTTAGTAGTGAAAGTTGCTGATAGTTGAAGGAGCTAAATCACTAAGCACTTGAGCAACCAGATCATCAACACAACCTCATCCCCTTTTAATAGTATTGGCTTTTCCTATGGACTCAATGTGATCTTTGATCACTAAACCAAAAATGGAGTCTTGAGCTTTTGCCAATGCTTGCCTTAGCATTTTGAGGGGTCCACTTCTTCAGACATTTCCATACCCATATCACTGAACTTCTCTGAAATGATTCTCAAGTAGCTATTAGTTCAATGATATATATGTTGTTATTAATTACCAAAACCACCCGGGGATTAGTTGCACTTTCAGTAACTCGTTGAGAGACCCGAGGCAAAAGAAAAGGTGGCGTGAGCGAGCGAAACAAGATGAAAGGTGGGGTGATCCCATCACCGGGTTCCCATGAGTCGGCGACGAGGCAACCGAGGAACATGACAAAAGACCATTCGGGCACGGAGCACACAAGGGAAACATCTCATACAACACATGCAAGCATTTGTCCATGGGCACGTCTCGGGGTTATACCTTCGAAGCGTTCGTTCTCGGAGGGGTTCGAGTTGTTGAGGGACGTAGTGTAAGTAGTCGTTCTCGCGAGCCGGGGAACACGTTCGTAGAGGAAAGTAGTCGTTTCGTTCGTAGTTGTTCGCGTTTCCGAAGAGGTACTTGTCGCGGCATCGGACGTCTTCGGGGCGACGGTAGTCGAACATGGAGCTTGTTTTCCCGTAGATGTTCGGGGTCGGTGTCGTGGTACTTGTGGGTTCTCGTTCTTGCGACGGTAGTGGAACTTGGCGTATTTCCATGTGTAGTCGTACTCGGTCCTCGGGGCACCGGATAGGAACATTGACGCATCGTGGAGTCGTTCTCGTAGCGGTCTTGCCGTACTCGGTTCTCGCGACGTAGTTGAACTTGCGGGTCTTGGCGACGGTGGTAGTAGAGGTACATATCATCCTGGCACTTGGCGAAAAAAAACAACAGCAACAGCCACGGTGGTCTCGGTCACGGCCACGGCGAGGAGGAGAGGCAGCAAGCCGGCGGCGGGACTCTTGGACGGGGAGGACGAGGCAGCACCTTGGCGCTGCGGCGCTAGAGAAGGGCGTCGCACTGGACGGCAGAGGAATAGGGGCGGCGAGGAAGTAGCCGATGCGGAGTCGAGGCAGGGGCCTGGGGCGCTGGCTGGGACTCGAGGACGGGGCGCGGAGGCGCTGGAGAGGCTTGGCGGCGCGGAGAGCTGGCCTGCGCGGGGACGGCGGTGGCTCCTGGCCGAAGGTAGTGAGGAGCTTCGCGCGGCCATGGCGATGCAGCCTGGAGATGGAGGGCGCTGCGCTGGGGCTCGCAGGGAGGTTGAGACATGGCAGCTCCGCTGGCCCGCGGGAGAAGACCGCTCCGGCGCCTGGAGGTGCTCGGGAGGAGGCGCAGGGGCGGCTTCAAGGGCGCGTCCACGCGAGGGAGGAGGGCGGCGTTGCGGCGCTGGGGCTCGGGGCCTGAGATGGAGTCGAGGGAGCGAGGCGCCATGGCGCTGGATCGGGGAATGGGGCGCTGGGGAGCTCCTATCCCTGGCGATGAGGAGCGAGGAGACGAGAGGCGCTCGGGCCTTGCTGGAGATCGAAGGAGTGGGACTCGGGCGCTGCGCTGGTGAGGAGGGAGCGGGTGCGAGGCTGAGAGATGGGGATCGATGGAAGAAGTGCGGCGCACGGGAGGAGAGGGAGAGGAGCGATGCAGGAGCCTGGGTCGAGCTAGGGTTAGGTTGCCGGAGTGGGCCTTGGGCCTGGAGGGATGGGCCCGAGCGGCTGGGAGGGAGGCCTGGGCCAAAAGGAGGCCGGCGGCTGGGCCTCCTCTCCATACTGCTGTTTCCAAAAAAAACAGAGAAACAACAAGACGAAAGAAAAAAAAGGAAGGAGGTGCTAGGAATAGGCTTAGGGCATGAGGTAAAATTCCCTGGACTCAAAAAAATGTGAGGAATATAAATAAAATTATTGAAGATTTTTGGAAGATGAAAATTCAAAACACGTTTGAATAAAAGCCAAATTGTTTGACTTTAGAAATCCATTTAGATGGAATCCAAAAGAGCTCGAATTTGAGGATGGGGCTCGACAAACGGGAAAAGAATTATTGGCAAGGTTGACAATGAAACTTGAAGTGAAATAGGCATGGGGAAAATTATGCAAGTGTGTTGCGGGTAATTCCAAAGAATGGGATATTTATTAATATAGCTCCATAATATTAGGAGGATATGTTATAAAGAGAAGTCATCCTTCCCTCGATTTAAATGGACGGAAGGTCCACACAATTTATTTAAGTTGAGATGCAAAAGATTAATGACATGATGGCATGATGACATGATGCAAAGCAAAATAAATAACACAAGCACAAAAGAAACACACGGGAGAACCCGGAACATCTGGAATCTTCTGGAATCTTCTGGGACGTCGGTCTTCGGGCGTCACAACTCTCCCACATTAACAGAGGATCTCGACCCGAGATCCTAGAGATAGCGCCGGGTGAAACGAAAAAGAAGTGGTAAACAAAGTTGCTTCTTTGACAGACGAGTGAAACCAAAGAACCTTAATAGGTTGAACAAAATGAAAGAAGAATACAACGGAGATGAACGAAGATGAAAACACTCCGTTAGAAAAGAGGAACAAGGAACATTATGAGAACCTTGTAGGTAGAAGGACATGAAACAAGAGCTTACGAACCAAAAGAATAGGAAACCGCAATGGTATAGCCAAGGAATAAGAATGACATAATTCGGACAGCACTCCGACTGAAAATGGAAGGAATTAACAAGAGTTTGAGGAGATTGAATGATACTGGATGAAATCAACAACACACTGACTCTGAAACAATGAAAAGAATGGCACAAGGGTAAGGAAGGCTTCAGACAGCACTCCAGTTAAAAGACAGGCATAACTTGATAAGATGAGAGAATTTGAATGAAGAATACCACACTCCGGTTAAATGATAACAAGGAAAGAACATGATCTCGATAAAACGAGATGATGGTTAAAGAGAGCAATATCACAAAGCCTCCGGAATGAAAGAATGGAATATAGATCAACGAAAGAAATGAATGGAGAAGAAAAATGACAACTTCTCCGACAAATGAATATGAAAATCATCCTTACGAAGAAGGGTTGAATATAGTTGTTGGAAATTCAACAACGAAAAGAATATGCTCGTTGTGGGCTTATGGAAAACATCTCAAAGTTATGAGGTGACAACCAGCCACTTATGAAACATTTGATTGGATTGAGATCAACAAGGAGAAGAAAAACTTATTTCACCGGAATGATAAATGAAGAACTTGGGTCATTTATAAGCACCATAATAGCAACAATTCTCAGGGAAAGCTTTAGGTGAAATACAACCCAAGATAACTCCAACGAATAGTTTGAAGGGTTGGAAAGATCTCCTGAACAAGGAAAATGATGGTTTTAAATATCTCATTCTTGATAACTCGTGAATCATAAAACATGAAGGAATTGTCAAGAATGACATAACACCATCTGAAAAGATAAGGTAGAAAGACTTGCAATTGGAAAGCATGATGAAGAATGCTTGATCTCCAACAAGAATCTTGATGAAGACTACGAGGATGAATTAAAACATGATGAACCACCATGAGAACTCCGGTAATGAAAGCATGAGAAGTGAAAGATGAAAAGAATAAGATTCAAGGCATGCGATGAATTAGATGGAGGTTGAACTGATATAATAGAAATAACTTGAAGCTCCGGAAAACAAGATGAACAACTTAAGACCGAGAATATGATATGATGAACAAGCTCTGGAAAAAGAGATTATCACTTTGGAGGAATAAGAATAAGATTTATGTCATGCATATCCTTCACCAATTTAAGTTGATGACAACAAAAGGATTTGGCATACTAATTATTCTTGTTGCAAAGAATTAAAGAGAGATTTCGCACAAGGTTGGGTAAATATTCAATGAACCACCGGTAGGATTGTGAAAAGAACAAATGAATTAAAACGATAACAACGGAAGGGTAATCTTGAAAGAACCACCGTAAGAATATGGAGACGAACGAAGAGGCATCAATGAAGAATATTTGGAGAACGAAGTTGAAAACTAAGAACGAAGAAATATACTGAAATGATGGCCTTCGGAGGATCACAATGGAAAAGAATTTATGAAATGCTTCGGATGGTATGAAAATAATTCCTCACTATCGAAACAATAATGAGGATGGCAAGAAGCTAGAACCACAACTCATCAAGAGAACGGTTCAAAATTTAAGAGAAACTCTTCTCCGGTCTTCGAAATCTGAGAAGACGATGAGATACACCACCATGAATTGTATAGGCACTCCGTAATGAAGAATTAAAAGGTTGAACCAATGATGAACAAGAATTTGAAAGCGATCTTGGAGAAGGCATGTGACTGATGGAATCATTCTTACGTCACACTTTGAAAAGAATTTAAGTATAACACCAGAAAAATTAGAAGAGTCAGGTAAGATCCTGGGAAAAGACCTGTGGGTTAGGGCCCACTAAAGAAATCACCATTGGAAAAGATTTCTTAAGAGATATTGCACCGGTTGAATTAAATGACTTGAATAAGATAGCAATCCTCATAATAGCTTGAACGGATTATGAATGGAAACGCGAATCTTCAGCACTCCGGATATGAATAGCAAGAGGAGAATGATTAATTGGTGCACCGGAATAAGAAAGCATTGTGAAATGAGGAAAAAGGATAAGATCAACACCGAAACCTTGAATTACATCCACCGGCAGAATTTGAGAACAAAAGAATGATGAACTTGAAGCTCTTGAGCATCTTCACGATAAAGCACCGGATAAGAACATTGAAAGAAAAGAATGAAGAAATATCACATGAATAAAATGGATATTTGATTAAGAATTTCTGGCTCCATAAGAAAAAGGGTGGGAGGGTGGGGAAAACAAAGACAACTTGGGATGAATGAAACAGACAAATCGTCAGATTTCTCAACGGCGTCCGTACGGAATAACTTGAAGAGAAGGCACACCGGTTGAAAAGGAATTAACAGGAAGATCTCGATGGTCAAGTAGAATTAGCACTCCCATAGAAATATGAGAACACCGATTAGGAAGGTATGGAATCAACATTTGACATCGAAGAAACTCGAATCTCATAATCAAAACAAACACAAAGGATAGATATGTTGCAGCATAATCTTCACAATATCATTTGAACAGAGAATTGAACGAATGAATTCCGTAGGTACATCAACTTGACGAGAAGCCACTTGGGAGAACAAAAGGCAATAAAAAGCAACAAGGAGCAGATAGAACAAATACAAGATAGAAACTTCATTCCACATATTCGTGCTGAAAGCTCATGGAACGTGTTACAAAAGGGTTTTGCAATCCCCGGATCAACATAGCCAAGGACCCTTTAAGATGCAACTCCCGATCAAAACAAGCCCATAAAACCACTTCACTCAATGTAGAACCCCAAACTTCATATCGTGCATCCGTTGGAAGAATGCCTAGAACTACTAGATGAACCCACCTACTAATTTCCGAAAGTTTCCAGTTATGCAATCAGGTGTTGGGGATACAGGGGAAGCACCGCGCACTCAACTCTAAACCTACATCCAGCTGTATCCATCCTTCAACACATAACCAGTTATTTCCGGAAACTGTTTACCTCGGACCTTCGAAACGCATCCACTATACAAGCTATGGCAATACTCCCGAACTACCTCCCCAGTACTGGGTGATGTCGGGGTTATCTTGCCACCAACCGCATAGGAGAGTTTTTGATGTCGGCCGTCTTAAGTATTCCAGAACTGATGCGATATATTTGTGACGACAACACCTCGGAGCTCAACTCCCCGGGACACTGCCACAACCCCTAATGTCAGGTGGCATCGAGAACAATGTTCTCGTCACAAAGACATCGGAACAATCCAAACAATACTCGCGTGATCCTAAAAAAAATTGGTGCAATTTTGAGAGTAGAAGAGATAAGAGTAATCGTCAGGAGTCCTCACCAGAGTGAAAAGAGATGAGGAGCAAAAGAAATCCTACTCTCCGATATAAATATAGGACTCAAAACATTTTCAAGTGTGTGCCTAGACTCAACCGTCAACGATTCGATCAATCAGTGGGGCTTCTAGGTCGGAGAAGGCTCTGAATACCAACTTGTAATGCCCAGGATGGGACTATACCTCCTACGTGTCGAGGCACGACTTAAAGGTATAAGCCCAATCTGGAGTGATCTCAAGTTTGGTATCTTTGCACGACTCATGTAAAAGAGGGATTAAATTGCAAAAGAAGATAGTTCGCTTACACTCGCCACTTCACACAATACATTACATAAGCAAAACATCATTCAAAACATCACAACCTGACTACGGGCGAAGATCCAAAAGAAAGATACCAAAACAACATAAGGCCACAGGTCTAGATCAAATCCTAGTAGAAGATCTACTGATCGTCGAAACATCACACGCATACGGCCAAAACTCTTCATCAAATTCCTAGAGAAGTACTTGAACCAGCTCCTGCATCATTCTTGGCTGAACCTGCATCTGGTGTTGTAGTATCTGTGAGCCACGAGGTTCAGCAATCCCATAACCATGGGTATCAAGACTAGCAAAGCTTTAAGGGTAGGAAGAGGTAAAGTGGTGAGGTTGCAGCAGCGGCTAAGCATAATATGGTGGCTAACTTACGAGTACCAGAATAAGATGAGCATCTACGCCAACGGTCGCAAACTAGTAGTGATCGCTAAAGATCCTGAACTACATACAAATCAAACATAACCCCACCGTGTTCTCTTCTCAAAGTGAAAAGAGACAGTCACGGTTACTCACACGGTTGTGTGTTTTACTTCGGATCCTCTGTCAAGTTTTCTACAACCGGGCATTAACAAATTCCAATCTGCCACATAACCGCGGGCACGGCTTTCGAAAGATCATAACCCTGCAGGGGTGTCCCAACTTAGCCCATCACAAGCTCTCACGATTAGCTGAAGTGAGAAATATAATATCATCACCCCTTATCTTAGGGAAATCCGATCAGGCTCGGCATCCCGGTGCACAAGACATTTCGACAATGGTAAAACAAGTCCAGCAAGACCTCCCGGCGTGCCGACACCCTGATAGTAGCCACGCGTATCTCGTCTCAGGCCACGACCGGATGAGCACAGCGTACAGCAGCCAAGCCCCAAGTTTCCATGGGGGGGACGCCGCACATGACTCTATTTGGGACCAACACCATCAGCACTGGCCCCCCTGCTATGTAGAATTAAGAACCCGGGGACGCGACCCCCTATGCAAATTTAATTTAATTAATTAAGTTGTTATTATGAGGCAAATTAAAACCAATGTTGGGCCTTGCTGGAGGAGTTTTATTCAAAGTCGAACTGTCAAGGGGTCCCCATCCACCCATCGTGTAAGGAACGCAAAATCAAGGAACATAATGCCGGTTTATCGGCACCTAAGGTGGCATGAGTGGAACAAAACACCGAGCAAAAGGCCAAGCCTTCCACCCATGCCCAGTATATAGGTGTTTTAATAATACTTATAGATATTGTGATATTCCAACAACAAGTTCCCACCTGGAACGATCTTCATCTTCACCTGCAACTAACAACGCTATAAGAGGGGCTGAGCAAGCGGGTAACATAGCCAAACTGTGGTTTTGCTAGGAAGGTGTCAAAGGTTAGAGGTTTCATGGCAACAAGGAGAGGCTGACATAAAAGATGGGTAGCGCGTCATGTAACGATAGCATCGAGACAACTAAGAATGGCAATGGTAGTAAAGGTATCCAAGGGTATGGTCATCTTGCCTGGGATTCCGCAAGGGAGAAGAACGGGTCCATGAAGTAGTCGAACGGAGCAACATAGTCGAGCGAATCCTCACAACTCCGGAACGAAACCGAAGCTAACAAGAGAAGCAACCGTAAAGAAGCAAACAACACGGTAAACACACAAGCATAAACATGGCATACGACGCACATCCAAGTATGATGCATGTCCGGTTTAAATATTCATGGCATGGCAATGTGCACAAACAACACTACAAGTTAAGTGGAGCTCAATATGCAACGAGTTGCATATTGACGAAACACCACATTTTAATTATTTAATCGACTCTCGTTTATTTACAAGGCAAGGTTAAATGTTTGTTAACATGGCAAGAGGTGAAGCAAAAACAAACTACCTATTTAGGCATTTTAAATGAGGCCGGAAGAACAACAACAATTCCGGAAAATCCCCATGAGCATGTTTAGCAATTTTTAAGCAAACAACAATTCACACATTTTAATATTGTTAACATGATGCGGATGACATGATCAAGTTTATGCAATTTTGTTAAAAGTTGACATGAAGAAGATATGAAGTATTGTCACCGTGGTGGAAGAAAGGGTGCCACGGCAACGATCCGAAAGTGATGCAACGGCAACATATCGGTTCCGGTAACTCGTTGAGAGACCCGGGGCAAAAGAAAAGGTGGCGTGAGCGAGCAAAACAAGATGAAAGGTGGGGTGATCCCGTCACCGGGTTCCGACGAGTCGGCGACGAGGCAACCGAGGAACATGACAAAAGACGATTCGGGCACGGAGCACACAAGGGAAACATCTCATACAACACATGCAAGCATCCGTCCACGGGCACGTCTCGGGGTTATACCTTCGAAGCATTCGTTCTCAGAGGGGTTCGAGCCGTCGAGGGATATAGTGGAAGTAGTCGTTCTCGCGAGTCGGGGAACACGTTCGTAGAGGGAAGTAGTCGTTCCGTTCGTAGTCGTTCGCGTTTCCGAAGAGGTACTTGTCGCGGCATCGGACGTCTTCGGGGCGACGGTAGTCGAACTTGGAGCTCGTTTTCCCGTAGATGTTCGGGGTCGGTGTCGTGGTACTTGGGGGTTCTCGTTCTTGCGACGGTAGTGGAACTTGGCGTATCTCCATGTGTAGTCGTACTCGGTACTCGGGGCACCGGAGAGGAACATTGACGCATCGTGTAGTCGTTCTCGTAGCGGTCTTGCTGGACTCGGTTCTCGTGACGTAGTTGAACTTGCGGGTCTTGGCAACGGTGGTAGTAGAGGTACATATCATCCTGGCACTTGGCGAAAAAAAACAACAGCAACAGCCACGGTGGTCTCGGTCACGGCCACGGCGAGGAGGAGAGGCAGCAAGCCGGCGGCGGGACTCTTGGACGGGGAGGACGAGGTAGCACCTTGGCGCTGCGGTGCTGGAGAAGGGCGTCGCACTGGACGGCAGAGGAACAGGGGCGGCGAGGAAGTAGCCGATGCGGAGTCGAGGCAGGGGCCTGGGACGCTGGCTGGGACTCGAGGACGGGGCGCGGAGGCGCTGGAGAGGCTTGGCAGCGCGGAGAGCTGGCCTGCGCGGGGACGGCGGTGGCTCCTGGCCGAAGGGAGTGAGGAGCTTGGCGCGGCCATGGCGATGCGGCCTAGAGACGGAGGGCGCTGCGCTGGGGCTCGCATGGAGGTTGAGACGCGGCAGCTCCGCTGGCCCGCGGGAGCAGACCGCTCCGGCGCCTGGAGGTGCTCGGGAGGAGGCGCGCAGGGCGGCTTCGAGGGCGCGTCCACGCGAGGGAGGAGGGTGGCGTTGCGGTGCTGGGGCTCGGGGCCTGAGAGGGAGTCGAGGGAGCGAGGCGCCATGGCGCTGGATCGGGGAATGGGACGCTGGGGAGCTCCTATTCCTGGCGATGCGGAGCGAGGAGACGAGAGGCGCTCGGGCCTTGCTGGAGATCGAAGGAGTGGGACTCGGGCGCTGCGCTGGTGAGGAGGGAGCGGGTGCGAGGCTAAGAGATGGGGATCGATGGAAGAAGTGCGGCGCACGGGAGGAGAGGGAGAGGAGCGATGCGGGAGCCTGGGTCGAGCTAGGGTTAGGTCGCCGGAGTGGGCCTTGGGCCTGGAGGGATGGGCCCGAGTGGCTGGGAGGGAGGCTTGGGCCAAAAGGAGGCCGGTGGCTGGGCCTCCTCTCCATACTGCTGTTTCCAAAAAAAAACAGAGAAACAACAAGACGATGGAAAAAAAGGAAGGAGGTGCTAGGAATAGGCTTAGGGCATGAGGTAAAATTCCCTGGACTCACAAAAATGTGAGGAATATAAATAAAATTGTTTGAAGATTTTTGGAAGATGAAAATTCAAAACACGTTTGAATAAAAGCCAAATTGTTTGACTTTAGAAATCCATTTAGATGGAATCCAAAAGAGCTCGAATTTGAGGATGGGGCTCGACAAACGGGAAAAAAATTATTGGCAAGGTTGACGATGAAACTTGAAGTGAAATAGGCATGGGGAAAATTATGCAAGTGTGTTGCGGGTAATTCCAAAGAATGGAATATTTATTAATATAGCTCCATAATATTAGGAGGATATGTTATAAAGAGAAGTCATCCGTCCCTCGATTTGAATGGACTAAAGGTCCACACAATTTATTTAAGTTGAGATGCAAAAGATTAATGACATGATGGCATGATGACATGATGCAAAGTAAAATAAATAACACAAGCACAAAAGAAACACACGGGGGAAACTGGAACATCTGGAATCTTCTGGAATCTTCTGGGACGTCGGTCTTCGGGCGTCACATGCTTGTTCTAGCCCATGCCACCCTACTACTCCTACTACTTATAGTAGTAGTATCGAGGACTCAAGGTGCTGGTTACGTACAGCGAACACATTAACATATGGCCCACCTCACACTGTGGCCAAATTTCCTGGAGTCTGTGCTAGGTTAAAAAGTGTTCTTTGTGAGGATGGGTTGCTGGTCTCAAGTTTAAAACCTGTCGTATTACGTATGCAGACATTGAGATAGTGCAGCATGTGAAGCTAGTACAAATAGTGTACTATAGTTGATTGGCCTCATCCGATAACCCGTTGCAATGCACGTACAATTATGTATTCAAAAAATATATTTTTTTCCTCGTCGCAACACCCACTCAGAGAAGCGACTCGAAAGCCATTCATAAATTTAGTAAGTTTATCACAGGCATATCATTTTATTACCTACACAGGTCATCAACCCACAACGGCAACGAGGATACATTATAAATACTAAAGTTTTCATCACACAACAAATAACAAGCAATGAAATGAACTTCAACTCAACCAATCCTCGGCGTTGGAAACGCTTGCTTTGAACCACAAGTGATTCTCTGGGAAGGGCCAGCTAGTGTCAATATCGAGACCAACGCATGACTGATCATCCAGGCTGAAGCGGCCTACTATATCACAACCATGGTAGGGAGCCACCGCAATGTCTAACGTATAGATACAGTTGCTTCTCATAAATGGTAGTAATGTTGTGTCAACAGCAGTTGGATTGCCTTTCACCATCATTGGATAGTTTTGTCCAAGGAAGAGCGAGTTTGCTCCAAGACTATCAATACTATACCAGGGAGAAGGTGTTGGCGCTAGCACACTAGTATCCATCCTGAAAAGCATGCAACAGGTGTTGGAATAGGTTCGAAGAGTGCGGCCATGGCAGACAACACCTACTCCCTCAGTAGTAACATCAGTAGTGGGCTGTATGCATACAAGAAGTGGTGATCCATTGGAATTAGTTGCCAGCCGCCAGTGAGCATATGGGCCATGCTCGTCCTCATGCTCGTGATCATCACCATCGTCATCTCCCCCTTGGTTATAAATTTTTTCAAGTATAGGTGGTGGAATGTTCACAAGACCATGGAAACACAAGAAGAAGGTTAATTAGTAGAGAAGGGAAACTTGCTAACTCGCATGCATGTGGATGAAACAATTATAATTACGGTGGAAGAAAAACGTCCCGAAACAATAAGGATCCCATGCAAAAACAGTGCCACGAGTGGTGGCAGCAAACACAAGCCTCTCGTATTCAATTGCATCACAGTACACATCCGTGTATAGAAACTGATTTCTGAGCAATATCCATGCAGTCGAACCATGAAGGGCGGCAACAAACTTGTCAAAGATAGCGACAACTTTATATTTCTTGTAATTCCAAGAGCGGTTGGGAACTCGATAAATTGCTATCTTCCATAGACGACAGTTACCATGATCATATTTGAACGTACGTAGATCATCTATGTGCTCAACCTCAAGGCACTCGGAGATTTTTGGAAGTGGAATCCGCTGACGAGTGTACACATTCACAAGTTCCCACTCGCAATTGTACCCAATATAAACAACCCAATCTCCACTTGCGCCCGCCCAATGCTTGCCCTCAAGCGATGGCATCTTAACATCATACGTATCATTATCAAGCGGCATCAACTTGCACAAGGCGAGGCTTCCCTCGTCCCCGCGCCAGTCAGCAGGGTCACGGCGAAGAAGATAGGGGATATCAAACTGCTTCTGGACCCTTGGGTTCCTTGTAATGATGTTATTAGTTGAGTCGAGAATGTTCTTGAACGAACCTGCCAAGCTAGCCGAGGTGATGACGTCGCATCGATCAATGAGTTCCCCCACCACGTCATCTTTCAGAACGGGTGTCACATCCCCAGCTTCACCTTGCATTAGGATAGCACTTGTCTATTGCATCATGTTTAAGTTTTCCAGAAAGTTGAAATGGGGTTTGATCAAACCCTAGCACCAAAAGAATTCAACTAGGTTCAACCTACAAATATTTTCATGACCCAAAATGCCTTCATCAATGTTTGATAATTTTGGCAAGGCTTTGAGACCAAACCAAAATTAGTGAACATTTCTATAGAATATTTTGGGCACTGAATTAAATCATACCTTATTTGCATTTGAGCATTTAAATTTTATATATTATTTTAAATGTCCAAATATTCATGAACTAAAATGTTTACTGTTGGAAATAATCCAAACAGTAGCCTCAAGCAGTTTCATGAATTTTGAGCTTGTTCTAGTATTTTATTTAAAGCCAAAAACAAATACATAAAATAGACAACAGAAACATATTAGAAAAGGAGAGAGAGAACTTACCTGGCCCAAGCTTACCTGGCAGCCCAGCTGGTGGCCCAGCCCACCACCGCTGCAAGTTATCTCCCACCTCTCGCCAGGAGGACGAGAGGCGCGTGGCCGCCGCGCGCCGGCACACACCCGAGCCACCTCCTGCTTTCGCCGAAGCTGGGGGCTGGATGGAGACGCCACGCAACCCCCCCCCCCCCC
>LR738715.1:706449725-706511326 GCA_902687465.1 Secale cereale
GTCCACTCCTCCTCTCCCCTCCTCTGTCTCTCTCGCACGCAACCATCGAATGCCATCGCCGCCGCGCTCGCTGCCACCGCGGCCACAGCCTCCCCCTCGCCTGCTCGGCGTGTCCAAGAGCTCCTTCTCCTCACGCTGAAGCTCCTCGACTATCCGCCCGACACCGGGAGCCCCTGGAGCGGCGTCTTCGACCTCTTCTTCCTCCTATGGCCGCGGAGATCGACGGCGACCGTGCGTCGCTCCGACGCATCCTCGAGCAACCCCCGAGCATCTCGTCCGCCTCCCTGTGAGCTCCTGCGCCGAAACCCCCTCTCCCCCCCTTCTCCGTGCTGTAGCCGCCGCCCCGCGGGCACCCGACGCCATCGTCCTCCATTGCCGGTGAGCCCCGTGCTCTCGAGCCCCTCCGCTCGAACCCGTGGCACCAGCGTGCTTCTGGTGACCCGTAGATGCAACCTAGCCCATCCGCTCCTCCCCTAGCGCACCGTAGCCCCGAAACCATCGGCTCCCGAACTCCGGCGACGCCAAACCTTGATGCCGCGCTCGTTTCCGGCCACCCCAACTACTCCTACATGTCCCGTTGGATGGGCGAGTTCACCAGCTCTCCGTAGAAGCCCTCCGCCGCTAATTTGGTCACCGGAATGGTGTTTCCGAGCCGCGCCGCCGTCCTGGCCCTCGCCGGCGGCGAGTCGCCGGTGGGTTTGACCACCTTTGACCACGGCTGGACTCCCCTCTGTCTCAATGACATGTGGGGCCGGCGTTGGACAAAGTTAGCTTAGGTTGTTAATTAAGTGCTAATTACGGTGCTTAGTTTTATGAGTCAATGACACGTGGGGCCAGCCCCTGTTAAATTAGTTTAGTTTAAAAGTAAACTTAATTAGGCCTGAGAGACTGACATGTGGGCCACCCCCTGACACTATAGTTAGGTTTATTTTAGCACCGATTAATAGGATTAGCTAGTTGTGTCACTAACCAGTGGGTCCCACTGGTCAGGTTTGACTGGACCAGCCTCTGTTGACTACTGACATCACAGTGACGTCATGCTGACACAATAAGTGTTCTCTGGAATTTTAAATAAATTAGAAATGATTTATTTATTTCGGAAAATATTCAAAACTTCTAAAAAATCATATAAAATCAACCGTAGCTCAGATGAAAATAATTTATATATGAAAAATGATCAGAAAAATATGAGGAATCCGTTTATGGAATTTTCATGCATGTTAGAACAACTTATGGCTGCTGTTTAGGCCAAATCATATAAATGGCATTTGAATATCCACATATGGAGTTTGAATTCGAATCTTGGATTCAAACCAACTTCATTTAACCGGTTGCTAGTTGTGTTAGCTCAAATCACAGCATAATGCCATGTCATGATAATGCATCATATTATCGCATTGCATTGATTGTGTTCTCTCTTGTTTGCCGGTGGTTGTCCCCTCTCAGTAGACGTTGTTCCGACGATGTGACCGATGACACTGATGAAGACCCAATGATATCTTCAGATGTGCCAGGCAAGCAAAACCCTATTGAGCATTCCGATACAATCCCACTCTCTCGCTCTTGCTCTCTTTTACTGCATTAGGACAACAACGCTTCAACTGTTACCTGCTGCGGTAGTTGAACCCCTTTCCATTGCATGACCTATCATTGCCAAAGTAAATAGTTGAAACCCACCAGTATGAGTAGGAGTTGTTTGAGCCATGTTGTGCCTACTCATTCATGCTTTCTGGTTATGCCTGCTATTGCTTAGAGTTGTGTCAGGTCTGATTCATCGGGGATGAATTGGAATGGTGATGAACATGTTCTAAGGTGTGTGAGCTAAGTGTGTGAACACGATTTGGTAAAGGTAGCGATGAGAGGCCATGTAGGAGTACATGGTGGGTTGTCTCATTGTAGCCGTCCTCAGGAACTGAGTTCTGTGTTGGTTGATCCATGACCAGTTACTACCATGCATTGGGCCCGAAACCAATGGACCCTCTCGACTTATTAACTGCCCTTGTCCTCTGTTCAGGAGTTGCAACTAGTTTCTGGTGTTGTAGTTTACTGGAGGTCGTGCGCAGCGCTGACCCTCGAGGTGGGCTGTGACGCGGCAGGTACGTGGCACGGTGTACCGGTCGCCCATTTGGTGATGCGGGAACCCTGTACACATCGTTTGGGGTCGTGAGCGACACCCCAGCCCGATCTCCCCATGGATGGAACCCAAATAGGCGATAAACCTGGACTAGAGACTTGTGTGGTTAGTCACGTCGTGGCCGACACCCTCGCGGGGCCTCCGCTTGAAGGTTGCCGAGTACATGTCGTGTAAACGGTGGTAAGTGGTGAGAGCGTGTGTGAAGAAGTACACCCATGCATGGTTATATATGATCTATTCGAATAGTCGTGTCTGCGGTAATGGACTTCTGGGTTACCCCTACAGTTCATAGACAAGTGAAAGTGGATACTCTAAAACACGCAAGATAAGAGTGAGTGTTATGGATGGCCTTCTCGTAGGGAGACTGAAGCGGATCCATAGTGGTGTATTGGTTGGTGAATATGTGGACTCGTGTGCGCCACCTCAAAGAGTTACTTGTAGTTGTAGTTAAGGATAGCCAGCGAGTCAAAGCTGGCTTGCTGCAGTCAAACTCCACCACCCCTTTGTTGATACTGATGCATAAGTAGCTAGTTCTGATGTAAGTCTTGCTGAGTACCTTTGTACTCATGTTTGCTTAATTTATGTTTTTGCATAGAGACTTCAGTCTCACTAGTGGTTCCACATGGACTTCGACGTTTAGCTTGTTACCTCAGCTACGATCTTGTACCCTTGGGAGGGTCTTGTAGATAGTCAGGCTCCTCAGCCTTTTTCATTTGTAGTTGTCTGTAATCAGACATGTTATGCTTCCGTTTCCTGTATGCTCTGTATGTTGGGTCATGTGACCTCTATTTGTAATAAATTCTATGGTGGCTCTTCTGGGCCTTATCTATATGAGTTGTTGAGTTATGTTGTGATGCCATGTTGTACATCACATACTTGCATGTTATGCGTATGTGTAATGTGTATTGCTATGTGTGGGATCCGACACCTAGTTGTTTACCTTTGGTAGCCTATCTTACAGGGAAATGTCTCCTAGTGCTTCCACTGAGCCTTGGTTGCTTGCTACTGCTCCGGAACACTTAGGCTGGCCGGCATGTGTCCTTCTTCGTTCCTGTGTATGTCCCTTAGGGGAAATGTCACGTGTTTTTCCTTTAAGTCTTTGTAGCTCGCTACGACTTGGGTTCATACGTTGATGACCGACACGTTCATTGCTGGGTCATGTATGCATGTCTCTGTAATTTAGCGCCACTTTTGGTTTATAACTAGTCATGTCGGCCCGGGTTCTCTGTCATATGGATGCTAGCGACACTATCATATACGTGCGCCAAAATACGCAAACGGTCCCGGGCCAGGTAAGGTGGCACTTGTGGGGATACCGTGCGTGAGGCCGCAAAGTGATATGATGCGTTACAGGCTAGACCTGTGTGACTTAGAATCGGGGTCCTGACAGCTTTGGTATCAGAGCCTGACTTCCTATAGGATTAGCAAACCAAACTGGTCGAAGTTGTGTCTAGAAACTCTTTAGTTATATTAAGGGAATTGATTGTGGAAGGGAACGTAAGGCTCTTTTTACTCCTTTACCCTATGACCTTCTGATCTGAGTCACCTTCTTCTTTCTACGAGGATTAAGAACTAGGACACTCATTTTATTTATCAGGATCACGTTAATGGTGGATTCAACCCTCAGTTCAGTTTCTACTACTTTTGTTCGTTCAACTATTGGTCTCAGAACCTTGACATTATGATGTTAAGTGGATATGCTACCCTTTTGCTTGGATCTCAAAAGTATTTTCGAGCATTTACAGCCATTATACTGTCCGAGTCATTCCAGGTTTCTAAATAATATGATGCATTTGCGAACCCTTCCTTCATGTTCTGATGTTCCTTTGGGCCAGACTAAGCACACTAGTCAGTGTGTTGAGGTACTCTGTTACCTCGACATATATGTTGGACTTATTATTGTGACCCTAGGTGTCTTAGAAGATCACCCAGCAATCTAGCAATACTCTGTATTCCCAGTGTGATGATTCTGGCCATTGTTCTCGAAAGCATCCCGTGATGCCATTTAGTTAGTAGGCATTCTACTCCTGGGTTCTTGGACCCGAGATTCACTCTATTTACTTCATGTTGATAGTGTTTGCTCGTTCCTTTAGGATATTAGTAACCTTGTGATAGTCCTCGAGGTCCGTGGTTATCATTCTTCCAATACCATGAACCATCATAGCAGGAGTTCTTCTGAACCAAAAGATCACAACCAGAGTGCTCCTGAGTAGTACTCCATTCATACTGTGATTCTACCAATCCTACCTTTCTGCATGGGTTATCCGGAAGAAATATGTGGAACTCGTTCGACATACTAACCTATGCATCCACAACTCAGACAATCATATGTTCCCCGAGTTGTCCCCCTTCAGTTATATTCCGATCCTCATCTATCAATTAATCGTCAAGGGTATGTGTGCGATTGTGTTCATCGATGCCTATTATTCTTGTGGTCCGTCAAGCCATTCTATTCCGAAATGACTAGGAGAAACAAACTCCAGCACCTCATCCATTTCTTGGATTGGTCAAAGTAGTTGTATTCCGCAGATCAAAATGCCAATCCAGCTATTGGTCTGCTCTACCCTGAAGTATTACCCACTTTATGTCAGGAATGTCATGAGAATTGCACCTTCTCTTATGAATTCTTGGCGTAGTGATACCTCTTGCCATCATCATTCGCTCCTTGGTTCCGTGTTGTTGCAACTGGATTACCGACAAGTGAACCGTGATATGTGAAATCAATACTCCTAGTAACTAGATGCTTGGTAGTAAATGGACAATATTCTCATTCTTAGTGTCTTGGTTATTGAATAATCATTCTAAGATATATTATGCTACCTAGTCCTTATTTCTGGTGCACTCTCTAATCAATGAGTTAGGATTGTGTCAATCTCTCGCTCTTTTGATCATATCGTCTTCCCCTGAAAAGAAAGATTATTCTCGGGCTTAGCAACATATCGGTGGTTCGTGATTTTCCGAATATCTTCTCGGGGGTGTTACCAGGTTGTCACCTGACCGCTATGTTGAGTTTGTGATCGAGTTGGTTCTTGTAAACCAGGCATTCCCAAAGAATCTGTGTCGGTTACCCCCTGAGCTAGTTGGTTAAGCTAAACAATAACTTGGAGAGTTGGAAGATAAAAGCTTGCCAGCTTAGTTCATTTCAAGGGGTATATTTGCGTGTGTTGAAGATAGATGACATGTTCATCAATTGGTCCCTGTGATCAGTTTTGGACCTATTGTCGTATCAAAACTTTGATTTGAGTATGGGCTATCGTCAAGTCAAATCAGAACCAATGGTATTCATAATGTTGTCTTACTCGTGCTTGGTCCCTCGAGCATACACCGTTACATCTATTGGTCTGACCAATGCTATCACCTTGTTCACATAGTTATGGAATTCCATCTATCTAGAAACCTGGATGAATTATTGTTGAGCCCATCAACAAACATCCTTATCTTCTCCATAATCTTGTAGGACATTAAGCTAGTATTGGAAACTTTGTAAGCATTATCTTCGTGTTCCATGCATGAAGCATATGTTCGGATGAGGGAAGAAACTTCCCTAATTCATGTGTAATTGATGTAAGTTGCCAGCGTGAGTTCGAGAAAGTTGTTTGCTTCCTGTGGAATCATCCCAAGTAAGTCATGCATATGTGTGAAGTATTCTGTGGTTTGGAGATTTGCAACCTTCACTCCATATGCATCCCTAGCACACCAAGCCACTGATTGAATTGTTCAAGGAGAACAAGTTCCATCATAAGAGCTAATCATATGACTTATGTAAGGACTTCGATATCCTAGACGATGCTTCCCAACCAGAACTCGGTAGTGTTTTATCATAATACTACTACGTGGTTATGCTTGTCTTTGACAACGTGTTCACAGGTTGTAACAGAACCAGCTCATGTTTTGGAGCTTGCTATCGTAGTTAATTCCCAAGAATCTCGCAACATCATCTCGTCGATTTGGGTTGCAAACTTTCATTTTTCTTCCTAGACTCGATGAGTCTGGAATATCCTCTCACCAACCAGATTTGAATCTCAGGCAGATATAATGGTTGGGGCATTTTCCAAGAAGTATAATATTTGGTCTCTCGATAACCGGTAAAGTGGATGTTGTGGCCAACACACCCAGCCGGAAGACCTATTGTTGTAGTATCTTGATTGAAGAAGTTGGCCACCTCCCCATAAGTATTTCGTAGGATTTACCCCCTAGTTGTTCCTTATGGATTTTTGTGCTCCTGAAGTCCGACCTTTTACTTGACATTCTAGGTACCAAACCATTTTAATAAATGGGTTGCGCTAGCACATCAAGGAGAGCATTAGAAGCGGAGTGCTAAATGTCTCTCAGTTGATCATCCAGATTTTGCCCCTTGACATCGCTAAGGTGAAATCTGAGAAAGTGTTATCTCCCTTTCCATCTGCATCGTCCATCACTATTCATCATGGTCGTATGTTGTGTTGCCAGGATCCTTGACACGGATATTGGTAAAACCTTGATGAATATGGGAATGCTCAAGTTCTTGAGAGCATGCACAAGCACTAGGTGTTACCATCAACACTAACCGGGATTGCTCCCAATGTTCTTGGTTATGTTATAACCTCTCAAAGAGTAGATTCACTCTCTATTGTTGGGTTTTCTTCCCAGTTACCAGAATCATTCCCAGCATTTGCATTTTGTTCCCAGCTTGCACCACCATCGTGCCAACTTTCCATTGGTTGCCCTTCTCAGCAACTGTTGTTCAGGATTATCTTCAAAAGTGGTCCTACCATGGGTCCCATCCATTTCCGATGATAAGCAAAATCATCCCTTGTGTTGTCTTCAACAAGGTAGTCCACATCATCCATTCTGGCCCGAGAATTTCATTCTTTCGGACTCCGTCAAACGATTGTTTGTGAATACCTTAGGCTGGTATAAAGAATTTCAATGATCTCTATATCAAAAGTAATTCTTTTTGCCACTTAAGGGGATAATTCTACGAGTCACCTTCTCTAAGGTGCCCCGTCTGGTGACCTCGATCACCCTCTTCTTAGGTGTGGAATTATTGCCACTAGGTGAACCTTCATTGTTTGCTTCACTCCATCCCCCTGGAGGTGTACTCCGTGTCTCAGCTCAAGAGATGTTTCAACATCTCACTCCAAGAGTTGATCTTGAGTTGCCCGATCTTTCACAAGATCAACCACTGCGGAGTTTCTTTCGTCGTCACCATGTTGGACAACGATCTCAAAAGCAAGGATGTCAAGATCAACATGATGCAAGCAATCAACATTTTTTTGAAGTGAAATTGGATCGGGAAGATTGAGTTAGCTTGTGTCCCCTCTGATTTCTTACCTCACGACTTGAATCTCGGGACGAGATTCTTGTTTTAGTGGGGGTGAGATGTCACATCCCTAGCTTCACCTTGCATAGGATAACACTTGTCTGTTGCATCATGTTTAAGTTTTCCAGAAAGTTGAAATGGGGTTTGATCACACCCTAGCACCAAAAGAATTCAACTAGGTTCAACCTAAAAATATTTTCATGACCCAAAATGCCTTCATCAATGTTTGATAATTTTGGCAAGGCTTTGAGACCAAACCAAAATTAGTGAACATTTCTGTAGAATATTTTGGGCACTGAACTAAATCATACCTTATTTGCATTTGGGCGTTTAAATTTTATATATTATTTTAAATGTCCAAATATTCATGAACTAAAATGTTTACTGTTGGAAATAATCCAAACAGTAGCCTCAAGCAGTTTCATGAATTTTGATCTTGTTCTAGTATTTTATTTAAAGCCAAAAACAAATACATAAAATAGACAACAGAAACAAATTAGAAAAGGAGAGAGAGAGAGAGAGAGAACTTACCTGGCCGAAGCTGACCGGGCAGCCCAGCTGGTGACCTAGCCCACAACCGCTGCCAGTCATCTCCCACCTCTCGCCAGGATGACGAGAGGCGCGTGGCCGCCGCGCGCCGGCACACGCCCAAGACACCTCCTGCTTCCGCCGATGCTGGGGGCTGGATGGAGACGCCACACAACCCCCCCGACCCCTCTGGCCTGTCCACTCCTCCTCTCCCCTCCTCTGTCTCTCTCGCACGCAACCACCGAACGCCATCACCGCCACGCTCGCTGCCACCGCGGCCACAGCCTCTCCCTCGCCTGCTCGACGTGTCCAAGAGCTCCTTCTCCTCACGATGAAGCTCCTCGCCGATCCGCCCGACGCCGGGAACCCCTGGAGCGGCGTCTTCGACCTCTTCTTCCTCCTACGGCCGCGGAGATCGCCGGCGACCGTGCGTCGCTCCCATGCATCCTCGAGCCCCTCGAGCATCCCGTCTGCCTCCCTGTGAGCTCCTGTGCCGAAACCCCCTCTTCCTCCCCTTCTCCGTGCCGTAGCCGTCGCCCCACGGGCACCCGATGAGCCTCGTGCTCTCGAGCCCCACCGCTCGAACCCGTGGCACCAGCGTGCTTCTGGTGACCCGTAGATGCAACCTAGCCCATCAGCTCCTCCCCTAGCGCACCGCAGCCCCAAAACCATCGGCTCCCGAACTCTGGCGCTGCCAAACCTCGACGCCGCGCTCGTTTCCGGACACCCCAACTACTCCGACCTGTCCCGTTGGATGCGCGAGTTCACCAGCTGTCGGTGTACTAAAGTAGGGGTACCTTAGTATCCCGAACTTGTGCACGGGCAGTTGCAGCGTCCTGCGGCAAGGCTAGCCAGGCGACCGCCAAGATCCTCCGTGGTTCCCTTGGAGCCATTCAAGAACAAAGTATTCAAGTCAAAAAGACAAGACCCCGGCAAGAGGAGCTTGCCGAGATGGCCACCCAAGGCACAAAACTACTCAAGGCACAAGACCCTGGCAAGAGGAGCTTGCCGGGAAGGCCAATCGAGGCATCTCAAGAAACTTGCCGCGACGAGCCACGCGTCCCGGCAAGGCCTGGTGAGCGACAACCTCCTAGGCGCGACAAGATGGCAACCCCGGCAAGGCACTTGCCGCGGCAAGCTTCCACTCAGTACCCGCGCTCCAGCGCATCCACCCGCGTGTCACTCTTGGGCCATCCCAGGCGCACGTGGCGGGATGCTGTGCAGCTAGGGGTACACGTTGGCAAGCAGCGATGACGAGGCTACCGTCGTGGCGGACGGTGGCGCCCCTGACGGCCACTTTTTGCACTGTTTGGGCGACGGCGACGGGCATTTAATGCCCTTGTCCCCTGCCGTCAGGGTTAGGTACGGGACACTGTACAAGCACTGTTCCAACTACCACCCCTTTTACATTTTTACCCTCATCTATGTTGCCACCTGTCGGTGACCCCTTCGACCTATAAAAGGAGGCCCATGCGCAACGTAGAGGGGGTTCCGAACATCGATCATTCTCCACGCTCGGTCTAGCTAGCGGGTAGAGTGTACTGTAGCTCTCCTCGCTCCCGAGCAAGACACAATACAAACCAAAGCAGGAGTAGGGTTTTACGCATCCTTGCGGCCCGAACCTGGGTAAATTGCTCGTGTGTTCGCCTCGATCCGCTCTTTGTGCATCCTCCGCCCCCTGCCGTACCGAGTAGGGGGCCAGCCACGGGCAGTTGCAGCGTCCCGCGGCAAGGCTAGCCAGGCGACCGCCAAGATCCTCTGTGGTTCCCTTGGAGCCATTCAAGAACAAAGTATTCAAGTCAAAAAGACAAGACCCCGGCAAGAGGAGCTCGCCGAGATGGCCACCCAAGGCACAAAACTACTCTAGGCACAAGACCCTGGCAAGAGGAGCTTGCCGGGAAGGCCAATCGAGGCATCTCAAGAAACTTGCCGCGACGCGCCATGCGTCCCGGCAAGGCCTGGTGAGCGACAAGCTCCTAGGCACGACAAGATAGCAACCGCGGCAAGCTTCCACTCAGTACCCGTGCTCCAGCGCATCCACCCGCGTGTCACTCTGGGGCCATCCCAGGCGCACGTGGCGGGATGCTGTGCAGCCAGGGGTACACGCTGGCAAGCAGCGATGATGAGGCTACCGTCGTGGCGGACGGTGGCGCCCCTGACGGCCACTTTTTGCACTGTTTGGGCGACGGCGACGGGCATTTAATGCCCTTATCCCCTGCCGTCAGGGTTAGGTACGGGACACTGTACAAGCACTGTTCCAACTACCACCCCTTTTACATTTTTACCCTCATCTGTGTTGCCACCTGTCGGTGACCCCTTTGACCTATAAAAGGAGGCCCATGCGCAACGTAGAGGGGGTTCCGAACATCGATCATTCTCCACGCTCGGTCTAGCTAGCGGGTAGAGTGTACTGTAGCTCTCCTCGCTCCCGAGCAAGACACAATACAAACCAAAGCAGGAGTAGGGTTTTACGCATCCGTGCGGCCCGAACCTGGGTAAACTGCTCGTGTGTTCGCCTCGATCCGCTCTTTGTGCATCCTCCGCCCCCTGCCGTACCGAGAAGGGGCTCCGGAGTCTTCCCCAATGTGGCTCTTTTCCGCCATTACTTCACGCCTCGAGTTGAGAGGGGAGAGCCTCTGTCTGGCGGAATCTCTTGGATCTCTAGGACCCACAAGAAGGAAGCTTACTTGTCGGGAGAGCTCCGTGGCAAGTGGGATGAGTGGAGAGCCAATTGGTGTTGGATCGTAGAGGATGACCCGCAGCCATTCACCGCCCGGCGCCAAGCCCCAGTAGTATGCGGCAACGACTGGAGCGATTTGGCCCCGGAGGATAGAAGATTAAAGATTGCTACTACCCGGATCCTTCGCCTTAGGCACGCCAAGCTCACTGTAGGCGCAGTTGGAGCAGATTTTCTCCGCCGCCGCATCGCCCCCTTACAAGAGAGGAAGAGGCCCGCCTGGGATTTCGAGAACGCGGCAGATATCAAGAGGCTGCGCCCGGGCCTCAATTATAACTTCACTGTCCTGGAGCTCAACGCGATGCTCCAGGCGTTGTTCAAGTACGACTCCGACCATCCCGAGTGGTTTACGTTGCCGGAGGGCGTAGTTCCGCTGTGCAAAAGCTCGTCGCTCAGCGCCATCCCTTGGCGGAGTGCTCGCCCTTGGCGGAGTGTTCGCCCTTGCCGGGGAGCTTCCTCTTGGCGGTGTGGTCGAGGCGTGCGACACGTCAGGGGCGGTCTCCTGGCGCTCCTGGTGCTGCTGCTCTGCTCCTGCACGAACCAACAAACAAGACACCAGTAAATAAGGAGCACCCACGCACGCCCAAAAGTAGAAGATGCACTACACTTACGCTGGGGGCTGCTCTGAAGAACAGTTGCCGGGTCCGGCAAGCTTGCCTCAGGCGTGGCCCCAGCTGTCGCCGCGGGCTCGTCCTCGATGACGATCACCGGGACCTTTACCCTCTTCGCTCCCCTCTGGGCCAGTGTTCTGAAGAAGAACAAGTTCAGAGTTAGGCAAAGGAGATACAAGACAAAGGACAAGTTGAAAATCAAAGAAATACAAAAATTGCAAAGACTTACTCTTCTTCCTCCTCGTCGGAGCTGAGCGCAGAGAAGTCAAAATCTGGCTCACGCATCCCGGCGCGAGGAGGCGGAGGAGTGGGCTCCCTTGGCCACTTGGTGGGAGCAGGGACGGTGGTCTGAGAAGACCCCGCTCCGGTTGCCGCCGAAGCGTGAGGGGCGGCAGGAGCAGAGGCACCAGTCCGGGAAGAGCCCCTTCTCGGTACGGTAGGGGGCGGAGGATGCACAAAGAGCGGATCGAGGCGAACACATGAGCTAGATCTTCACCAACTTCATCAACTTCATCGACTCTATCAGCATGCCGCCGAAGAAGAAGGCTTCGGAGGCAGCAGGTCCGTCCGCGTCGATCCCACCACCGCCGGAGCCTACGGCTGGTGGGGTAGACGCCGGAGGAAGAACGGACGTCGGCGAGGAAACTCACGGCGCCGCCAAGTCCAAGGACAAGACGGATGACCGGGCGCACTCTAAGGCCTCGGTGTCCGTACATGCACCGCGCCCATCTCAGGAGGCGCAGGACCGGCAGCGACGTGGTACTCAGGGTACCATACGCTTGCTGGGCCAAGGTCAAGCTGGCGGATCTCGGGACGCTCAAGGCCAGCATGCACATCAACATGCTGGCACAAGCAAGGCGCGGTCGCCGGGACGGGATGATGCTCCTTCTAACGTGGTTAGGAGTCCGAGCATATCCCGCTCCTCGCAACATTCGCCACCGCAACCCGCCACTCCAGCCGAAGCTCTAGCACGAGCTCAACTGCATCTAGACTTCCCTCCAGCGGCAGACAAGGCCGACGACTGGAGGGCCACCATCCAGAGCCTCGTCGCCTTCGCCAACGGCGACACCCCGTGGCAGCCAAGCACGTCACGGCCGCGGCAAGTCAGCCAGGCGCAGGCCGATGGCGGCAAGACCGGTGGGGGTGCAACCACCGTGCACTCTCCGCCCCAGAGGCCGAAATCGCCGACTCGCCGGATCAACCTCGACGACGACTCCACCGCGTCATCAGACCCGCGAGCTCGCCGCGATCAACGCCAATTTCTCGACGATCAACAACAAGAGGACGCTCGAACCCGCATCGAGCGCCGAAGAGAAGTGCGGCGTCAATCCGACCAGCGCGCTAGGCCCGCTGTTGACATGCACGCGCCCGGGGGACCAGGCAACTTGCCGTATGCGGTAGGTTGCCCTGCGTTCACTCGTGAGCTGCGGCAAGTCCAGTGGCCCAGCATGAAGAACTTCAAGCCCGACGTACCGGAGAAGTACGACGGCAAGACGCATCCGTCGGAGTTCCTCAGCATCTACACCATCGCGGTGCAGGCTGCTGGGGGACGAGACGAGAAGATACTCGCCAACTACTTTCCGCTGGCGCTCAAGCCAAACGTCAGATCTTGGCTCATGCACTTGCCGGACAACTCCATTTCTTCTTGGGCTGACCTGTGCCATCAGTTTGTCGGCGCCTTCACGGGCGGCCACAAGACACATGGCCAGGAGAGTGACCTTCATCTGCTCGCCCAGAAGGAAGGAGAGCCCATGCGCAAGTATATCCAGAGGTTCAACCGCGTGCAACACAACATCCCAGACGTCCACCCTGCCGCGGTCATCAGCGCGTTCCACCAGAACGTGCGTAACCACAAGATGAGGGAGGAGATGGCGATGTGCAAGATCAGGGACGTCAGCGAGCTGTACGCCCTGGCCGACAAGTGTGCACTTGCTGAAGAGGGGAGGAAACTCCCCGGAGAGGATACAGGAGCAGGGGGATCTGACAGTGAGGATGCCGCCCCGGCAAAGAAGAACCGGTGGCGGAACAACAGGAAGAAGAAGGACAAGGAAGTGCTAGTCATTGAGCAGTCCGGCAAGGAGGACGGCGCCAAGAAAGCCCAAGTTGGTAGCTCCGGCAAGGAGACTGCCGCGTGCACCAACTGCCAGGCTGTGGCGGCCGCCGACAAGCAAGACGGCACCGACAAGCAGTACTGCAAGATCCACCGCACCAAGGGCCACGACCTCCAGAACTGCAAGAGGATCGAGTATCTCGTCGAGCAGCAAAAAGCTGAGTACGAGCGACGCGACAAGGAGAAGGCCCAAGGAGGTGATGGGGGATCCGGCAAGAAGCGGCCATTCAATGGCCGGGGAGGACGCCGCGGCAAGGCCAAGCACCGGCAAGGAGACAGACCTCCCTGCGGCCGCGACAAGGACGAAGACGACGACGAAGACGAGGACATGGATGATGGAGAGACCAGTGAGCAGGAGTTTCAGAAAGCCACGGAGGTTTTGTGTGTCGCCGGCGGTGCTTCTCTGCATACTTCACACCGACAACTCAAGCAGTGGGTGCGTGAAGTCAATGCGGCAGAACCGCCTGTCGAATCGCGGAAACTTCTAAAATGGTCCAGCACGCCTATCATCTTTGATATTGAGGACCACCCTGATCGCACAACGGCGGTCAGGTGCTTGCCGATGTTGGTTTCACCAACCATCCGCAACCTCAAGGTCACAAAGATGTTAGTTGACGGCGGGGCCGGCTTGAACCTGATCTCCTCAACTGTGATCCAGAAACTCCAGATCCCCGACAGCGAGCTTGAGGAGACCGTCACATTCCAAGGGATCAACCCGGGAAGGAGCAAGCCGAAGGGGAAGATCACGCTGCCAGTGACATTTGGTGGCGAGCTGAACTTCAGGACCGAGAGGATCACCTTTGACGTTGCCGATACCCCATTGCCTTACAATGGGATACTTGGACGTCCGGCACTCGCCAAGTTCATGGCAGCCTCTCACTACGCCTACAACATGCTCAAGATGCCAGGCCCGATAAGCGTCATCTCTGTCCCTGGCGACAAGAAAGATGCCCTTATCTGTGCCGACAAGATTTACCGGGATGCAGCAGCCGCAACTGATAGCGAGACACTTGCCGCTGAAGCTCCCGGGGGGAAGGACAAGACAAAGTCCGACAAGAGCTCTGGGGCCCACTCCGGCAAACGCACCTCTTCGGAATGCTGCGCTGCTGTCGAGGACGCTCCATCGAGCTCCACCGGCAAGTGTAAGAAGACGATGGCAGCTCCACCAGCAACCAAGAAGGTGTCCGCCAAGGAGGACGGCACTGGTGGTACTTTTACCATCAGTGCCATGCTTGACCCTAAATAGGAAAGCGCGCTCGTTGCTTTCCTGCGGGCGAATGTCGAGGTGTTTGCTTGGCAACCGCCCGACATCCCCGGTGTTCCCAGGAAAGTGATTGAGCACAAGCTTGCCGTTTGTCCTCACGCGCGGCCCGTCAAGCAGAAAGTTAGGAAGCAAGCAGTGGAGCGCCAAGAGTTCATAGCAGAAGAGATCAAGAAAATGGAAGCAGCAGGCCTTGTCAGAGGAGTGCTGCATCCGACGTGGCTAGCCAATCCTGTAGTCGTGCGTAAGGCAAATGGGAAGTGGAGGCTTTGTATCGACTTCACCGATGTGAATAAAGCTTGTCCCAAAGACCCATTTCCCTTGCTGCGCATTGACCAGATTGTTGACTCCACAGTGGGATGTGACCTGCTTTCATTTCTTGACGCATACTCGGGATACCATCAGGTCTTCCTGGCTGAAGAAGATGAGGAGAAGACCGCATTCATTACTCCGTGTGGCACTTACTGTTTCATACGGATACCTTTTGGTTTGAAGAATGCTGGTTCAACATTTGCAAGGGTGGTCCATACAGCTTTTGAGCCACAGATCCACAGAAATGTAGAAGCGTACATGGATGACATAGTGGTTAAGAGCAAGGACAGGGCTACCCTAGTTCAAGATTTAGATGAGACCTTTGCAAATCTGCGCAATATCCAGCTCAAGCTCAACCCCGAGAAGTGTGTGTTTGGAGTCCCCTCCGGCAAGCTTCTCGGGTTCTCTGTGTCTCAGAGGGGGATTGAAGCCAATCCCGACAAGATTAAAGCCATCGAGCAGATTGAAGCACCAAAGCGCGTCAAGGATGTGGGAAAACTTGCCGGTTGCGTGGCTGCTCTCAGGAGGTTTATCTCTAAGTCAGCAGAGTGCGCCCTGTCGTTTTTCAAAATCTTGAAAAAGGCAGGCCCAATGAAGTGGACTCCGGAAGCGGAGGCTGCGCTGCAAGACTTGAAGAGGTACCTGTCCTCTACTCCAATACTTGTCGCACCTAAGCCACAAGAGAAGTTGATGCTGTACCTAGCGACAACCAATCAAGTGGTTAGTGCTGCGTTAGTTGCGGAGAGGGAGGCAGATGATGAGCCAGCAACCGCGGCAAACACATCCAGCGACAAGCAGGGGGCTTCCCCGACGAGCTCTGGTCCCGACAAGGATGGATCTGCGCAAGTGCAAGAGGAGGTACGGAAGAAGATGGTGCAGCACCCAGTCTACTTTGCCAGCTCCCTTCTGTAGGGGGCTAGGTCAAGGTACTCTGGCGTGCAAAAGCTGCTTTTCATCCTACTCATGGCCTCGAGAAAGCTGCGCCATTACTTCCAAGCACATGAGATAACAGTTGTCACTCGCTCTCCGCTGAATAGAATACTGCAGAATCCAGAAGCAACAGGCAGGATTGTTGAGTGGGCACTGGAGCTGTCAAGCTTTGGCCTAAAGTTTGAAAGCACGTCAACTATCCAAAGCAGAGCATTGGCAGAGTTTATAGCAGAGTGGACGCCAACACCAGGCGACCGCCAAGATCCTCCGTGGTTCCCTTGGAGACATTCAAGAACAAAGTATTCAAGTCAAAAAGACAAGACCCCAGCAAGAGGAGCTTGCCGGGATGGCCACCCAAGGCACAAAACCACTCAAGACACAAGACCCTGGCAAGAGGAGCTTGCCGGGAAGGCCAATCGAGGCATCTTAAGAAACTTGCCGCGACGCGCCACGCGTCCCGGCAAGGCCTGGTGAGCGACAAGCTCCTAGGCGCGACAAGATAGCAACCGCGGCAAGGCACTTGCCTCGGCAAGCTTCCACTCAGTACCCGCGCTCCAGCGCATCCACCCGTGTGTCACTCTGGGGCCATCCCAGGCACACGTGGCGAGATGTTGTGCAGCCAAGGGTACACGATGGCAAGCAGCGATGACGAGGCTACCGTCGTGGCGGACGATGGCGCCCCTGACGGCCATTTTTGCACTGTTTGGGCGACGGCGACGGGCATTTAATGCCCTTGTCCCCTGCCGTCAGGGTTAGGTACGGGACACTGTATAAGCACTGTTCCAACTACCACCCTTTTTACATTTTTGCCCTCATCTGTGTTGCCACCTGTCGGTGACCCCTTTGACCTATAAAAGGAGGCCCATGCGCAATGTAGAGGAGGTTCCGAACATCGATCATTCTCCACGCTCGGTCTAGCTAGCGGGTAGAGTGTACTGTAGCTCTCCTCGCTCCCGAGCAAGACACAATACAAACCAAAGCAGGAGTAGGGTTTTACGCATCCGTGCGGCCCGAACCTGGGTAAACTGCTCGTGTGTTTGCCTCGATCCGCTCTTTGTGCATCCTCCGCCCCCTGCCGTACCGAGAAGGGGCTCGAGCCCGTTGATGGAAGCTTACGTCGACGAAGTGAGAAAGCTTGAAGAACACTTCGACGGCCTACAGATGGAGTATGTTCCAAGAACTCAGAACGACATCGCAGATGGCCTGTCGAAGTGCGCCGCACTAAAGTTACCTGTGGAACCAGGGATCTTTGTACTCAAGCTGACTCAACCATCCGTAACACCATCAACTGGACAAAGCAAGAAGAGGAAGTTGGTTTCCGGTGACTATTTTCCGGCAGAGCTTCCCGAAGCCGCCGCCAAGAAAGTCCCCAAGATCAACACTGAAAATGCTGAGGAGCAGTTTGCTCCTGCAAGCCCTAGGGTTTGTACAATTGAAGCAGATGCTCCCGACAAGTTGTGCCTCGGCAAGCCTGCCGGGGAACGTCAAGCTCCGGCTGAACCACAGGTCCTAGACGTGGAAGCGGACGTTCCCGCAGCAATAGATGTGCCTTTAGTCCTTGCTGTCGAGCCGCAAGCTCCAGCATGGGCACAGCAGATTGTCCGTTTCCTCCTGATAGGAGAACTTCCCGAAGAGTAAGAAGAAGCAGATAGAGTAGCCCGACAGTCAAGTATGTACCAGTTTGTCAACAACGAACTATACAGAAGAAGACTCAACGGTGTTAAATTGAAGTGTATTCCCCGGGAAGATGGACAGAAGCTGTTGGCAGAGATACATGGGGGCATATGTGGCCACCACATTGGCACAAGAGCATTTGCCGGCAAGGCATTCCGGCAAGGTTTCTTTTGGCCAGAAGCCCTCTAGGATGCAACTGCACAAGTAACCAAGTGTGAAGCGTGCCAGTTCCATTCCAAACAGATACACCAGCCAGCTCAAGCTCTCCAGACGATCCCTTTATCCTGGCCATTTTTGGTCTGGGGACTCGACATCCTCGGCCCCTTTCCCCGCGCAGCCGGGGGCTTTGAGTACTTGTGCGTTGTGATCGACAAGTTCACAAAGTGGCCAGAAGTGGAACCAGTGAGAAAGGTGACAGCACAGTCAGCGGTCAAGTTCCTCGGGTCGATTGTTTGCCGTTTCAGAATCCCTAACAGGATCATCACTGACAACGGTATGCAATTCACAAGTCGCACTTTCATGCAGTACGTTCAAGACCTTGGCGCCAAGGTCTGCTTCGCTTCTGTTGCTCACCCGAGGAGCAACGGTCAAGCGGAGAGAGCAAACGCTGAAGTGCTGCGTGGACTCAAAACAAGAACTTTCGACAGGCTGCACAAGTGCAGAAGAAACTGGATCGAGGAGTTGCCGGCGGCTCTTTGGTCGATCAGGACGACGCCAAATCGAGCCACCGGACAGACACCCTTTGCTCTAGTCTATGGAGCAGAAGCAGTTCTCCCCACGGAACTCGTATACGGGTCACCTCGAGTGCTCGCTTATGATGAGCTCGAGCAAGAGCAGCTGCGACAAGATGACGCGCTGCTCCTTGAGGAGGACCGTCTTCAGGCTGTTGTGCGAGCTGCTCGCTACAAGCAAGCTTTGCGCCGCTACCATAGCCGCAAAGTTAACGCCAGAAGTCTCGAGGAAGGCGACCTTGTTCTTCGGCGCGTTCAGTCCGCCAAGAATTCCAACAAGTTGACGCCGAAGTGGGAAGGCCCTTATCGTGTGAAACGAGTCACTAGGCCCGGCGCTGTCCGCCTTGAGACCGAAGATGGCTTACCGGTGAGCAACTCCTGGAACATTGAGCATCTTCGCAAGTTTTACCCATAAGGCGCGGTTGCCGTGATCCGCTCCGGCAACCACCTTTTGTACAAGTCTTGCCGCTGTTGCATGTAATCCTTTGTACAAAGCCGGGCGCAGACCCCATGCATCAGTAAAGCTTATGTGCCTCGCACATCTTGTCATTTCATGCTTTTTTTTTTCTTTTTGCATGTATTACCTGACACTTTGTGCAGCACCTATCCCTGGTAAGCAATAACGAGCCCGAAGGCTCCATACCTGTATTCTCTCTTCTATCTTTTCTCTCAAGGAGAAGAAGGTTCCCGCGCGCACAAGTTTGTCGGGGGGGAGGAAGATATGGACCAAGCGCCGTTCAAGAAATCCTTGCCTTGCCGAGAAGCAGACAACACAAAAGCTAAGTTGCCAAAGTTTGAGCAATCAAATTTTTAAATTTTTAAGTTATCTTCCATGAACGACCTTGCTTTGTATGGAAAACCTGTGCGCGGAGGAACCAACTTGTGGCTAGCTGCGCCCTTACTTTGTTTCGAGCACGCTCAACGACTTAAGTGTGCTGCGACTAGTGTCGCGCCCTTACTTCGTTTTCGAGTTCGCTCAACAGTTTAAGTGTGCTGCGACTAGTTGCGACAAGGTTTCTTGTCGGCAACGGCACTACCAGCAGGCTGCTGAAGTTCCGCACTCAGCGCTCGCGGCAAAGGTGCCTACGCCGACAAGTTCCCTAAAAGCGTAGGGTAAAAATATACAAAGCAAAGGAAATCAAGTAAAGGAAAAAACATTGCATTAACTACCCAAAATAGAGTTATATTACAAAGCAACTTGTCGCAGCTCTAATAGACTGTTCTCATAACATGGTTAACAGCGACACGAAAAAGAAGAAAGTGGACAAGACTAGTCCGTGCGGTCGCCCTCAACCCTCTTGATACCACTCACCTTGTCCACAATGGGTGCGGCAAGGACCTTGAGCGCTTCATGGTCGGCGTCCGGCGGCAAACTCCTAAGGACGTTGGTGAGGTTGAGGCCTGGATTGTGGAAGACCACCTTCACTGTAACACCCCAAAAATTTAACCATGATTTATTTATTAAAATTATGCCAGGAAATTAATTTTTTATTTTCTGGATTTTCTTTTGAGTTCAGAACCATTCTTTTCTTCTGAATTGTGGAGTTTTCTCTCCAAGGGGAACTTTTCAAAAATATTGTTGGACCTGTATACCTTCTCAAGATCATTTCTTTTGTCAGCAGAATTATTTCTATAAATGTTTTCCTAAAGCTTTATTGCTTTTAAATTGGTTTCTCATAAGTTTTGGAGTCCCTTTTGCACTGCAACCTTTTGATGAATGCCTTTAAAAATTTCCACCAAAATTTGGGGATGACATGTGATGGTCCTAAATCACTTTTATGCAAAAACCTCTCTTAGTCATTTGAGGATTTTGAGCCCTACCTCTAGTTTTTCAAATCTGGTTCAGTTTGCAATTTGCACTACAACCTATTTTTATTTTTCTCTATAAATTCCACCAAAATTTGGAGATGTTAGTAGAGGCATATAATTCATTTCTATGCAGAAATCCATGGGTGTTCTTTGGAAAAATTGAGCAGAACATCCTCTTTTGCTCTCTGGTCCAGTTTGCCATTTTCTACTGCAACCCCTTGTTATCTTGCCCCATTGCCCATGAGATTTCTCCTGCTATTAGTATACCCTACTAAACTCCTAAGTCCAAGAGATTAGACCCTATCTCATCTTTTTAGTCCACCAAATCATCCTCAGCAATTTCTTTCCAGAATTGGATTCTGACAAAAGTTGCATTACCAAGTTTCTTGTTTATCCAATCCAACTTCACCATCATATTTCTCTCCTAAAGAGACCCCATTCTGCCAATTTGCATCTCTAGCAAAGCCCTACAGGTGGCTCTGGCATTATGTCGAACACCTATAGTGCATGATCAGTTTTGGCATAGTTTTGAGTTTGCATTATGAACCTGCTTGCTTTGCCTGACCATCTTGTCCACTAATCTCCTAGCTAACTCTAACCTAGCCCTGTTCATCCCCAGCCTCATCCAAACCCTCTAGCTAGCCTTGGCATATCGTCGAGCACCTGGCGTGCGTGCTCTGGGCGCGCCCAGAGCGCACGTTTTGCACGCGCGCACGCCCGAGCCGCCGCGTCGTGCCCCTGGCCCTTGCTCACCTGCAGAGCCACGCCGCCCTCGTCCACACGTCGGAACCCTCCAAGCCAACCCCTGGAGCCCGGCAGCGCCGCCGCAGCGAGCCCCCTTGGCGGCTAGCCTTCGGCTACAGCTCGCCCGTACCATGGCCGGCGCCGCCCCGACCACCACAGCTCGCCAGCTGCTCTGGGGAACAGCTCGAGCTCATCCGCGAGCTCGTTGGTTAGTGCCGACCATCGCCACGTCGCCCTGCTAGCAACAGAACGGCGGTACACCGGCGTTCCTATCCGCAGCCGCGGGAACCGACCTCCCCCGCCTATAAAAAGGAGCCCCGAGCTCGTCCAGACCCTCAGGCAACCTCAGGCCATCTTCCTGGAGCTCCCGTGGCCAGCAATCGATGGAGGGAGGCTGTCTTCCTCATCTCCGGTAGCTTCGGCCGCCGCCGCATTCCAGTGCCGTGCGTCGCAATCAGAGCCTCCCCCGCCCTTCCAGTGCCCCCATTCTCTTCCCCTAGACCGTGCGGAGCCGCCCCACCTCTCTAGCCCGATCGGGAGCCACCATAGCTCGAAACCCCAAATCCTCCCGAAACGCCGCCCGCCGCAGAGCTCGCCGCCGGCGACTCCCTACACCCCCGCGGACCTAGCAACCACCGGAAGGACCGCCCTGGACTGGCGGATCCATCCCCGCCCTCAGAACCCCGCGAGGAGCCGCCGTTCGCCGGCGTCTATCGCCGGAGCCCCGCCTCGGCTCGGCCAGAGGAGGAAGAGGGCGCGGGCGACTGGTCAAACCTGACCAGTGGGCCCGAAGGACCCACTGTCAGTGACCCAGCGACGGCCCGCGCTGGTTTAAGTGGAAACGTAAATAACAGGAGTACGTCTTCTCTGTCTCAAAAGCGTATTCTTCCTTGAACCGTTTTCCTTTTCTGTTTTATTTAAAAACAGAGTTTTGACTAAACTTTGACTGTCTATAACTTTTAAAATATAAGTCCTTTTGACTTGATTCTTTTTCTGTTGTTTCTAAAATTTTGTCTAGTTTATTTTCATATTTATTCGAAAAATTTCCGAACAACTTTTGTGTACTGTTTTTAGATTATGTGTTAATTTGAATTTTCTTAAAATAGGATCTTGGAGAGGAGATGAAAACTTTCAAAAGTGCACCCCACCCACACACTCTCGAAAGGCAAGCATCTTGAACACAGATATGATATTTTGTTGAATGCTTGCTAGGAGTAGTAAGCTATGTTTATGTCACATGAAATAATGAGTTTTGCATATAATGGCAAGACATGCATAGATGCATTTGATGAGAAGTTGATTTGCTGTGATCATGCTATATGCATGTGAAGTGGTTACTGCCTCATGCCACGTATGCCTGAGCTGGTCCGGACAGACTTCGGGGAGAAGTTTTGTCATGGATAAAGTATGACCATGAAGATGGTACCTCATGGTGATGAGAGAGATCAGTGAGGGCATGTCGAGGCATGATGAGTGGTGATTCTGTCTGTTGGTGTGAAATATATTTGTTATGCTAATCATGCAGGTGCTGCTTTAACCTCCTGAGTCGACCGTAGATTGAGTCTTGTTCCGGTAACCCCCATACTTGTTTCGTACTACCACTTGTCCCTGCCGCAGGTAGGGTACAGTCCAGTAAGTTGTCAACCCCTTTCTTGGCACACACCGTACAGAGAGGCCATGGTGGAAGATACCGGCTGCATCCGGTAGGCATGCCACCTGGTCCGGGGCATGGGTGTTTCCGGTTGGGGCCGAGGGGGTAGCTCCCCTAGTTTGCGCGCATTATAAATTCTGTGATCCCATGCTAATCGAGGTTGTAGCCTCCCCACTTAGAGTTTTACTTAGCAGGTGTCGTGGGTGATTCCAGTCACCGGTAAGTTAAGCTAGTGTGTGCAGGTCAGGTGTGTTTTCAATTAAAAGACCGTAAATGGAATTAGTCCCGATGGACTAAAGGAATCCGTTACTCGTGGGTAAAGAGTACACCCTCTGCAGAGGTTATACCTATTCAAATAGCCGTGTCCGCGGTTAAGGATTACAGTCTGGGATGGGTCAAGTGTCGGTCTTAGTGTCGGTCTTTGGAGGAAAAACTGCTAAGTCAGAACATTGATCATAACATGTGACATATGATGATTATGATTATTATTATTATGGACTAACCATTTGTATTATTTGAATTATTGAGTATCCCTGGAATGGTTCTACCTCCTGGATATTCCCTGTGATTATTCTCATATAAGCCCTTTATGTGGTGTCGCTCAGACGCCCGACTGTGGCATGCTTATTATTTATTTTTCCTATAAGCCCTTTATGTGGTGTCGCTCAGACGCCCGACTGTGGCATGCTTATTATTTATTTTCCCTATAAGCCCTTTATGTGGTGTCGCTCAGACGCCCGACTGTGGCATGCTTATTATTTATTTTCCCTATAAGCCCTTTATGTGGTGTCGCACAGACGCCCGACTGTGGCATGCTTATTATTATTTATTCTTATAAGCCCTTTATGTGACGTCGCTCAGACGTCCGACTGAGGCATGCTTTATTTTATTATCCTTTCGAGGCGTCGCTTCAGACACCCGATCGGTGCATTTTATTTTTATTCTCTGATTGCTTATTCATGTTTTATAAGAATAACCTGCTTGCGTGCGTCATGAATTTTATTTCGTGACTAACAAAGTGATCATGGAATGTTTTTAGGGCATGATTATCATTTGTTATATTGTACCTGTGTTCATAATGTTTGCGAGTACATTCAAAGTACTCACTGGCTTGTCCCTGGCTATTGTCTTGGCCAGATTTCTTGCTTGGAGAGGAGCGCTGCGATGACAGCCCCGGAACCTAGGCAACGGAGACAGCAGCCTCGCGAAGATAGGAGTTATCCAGGTCAGCTGTTCCTGTGGGAAATGGAGTCCCATAGACGCTGAAGTATCGCAAACCGCTTCCGCCATCAACCACTAGAAACCTTTTGTTGTACTCATCGACCAGAATGGTCTTGTACTACATATTGGGTATTTTGCTTGGAATTCCTGTATCAAGTTTGTGTCTCATCAGCTAACAGTAATCCTGGGGCTGGTGAGCACAAGGGCCATTTACTGGGAAATTAATATCCCGGAAAACCGGTCCCGACATTCACCAACACCTTCTGTAGGGCCCCCACGCAGAGCCTGCGCGACTCGTCCGCCAGCTGCTTTGGGATCTTCTCCCGGAGTTGCTGGTGGGCCGTCGCCACGCCTCTGAAGAACAGAGTTAGCTTGGGGCTGGGGTGGAGGCTCTCATCGGTGGAGTACCCGAGATACTCCGCCCCCAGCTGCTTCAACTCCTTATCGATATCCGCGGCAGCATTGACAAGACCTTCTGTCCAATGCTCCACGGTTTCCTTGAAGATATTTTGGGTAACGGCAGCGCTCTCCAGCAGCGCCTTCTCGGCCCTGATCTCCTCCTTCAGGGTTGCCTCCCGGTCCTTGGCGTCGTCCAGCGTCTTGGTTAGGGTGGCCAACTTCAGCTCGAGGTCGGTGATGGAGTCCTTGGCGACGGCGAGCTCCTTGCCCTTCTCGGAGAGGCGGACCTACAACTCGGAGTGGCTGTGGGCGTCCTTCTCTCGCTCGAGCTTGAGTGCGGCAACCTCCTCGCCGCTCGTCTTAAGGTTGGCCTCCAGCTGCGCCACCCTCGTCTCCAACTCCCTCTTCGCGGTCTCGGTGGCCGCGGCAGCATCCTTCGCTTCTTGGAGAGCTCCCCCAAGTGACAGCTCACGCGCGGCAAGCTCGTCCTCGTGGTTGTCGAGGTCGACCTTCCGCTGCGCCAGCTCTCCTTCTCGCCTGGATAACTCCTCGGCGGCAAGCCGCTGCTGCTCCTCCACTTCTGCCTTCTCAAGGATGAAGGCCTGCTGCGCCTCGGCAAGCTGCTCCCGCTCCTCCGCCAAAGATCGGAGAGCTGCTTGGTTGATGGCCCGGAGCTCCTCTGCGCGTTTCTCCAAGTCAGCTCCCGCCTTGGCGGCCAGAGCTTCACGGGATTCCAGCTTGGCTTGCCGGGCGCGATAAAGCGCCAGCAACTTCCGCAGCAGCCGCTCCTCTTCGGGCTCGCCGCTGCTACTGCTGCCTGGCGCGTCCACGAGCTTCAGCCCGGCGGAGGCGAGAACCTCTCCGTCGAAGACCTCTCCCTCGACTGGCGCCCTGGACATGGACGCCGACGGGAGCTGGATGAAGACGTCGTCGCCGGCCTTTAGATAGGCGCTTGGCTCGGCCTCGTCGGAGCTGGGGGCTGCGGCAGGGGCGGAGGGCTCGGCGGCCGGTGTAGCGCCTGGCGCTCCTGCGGCCTCAGGGACGTCTATACGACCACCAGCCCCTTCGCCAGCTACTGCGGCGGCAGCCTCGGCGGTCTCTGCGCTAGTAGGATCGTCTGCGCCGACCGTTTCTTCGGCAACGGCGACGTCGTCAGCAACGACCTCCGTCTCCATTGGCTCAGTTACAGACGGGTCTGGCAGAGGAAAAGAAAAGAAAAATAGTCAAACAAATATCCAAAAAGAAGAATCGAACGAAGAAAAGCCAAGAGAAGCATGAAGGAAAGGGGTTACCTGCACGGGCCGGCTCCTCGGTGAGATTCCTTGCCGGGGAGCTCTCCCTCGGCGGCGTGGTTGTAGCTCCCGCCGGCGGAGGGTCGCTGGTGCTATCCCTCGCCGTAGTGCTCGCCCTTGGCGGAGTGCTCGCCCTTGGCGGAGTGCTCGCCCTTGGCGGAGTGTTCGCCCTTGCCGGCGAGCTTCCTCTTGGCGGTGTGGTCGAGGCGTGCGGCACGTCGGGGGCGGTCTCCTGGCGCTCTTGGTGCTGCTGCTCTGCTCCTGCACGAACCAACAAACAAGACATCAGTAAAGAAGGAGCACCCACGCACGCCCAACAGCAGAAGATGCACTACACTTACGCTGGGGGCTGCGCTGGGGGCTGCTCTGAAGAACAGTTGCCTGGTCCGGCAAGCTTGTCTCAGGCGTGCCTCTAGCTGTCGCGGCGGGCTCGTCCTGGATGGCTATCACCTGGACCTTGGCCCTCTTCGCTGCCCTCTGGGCCAGAGTTCTGAAGAAGAACAAGTTCAGAGTTAGGCATAGGAGATACAAGACAAAGGACAAGTTGAAAATCGAAGAAATACAAAAATTGCAAAGACTTACTCTTCTTCCTCCTCGTCGGAGCTGAGCGCAGAGAAGTCAAAATCTGGCTCACGCGTCCCGGCGCGAGGAGGCGGAGGAGTGGGCTCCCTTGGCCACTTGGCGGGAGCAGGGATGGTGGTCTGAAAAGACCCCGCTCCGGTTGCCGCCGAGGCACGAGGGGCGGCAGGAGCAGAGGCGCCAGTCCGGGAAGACCCCCCTCCAGCCGCTGCAGAAGCGCGAGGCGCTCCCGTGGCGGTTTTGCTTGCCGCGGTGGCGCGTGCCGCGCGGCGCTGCGGCTGTTGGCCCGTCTGCCGCTCTGTCACGTCTGCGGCCTTGCGGAGGCGCCTTCTTGGTGGAGTTGCAGGACTTGCTGGTGGTGGCGAGCTGCCCGAGGACGAGGAAGAAGAGGAGCCAATCTCTAGTGAGCCGCTCGTGTCCTCAACGGGCCCGCTCGACTCGGCGCCATGCTCGGCGGGCCCGCTCGACTCGGCGCCCTGCTCGGCGGGTAGCTTGCCTCAGCGACTTTCCCGGCAAGCTTCCCCGCTTTGAGAAGCTCTTCCTACTCGGCAAGGCTTGTCGCCTCCGCTGCCTCCGCCTCCTCCACTGTGTACCCGAACTCCCCCATGGCCGCGGCTGCCGCCGCTTCCTCCAGTCTGGTGGCAATATACGCCATCTCTTGGTCAGTGGTGTCGCGGGTGAGACCTTTCTTCTCGTCGGAGTTGACTGGCATTTCCTCCAAGTTGTCGAAGAACGTCTGCACAGCTTCGTCGGAAGGCTATTGTCAAGTCAGGTCAATCCCATGGGAATCGCACAGTGGCATCACTGCACGGATGGCGCTGAGCGACGAGTTGTTGCACAGCGGAACTACACCCCTCGGCAACGTGAACCACTCGGGATGGTCGGAGTCATACTTGAATAAAGCCTGGAGCATCGCGTTGAGCTCCAGGATAGTGAAGTTATAATTAAGGCTCGGGCGCAGCCTCATGATATCTGCCGCGTTCTCGAAATCCCAGGCGGGCCTCTTCCTCTCCTGCAAGGGTCCGATGCGGCAGCGGAGAAAGTCTACTCCAACTGCGCCTACAGTGAGCTTGGCGTGCCTGAGGCGAAGGATCCGAGTAGTAGCAATCTTCAATCTGCTATCCTCCGGGGACAAATCGCTCCAGTCGTTGCCGCGTACTACTGGGGCCTTGGGGAAACTGATCGCGCACGAACACCTATGGGACCGGAGCCCCTTCTCGGTACGGCAGGGGGCGGAGGATGCACAAAAAGCGGATCGAGGCGAACACACGAGCAGGTTACCCATGTTCGGGCCGCACGGATGCGTAAAACCCTACTCCTGCTTTGGTTTGTATTATGTTCTGGCTCGGGAGCGAGGAGAGCTACAGTACACTCTAACCGCTAGCTAGACCGAGCGTGGAGAATGATCGATGTTCGGAACCTCCTCTACATTGCGCATGGGCCTCCTTTTATAGGTCAAAGGGGTCACCGACAGGTGGCAACACAGATGAGGGCAAAAATGTAAAAAGGGTGGTAGTTGGAACAGTGCTTGTACAGTGTCCCGTACCTAACCCTGACGGCCGGGGACCAGGGCATTAAATGCCCGTCGCCGTCGCCCAAACAGTGCAAAAAGTGGCCGTCAGGGGCGCCACCGTCCGCCACGACGGTAGCCTCGTCATCGCTGCTTGCCACCGTGTACCCCTGGCTGCACAGCATCCCGCCACGTGTGCCTGGGATTGCCCCAGAGTGACTCGCGCGTGGATGCACTGGAGCGCGGGTACTGAGTGGAAGCTTGCCGCGGCAAGTGCCTTGCCGTGGTTGCTATCTTGTCGCGCCTAGGAGCTTGTCGCTCACCAGGCCTTGCCGGGACGCGTGGCACGTCGCGGCAAGTTTCTTGAGATGCCTCGATTGGCCTTCCCGGCAAGCTCCTCTTGCCAGGGTCTTGTGTCTTGAGTGGTTTTGTGCCTTGGGTGGCTATCCCGGCAAGCTCCTCTTGCCGGGGTCTTGTCTTTTTGACTTGAATACTTTGTTCTTGAATGGCTCCAAGGGAACCACGGAGGATCTTGGCGGTCGCCTGGCTAGCCTTGCCGCGGGACGCTGCAACTGCCCGTGCACAAGTTCGGGATACTAAGGTACCCCTACTTTAGTACACCGACAGGAGCCCCCGGGCCTGGGCCAGACACGGTGCCGAGCGCTGTTGGGCCAGGCCCAAAATAGTGCATGGGCATGCGCGGCCAGCGGCACGCCGTATCCCACTCCGTATCCACCGCGCCCTCCCTTAACGACACGCGTTTAATGCGGCGTCGTGGGGGAGATCGCGGCCTGTTTCTTTAATTGGAAATGCGGAACGTCTGCCCCCTTCCCCCTTATAAGCAGGGGAAACAGGGGCAGTTCGCACGTCTGCCCGTTGCTTCTTCAATCCTCAGAAACCCCCGTCGCTCCCCTCCTTTCCGAAGGCCGAAAGAGAGCAGCGCTCCGCCCCCCCTCCCGTCGCCACCAGCATCACCAGCACCGTTAACCCCCTTCACCGCTTCCACCGTGGCTCGCGGCGCTGCGGCTCGCGGCGATGCGCTGCGGCTCGCGGCCGAAAGAGAGCTGCCGGAGGAAGACTAAGAAGTCGGTCGAGGCGCTGCGGCTCGCGGCGATGCGGAAGAAGAAAGCGGTCTTCCCGCCAAAGCTTGACGCGGAGGAGCTGAGGGATTCCTTCTACCTTTTCTGGTCGAGGGAGACGAAGGAGCATCCGCGCACCAAGGTACTCCCGGCCGTCGCCTGCAAGATGTTCCCGGATGGCTACGCATTCTTTGCTCTGTTCTTCTACTGCGGGCTCTGCCCGCCCTATTCTGAGTTCTTCTGCGACATCATGAACACATATGGGTTCCACCTCCTTGACTTCACCCCCAACGCCGTTCTCACCATGGCCGTTTTCGCACATCTGTGCGAAAACTTTGTCGGAGTCTTCCCCAATGTAGCTCTTTTCCGCCACTATTTCACACCTCGAGTTGAGAGGGGAGAGCATGTGTCTGGCGGAATCTCTTGGATCTCTAGGACCCACAAGAAGGAAGCTTACTTATCGGGGGAGCTCCGCGGCAAGTGGGATGAGTGGAGAGCCAATTGGTGTTGGATCGTAGAGGATGACCCGCAGCACTTTACCGCCCGGCGCCAAACCCCAGTAGTACGCTGTGACGACTGGAGCGACTTGGCCCCAGAAGATAGCAGACTGAAGATTGCCACTACCCGGATCCTTCGCCTTAGGCACGCCAAGCTCACTGTAGGCGCAGTTGGAGCAGACTTTCTCCGCCGCCGCATCGCCCCCTTGCAGGAGAGGAAGAGGCCCGCCTGGGATTTCGAGAACGCGGCAGATATCATGAGGCTGCGCCCGGGCCTTAATTATAACTTCACTGTCCTGGAGCTCAACGCGATGCTCCAGGCGTTGTTCAAGTATGACTCCGACCATCCCGAGTGGTTCACGTTGCCGAGGGGTGTAGTTCCGCTGTGCAACAACTCGTCGCTCAGCGCCATCCGTGCAGTGATGCCGCTGTGCGATTCCCACGGGATTGACCCGACTTGGCAAGAGCCTTCCGACGAAGCTGTGCAGACATTCTTCGACAACTTGGAGGAAATGCCAGTCAACTCCGGCGAGAAGAAAGGCCTCACCCGCGACACCACTGATCAAGAGATGGCGTATATTGCCACCAGACTGGAGGAGGCGGCGGCTGCCGCGGCCGCGGGGGAGTTCGGGTACACAGTGGAGGAGGCGGAGGCAGCGGAGGCGACAAGCCTTGCCAAGCAGGATGAGCTTCTCAAAGCGGGGAAGCTTGCTGGGAAAGTCGCCGAGACAAGCGAGCCCGCCGAGCAGGGCGCCGAGTCGAGCGGGCCCGCCGAGCAGGGCGCCGAGTCGAGCGGGCCCGTTGAGGACACGAGCGGCTCACTGGAGATCGGCTCCTCTTCTTCCTCGTCCTCGGGTAGCTCGCCTCCACCAGCAAGTCCTCCAGCTCCACCTAGAAGGCGCCTCCGCAAGGCCGCGGACATGACGGAGCGGCAGACGGGCCAACAGCCGCAGCGCCGCGCGGCACGCGCCACCATGGCAAGCAAAACCGCGACGGGAGCGCCTCGCGCTTCTGCAGCGGCTGGAGGGGGGTCTTCCCGGACTGGCGCCTCTGCTCCTGCCGCCCCTCGTGCCTCGACGGCAACCGGAGCGGGGTCTTCTCAGACCACCGTCCCTGCTCTCGCCAAGCGGCCAAGGGAGCCCACTCCTCCGCCTCCTCGCGCCGGGACACGTGAGCCAGATTTTGACTTCTCTGCGCTCAGCTCCGACGAGGAGGAAGAAGAGTAAGTCTTTGCAAATTTTGTATTTCTTTGATTTTCAACTTGTCCTTTGTCTTGTATCTCCTTTGCGTAGAGGGGGTTCCGAACATCGATCATTCTCCACGCTCGGTCTAGCTAGCGGGTAGAGTGTACTGTAGCTCTCCTCGCTCCCGAGCAAGACACAATACAAACCAAAGCAGGAGTAGGGTTTTACGCAACCGTGCGGCCCGAACCTGGGTAAACTGCTCGTGTGTTCGCCTCAATCCGCTCTTTGTGCATCCTCCGCCCCTTGCCGTACCGAGAAGGGGCTCCGGTCCCATAGGTGTTCGTGGGCGATCAGTTTCCCCGACATCTTTGGCGCGCCAGGTAGGGGACGCGTCGAGGTTGTGTGAACCTGATCCGGCGAACACACAAGCTAGATCTTCACCAACTTCATCAACTTCATCGACTCTATCAGCATGCCGCCGAAGAAGAAGGTTTCGGAGGCAGCAGGTCCGTCCTCGTCGATCCCACCACTGCCGGAGCCTACGGCTGGTGGGGTAGACGCCGGAGGAAGATTGGACGTCGGCGAGGAAACTCACGGCGCCGTCAAGTCCAAGGACAAGACGGACGACCGGGCGCACTCCAAGGCCTCGGCCTCCGTACATGCACCGCGCCCATCTCAGGAGGCGCGGGACCGGCAGCAACGTGGTACTCAGGGTACCATACGCTTGCTGGGCCAAGGTCAAGCTGGCGGATCTCGGGACGCTCAAGGCCAGCATGCACATCAACATGCTGGCACGAGCAAGGCGCGGTCGCCGGGACGGGATGCTGCTCCTTCTAACGTGGTTAGGAGTCCGAGCATATCCCGCTCCTCGCACCGTTCGCCACCGCTACCCGCCACTCCAGCAGAAGCTCTAGCACGAGCTCAACTGCTTCTAGACTTCCCTCCAGCGGCAGACAAGGCCGACGACTGGAGGGCCACCATCCAGAGCCTCATCGCCTTCGCCAACGGTGACACCCCGCGGCAGCCGAGCACGTCACGGCCGCGGCAAGTCAGCCAGGCGCAGGCCGATGGCGGCAAGACCGGTGGGGGTGCAACCACCGTGCACTCTTCGCCCCGGAGGCCAAAATCGCCGACTCGCTGGATCAACCTCGACGATGACTCCACCGCGTCATCAGATCCGCGAGCTCGCCGCGATCAATGCCAAGTTCTCGACGATCGACAACAAGAGGACGCTCGAACCCGCATCGAGCGCCGAAGAGAAGCGCGGCGTCAATCCGACCAGTGCGCTGGGCCCGCTGTTGACATGCACATGCCCGGGGGACCAGGCGACTTGCCATATGCGGTAGGTTGCCCTGCGTTCACTCGTGAGCTGCGGAAAGTCAAGTGGCCCAGCATGAAGAAGTTCAAGCCCGACGTACCGGAGAAGTACGACGGCAAGACGCATCCGTCGGAGTTCCTCAGCATCTACACCATCGCGGTGCAGGCTGCTGGGGGACGAGACGAGAAGATACTCGCCAACTACTTTCCGCTGGTGCTCAAGCCAAACGTCAGATCTTGGCTCATGCACTTGCTGGACAACTCCATTTCTTCTTGGGCTAACCTATGCCATCAGTTTGTCGGCGCCTTCACGGGCGGCCACAAGCCACATGGCCAGGAGAGTGACCTTCATCTGCTCGCCCAGAAGGAAGGAGAGCCCCTGCGCTAGTATATCCAGAGGTTCAGCAGCGTGCAACACAACATCCCAGATGTCCACCCTGCCGCGGTAATCAGCGCGTTCCACCAGAACGTGCGTAACCGCAGGATGAGGGAGGAGATGGCGTTGGGCAAGATCAGGGACGTCAACAAGCTGTACACCCTGGCCGACAAGTGTGCATGCGCTGAAGAGGGGAGGAAACTCCCCGGAGAGGATACAGGAGCAGGGGGATCTGACAATGAGGATGCCGCTCCGGCAAAGAAGAACCGGCGGCGGAACAACAGGAAGAAGAAGAACAAGGAAGTGCTAGTCGTTGAGCAATCCGGCAAGGAGACTGCCGCGTGCACCAACTGCCAGGCTGTGGCGGCCGCCGACAAGCAGGACGGCAGCGACAAGCAGTACTGCAAGATCCACCGCACCAAGGGCCACGACCTCCAGAACTGCAAGAGGGTCGAGTACCTCGTCGAGCAGCAAAAAGCTGAGTACGAGCGACGCGACAAGGAGAAGGCCCAAGGAGGTGATGGGGGATCCGGCAAGAAGCGGCCATTCAATGGCCGGGGAGGACGCCGCGGCAAGGCCAAGCAGCGGCAAGGAGACAGACCTCCCCGCGGCCGCGACAAGGACGAAGACGACGACGATGACGAGCACATGGATGATGGAGAGACTAGTGAGCAGGAGTTTCAGAAAGCCACGGAGGTTTTGTGGGTCGACGGCGGTGCTTCTCTGCATACTTCGCACCGACAACTCAAGCAGTGGGTGCGTGAAGTCAATGCGGCTGAACCGCCTGTCGAATCGCGCAAACTTCTAAAATGGTCCAGCACGCCTATCCTCTTTGATATTAAGGACCACCCTGATCGCACAACGGCGGTCGGGTGCTTGCCGATGTTGGTTTCACCAACCATCCGCAACCTCAAGGTCACGAAGATGTTAGTTGACGGCGGGGCCGGCTTGAACCTGATCTCCTCCGCTGTGATCGAGAAACTCGAGATCCCCGACAGCGAGCTTGAGGAGACCGGCACATTCCAAGGGATCAACCCAGGAAGGAGCAAGCTGAAGGGGAAGATCACGCTGCCAGTGACATTTGGTGGCGAGCTGAACTTCAGGACTGAGAGGATCACTTTTGACGTTGCCAATATCCCATTGCATTACAATGGGATACTTGGCCGTCCGGCACTCGCCAAGTACATGGCAGCCTCTCACTACGCCTACAACATGCTCAAGATGCCAGGCCTGATAAGCGTCATCTCTGTCCCTGGCGACAAGAAAGATGCCCTTATCTGCGCTGACAAGATTTATCGGGAAGCAGCAGCCGCAACAGAACGCGAGACACTTGCCGCTGAAGCTCCCGAGGGGAAGAAGACCAAGTCCGGCAAGAGCTCTGGGGCCCACTCCGGCAAACGCACCTCTTCGCAGTGCTGCGCTGCCGTCGAGGACGCTCCATCGAGCTCCACCGGCAAGTGTAAGAAGACGATGGCAGCTCCACCAGCAACAAAGAAGGTGTCCGCCAAGGAGGACGTCACTGGTGGTACTTTTACCATCAGTGCCACGCTTGACCCTAAATAGGAAAGCACGCTCGTTGCTTTCCTGCGGGCGAATGTCGACGTGTTTGCTTGGCAACCGTCCGACATCCCCGGTGTTCCCAGGAAAGTGATTGAGCACAAGCTTGCCGTTTGTCCTCACGCGCGGCCCGTCAAGCAGAAAGTTAGGAAGCAAGCAGTGGAGGACCAAGAGTTCATAGCAGAAGAGATCTAGAAACTGGAAGCAGCAAGCCTTGTCAGAGGAGTGCTCCATCCGATGTGGCTGGCCAATCCTGTATTGGTGCGTAAGGCGAATGGGAAATGGAGGCTTTGTATCGACTTCACCGGTGTGAATAAAGCTTGTCCCAAAGACACATTTCCCTTGCCGTGCATTGACCAGATTGTTGACTCCACGGCTGGATGTGATCTGCTTTCATTTCTTGACGCGTACTCAGGGTACCATCAGATCTTCATGGCTGAAGAAGATGAGGAGAAGACCGCATTCATCACTCCATGTGGCACATACTGTTTCATACGGATGCCTTTTGGTTTAAAGAATGCTGGGTCAACATTTGCAAGGGTGGTCCATACAGCTTTTGAGCCACAGACCCATAGAAATGTAGAAGCGTACATGGATGACATAGTGGTTAAGAGCAAGGACAGGGCTACCCTAGTTCAAGATTTAGATGAGACCTTTGCAAATCTGCGCAAGATCCAGCTCCAGCTCAACCCCGAGAAGTGTGTGTTTGGAGTCCCCTCCGGAAAGCTTCTCGTGTTCTTTGTGTCTCAGAGGGGGATTGAAGCCAATCCCGACAAGATTTAAGCCATCGAGCAGATTGAAGCACCAAAGCGCGTAAAGGATGTACGGAGACTTGTCGGTTGCGTAGCTGCTCTCAACAGATTTATCTCTAAGTCAGCAGAGCGCGCCCTGGCGTTTTTCAAAATCTTGAAAAAGGCAGGCCCAATGAAGTGGACTCCGGAAGCGGAGGTTGCACTGCAAGACTTAAAGAGGTACCTGTCCTCTACTCTAATACTTGTTGCACCTAAACCACAAGAGAAGTTGCTGCTGTATCTGGCGGCAACCAATCAAGTGGTTAGTGCTGCGTTAGTAGCGGAGAGGGAGGCAGATGATGAGCCAGCAACCGCGGCAAACACATCCAGCGACAAGCAGGGGGCTTCCCCGACGATCTCTGGTCCCGACGAGGATGGATCTGCGCAGGTGCAAGAGGAGGTACGGAAGAAGATGGTGTAGCGCCCAGTCTACTTTGTCAGCTCCCTTCTGCAGGGGGCTAGGTCAAGGTACTCTGGCGTGCAAAAGATGCTTTTCGGCCTACTCATGGCCTCGAGAAAGCTGCGCCATTACTTCCAAGCACATGAGATAACAGTTGTCACTCGTTTTCCGCTGAAGAGAATACTGCAGAATCCAGAAGCAACAGGCAGGATTGTTGAGTGGGCACTGGAGCTGTCAAGCTTTGGCCTCAAGTTTGAAAGCACTTCAACTCTCCAGAGGAGAGCATTGGCAGAGTTTATAGCAGAGTGGACGCCAACACCAGACGAAGAGATCCCAGAGACGAGCATCCCCGTCAAGGAAGCAAGCAAAGAGTGGCTGGTGTACTTTGATGGTGCCTTCTCGCTGCAAGGCACCGGTGCTGGCATGCTGCTTGTCGCACCCACCAGAGAGCACCTCAAGTACGCCGTCCAAATGCACTTTCCCAAGGAGCAAGCGACAAACAATACTGCATAGTATGAAGGATTGCTGGCCGGTCTCAGGATCGTGGCAGACCTTGGGATCAAGAATCTTATTGTAAGGGGTGACTCGCAGCTTGTCGTCCGCCAAGTAAACAAGAACTATCAGAGCCCGTTGATGGAAGCTTACGTCGACGAAGTGAGAAAGCTTGAAGAACACTTCGACAGCCTACAGATGGAGCATGTTCCAAGAGCTCAGAACGACATCGCAGATGGCCTGTCGAAGTGCCCCGCACTAAAGTTACCTGTGGAACCAGGGATCTTTGTACTCAAGCTGACTCAACCATCCGTAACACCATCAACTGGACAAAGCAAGAAGAGGAAGTTGGTTTCCGGTGGCTATTTTCTGGCAGAGCTTCCTGAAGCCGCCGCCAAGAAAGTCCCCAAGATCAACACCAAAAATGCTGAGGAGCAGTTTGCTCCTTCAAGCCCTAGGGTTTGTACAGTTGAAGCAGACGCTCCCGACAAGTTGTGCTCTGGCAAGCCTGCCGGGGAACGTCAAGCTCCGGCTGAACCACAGGTCCTAGTCGTGGAAGCGGACGTTCCCTCAGCAATAGATGTGCCTTTAGTCCTTGTTGTCGAGCCGCAAGCTCCACTATGGGCACAGCAGATTGTCCGTTTCCTCCAGACAGGAGAACTTCCTGAAGAGCAAGAAGAAGCAGAAAGAGTAGCCCGATAGTCAAGTATGTACCAGTTTGTCAACAACGAACTGTACAGAAGAAGACTCAACGGTGTGAAATTGAAGTGTATTCCCCGGGAAGATGGACAGAAGCTGTTGGCAGAGATACATGGGGGCATATGGGGCCACCACATTGGCACAAGAGCACTTGCCGGCAAGGCGTTCCGGCAAGGTTTCATTTGGCCCGAAGCCCTCCAGGATGCAACTGCACAAGTAACCAAGTGTGAAGCGTGCCAGTTCCATTCCAAACAGATACACCAGCCAGCTCAAGCTCTCCAGACGATCCCTTTATACTGGCCATTTTCGGTCTGGGGACTCGACATCCTCGGCCCCTTTCCCCGCGCAGCCGGGGGCTTTGAGTACTTGTGCGTTGCAATCGACAAGTTCACAAAGTGGCCAGAAGTGGAACCAGTGAGAAAGGTGACAGCACAGTCAGCGGTCAAGTTCTTCAGGTCGATTGTTTGCCGTTTCGGAATCCCTAACAGGATCATCACCGACAACGGTATGCAATTCACAAGTCGCACCTTCATGCAGTACGTTCAAGACCTTGGAGCCAAGGTCTGCTTCGCTTCTGTTGCTCACCCGAGGAGCAACGGTCAAGCGGGGAGAGCAAACGCTGAAGTGCTGCGTGGACTCAAAACAAGAACTTTCGACAGGCTGCACAAGTGCGGAAGAAACTGGATCGAGGAGTTGCCGGCGGCTTTTTGGTCGATCAGGACGACACCAAATCGAGCCACCGGACAGACACCCTTTGCTCTAGTCTATGGAGCAGAAGCAGTTCTCCCCACGGAACTCGTATACGGGTCACCTCGAGTGCTCTCTTATGATGAGCTCGAGCAAGAGCAGCTACGACAAGATGACGCGCTGCTCCTTGAGGAGGACCGTCTTCAGGCTGCTGTGCGAGCTGCTCGCTACAAGCAAGCTTTGCGCCACTACCATAGACGCAAAGTTAACGCCAGAAGTCTCGAGGAAGGCGACCTTGTTCTTCGGCGCGTTCAGTCCGCCAAGAATTCCAACAAGTTGACGCCGAAGTGGGAAGGCCCTTATCGGGTGAAACGAGTCACTAGGCCCGATGCTGTCCGCCTTGAGACCGAAGATGGCTTACCGGTGAGCAACTCCTGGAACATTGAGCATCTTCGCAAGTTTTACCCATAAGGCGCGGTTACCGTGATCCGCTCCGGCAACCACCTTTTGTACAAGTCTTGCCGCTGTTGCATGTAATCCTTTGTACAAAGCCGGGCGCAGACCCCATGCATCAGTAAAGCTTATGTGCCTCGCACATCTTGTCATTTCATGTTTTTTTTTTACTTTTTGCATGTATTACCTGACACTTTGTGCAGCACCTATCCCCGGTAAGCAATAACGAGCCCGAAGGCTCCATACATGTATTCTCTCTTCTATCTTTTCTCTCAAGGAGAAGAAGCTTCCCTCGCGCACAAGTTTGCCGGGGGGGGGGAGGAAGATATGGACCAAGCGTCGTTCAATAAATCCTTGCCTTGCCGGGAAGCAGACAGCACAAAAGCTAAGTTGCCAAAGTTTGAGCAATCAAATTTTTAAATTTTTAAGTTATCTTCCTTGAACGACCTCGCTTTGTATGGAAAACCTGTGCGCGGAGGAACCAACTCGTGGCTAGCCGCGCCCTTACTTTGTTTCGAGCACGCTCAACGACTTAAGTGTGTTGCGACTAGTGTCGCGCCCTTACTTCGTTTTCGAATTCGCTCAACAGTTTAAGTGTGCTGCGACTAGTTGCGACAAGGTTTCTTGTCGGCAACGGCACTACCAACAGGCTGCTGAAGTTCCGCACTCAGCGCTCGCGGCAAGGTGCCTACGCCGACAAGTTCCCAAAAAGCGTAGGGTAAAAACATACAAAGCAAAGGAAACCAAGTAAAGGAAATAACATTGCATTAACTACCCAAAATAGAGTTATATTACAAAGCAACTTGTCGCAGCTCTAATAGACTGTTCTCATAACATGGTTAACAGCGACAAGGAAAAGAAGAAAGTGGACAAGACTAGTCCGCGCGGTCGCCCTCAACCCTCTTGATACCACTCACCTTGTCCACAATGGGTGCGACAAGGGCCTTGAGCGCTTCTTGGTCGGCGTCCGGCGGCAAACTCCTAAGGACGTTGGTGAGGTTGAGGCCTGGATTGCGAAAGACCACCTTCACCAACACCTTCTGCAGGGCCCCCGCGTAGAGCCTGCGCGACTCGTCCGCCAGCTGCTTTGGGATCTTCTCCCGGAGTTGCTGGAGGGCCGTCGCCATGCCTCTGAACAACAAAGTTAGCTTGGCGCTGGGGTGGAGGCTCTCATCGGCGGAGTACCCGAGATACTCCGCCCCCAGCTGCTCCAAGTCCTTATCGATATCCGCGGCAGCATTGACAAGACCTTCTGTCCAATGCTCCACGGTTTCCTTGAAGATATTTTGGGTAACGGCAGCGCTCTCCAGCAGCGCCTTCTCGGCCCTGATCTCCTCCTTCAGGGTCCCTCCCGCTCCTTGGCGCCGTCCAGCGTCTGGGTTAGGGTGGCCAACTTCAGCTCGAGGTCGGCGATGGAGTCCTTGGCGACGGCGAGCTCCTTGCCCTTCTCGGAGAGGCGGACCTGCAGCTCGGAGTGGCTGTAGGCGTCCTTCTCTCACTCAAGCTTGAGTGCGGCAACCTCCTCGCCGCTCGTCTTAAAGTTGGCCTCCAGCTGCGCCACCCTCGTCTCCAACTCCCTCTTCGCGGTCTCGGCGGCTGCGGCAACATCCTTCGCTTCTTGGAGAGCTCTCCCAAGTGACTGCTCGCGCGCGGCAAGCTCGTCCTCGTGGCTGTCGAGGTCGACCTTCCGCTGCGCCAGCTCGCCTTCTCGCCTGGATAACTCCTCGGCGGCAAGCCGCTGCTGCTCCTCCACTTCTGCCTTCTCAAGGATGAAGGCCTGCTGCGCCTCGGCAAGCTGCTCCCGCTCCTCCGCCAAAGATCGGAGAGCTACTTGGTTGATGGCCCGGAGCTCCTCTGCGCGTTTCTCCAAGTCAGCTCCCGCCTTGGTGGCCAGAGCCTCACGGGACTCCAGCTTGGCTTGCCGGGCGCGATAAAGCGCCAGCAACTTCTGCAGCAGCCGCTCCTCTTCGGGCTCGCTGCTGCTACTGCTGCCTGGCGCGTCCACGAGCTTCAGCCTGGCGGAGGCGAGAACCTCTCCGTCGAAGACCTCTCCCTCGACTGGCACCCTGGACATGGACGCCCACGGGAGCTGGATGAAGACCTCGTCGCCGGCCTTTAGGTAGGCACTTGGCTCGGCCTCGTCGGAGCTGGGGGCTGCGGCAGCGGCTGTGGGCTCTGCGGCCAGTGTAGCGCCTGGCGCTCCTGCGGCCTCAGGGCCGCTAGTACGACCACCAGCCCCTTCGCCAGCTTCTGCGGTGGTAGCCTCGGCGGTCTCTGCGCCAGCAGGATCGTCTGCGCCGACCATTTCTTCGGAAACGGCGACGTCGTCAGCAACGACCTTCGTCTCCATTGGCTCAGTTACAGACAGGTCTCGCGGAGGAAAAGAAAAGAAAAATAGTCAAGCAAATATCCAAAAAGAAGAATCGAACGAAGAAAAGCCAAGAGAAGCATGAAGCAAAGGGGTTACCTGCGCGGGCCGGCTCCTCGGTGAGATTCCTTGCCGGGGAGCTCTCCCTCGGCGGCGTGGTTGTAGCTCCCGCCGGCGGAGGGCCGCTGGTGCTATCCCTTGCTGGAGTGCTCGCCCTTGGCGGAGTGATCGCCCTTCGCGGAGTGTTCGCCCTTGCTGGGGAGCTTTCTCTTGGCGGTGTGGTCGAGGCGTGCGGCACGTCGGGGGCGGTCTCCTGGCGCTCCTGGTGCTGCTGCTCTGCTCCTGCACGAACCAACAAACAAGACATCAGCAAGGATGGAAGACCCACGCGCGCCCGACGAGCGGAATGTGAACGACACTTACGCTGGGGGCTGCGCTGGGGGCTGCTCTGAAGAACATTTGTCGGGTCCGGCAAGCTTGTCTGAGGCGCGCCCCCTGCCGTCGCGGCGGGCTCGTCCTCGACGACGATCACTGGGACCTTGGCCTTCTTCGCTGCCCTCTGGGACAGAGTTCTGAAAAAGGACAGGTTTAGAGTTAGGCAAAGGCGATACAAGACAAAGGACAAGTTAAAAATCAAAGAAATACAAAAATTGCAAAGACTTACTCTTCTTCCTCCTCGTCGGAGCTGAGCGCAGAGAAGTCAAAATGTGGCTCACGCGTCCCGGCACGAGGAGGCGGAGGAGTGGGCTCCCTTGGCCGCTTGGCGGGAGCAGGGACGGTGGTCTGAGAAGACCCCGCTCCGGTTGCCGCTGAAGCGCGAGGGGCGGCAGGAGCAGAGGCGCCAGTCCGGGAAGATCCCCCTCCAGCCGCTGCAGAAGCGCGAGGTGCTCCCGTGGCGGCCCTGTTTGCCGCGGTGACGCGTGTCGCGCGGCACTGCGGCTGTTGGCCCGTCTACCGCTCCGTCACGTCTGCGGCCTTGTGGAGGTGCCTTCTTGGTGGAGCTGGAGGACTTGCTGGTGGTGGCGAGCTGCCTGAGGACGAGGAAGAGGAGTCGCCGATCTCCAGTGAGCCGCTCGTGTCCCCAACGGGTCCGCTCGACTCGGCGCCCTGCTCGGCAGGCCCGCTCGATTTGACGCCCTGCTCGGCAGGCTCACTTGTCTCGGCGACCTTCCCGGCAAGCTTCCCCGCTTTGCGAAACTCTTCCTGCTCGGTAAGGCTTGTCGCCTCCGCCTCCTCCACCGTGTACCCAAACTCGCCCGCAGCCACGGCTGCTGCTGCCTCTTTCAATCTGGTGGCAATATATGCCATCTCCTGGTCAGTGGTGTCGCGGGTGAGGCCTTTCTTCTCGTCGGAGTCGACTGGCTGTTCCACCAAGTTGTCGAAGAACGCCTGCACAGCTTCGTCGGAAGGCTCTTGCCGAGTGGGGTTGATCCCGTGGGAATCACACAGCGGCATCACTGCACGGATGGCGCTGAGCGAAGAGCTGTTGCACAGCGGAACTACGCCCTCCGGCAACGTAAACCACTCGGGATGGTCGGAGTCATACTTGAACAACGCCTGGAGCATCACGTTGAGCTCCAGGATAGTGAAGTTATAATTAAGGCCCGGGCGCAGCCTCATGATATCTGCCGCGTTCTCGAAATCCTAGGCGGGCCTCTTCCTCTCCTGCAAGGGGGCGATGCGGCGGCGGAGAAAGTCTGCTCCAACTGCGCCTACAGTGAGCTTGGCGTGCCTGAGGCGAAGGATCCGAGTAGTAGCAATCTTCAATCTGCTATCCTCCGGGGCCAAATCGCTCCAGTCGTTGCCGCGTACTACTGGGGCTTGGCGCCGGGCGGTGAATGGCTGCTGGTCATCCTCTACGATCCAACACCAGTTGGCTCTCCACTCATCCCACTTGCCGCGGAGCTCTCCCGTCAAGTGAGCTTCCTTCTTATGGGTCCTAGAGATCCAAGAGATTCCGCCAGACAGAGGCTCTCCCCTATCAACTCGAGGCGTGAAGTAATGGCGGAAAAGAGCTACATTTGGGAAGACTCCGACAAAGTTTTCGCACAGATGTGCGAAAACGGCCATGGTGAGAACGGCATTGGGGGTGAAGTCAAGGAGATGAAACCCGTAGGTGTTCATGATGTCGCAGAAGAACTCAGAATAGGGCGGGCAGAGCCCGCAGTAGAAGAACAGCGCGAAGAATGCGTAGCCATTTGGGAACATCTTGCAAGCGGCTGCTGGGAGTACCTTGGTGCGCGGATGCGCCTTCGTCTCCCTCGACCAGAAAAGGTAGAAGGTATCCCTCAGCTCCTCCGCGTCAAGCTTTGGCAGGAAGACCGCCTTCTTCTTCCGCATCGCCGCAAGCCGCAGCGCTTCGACCGACTTCTTGGTCTTCCCCATCTCGCCTTTCGGAGCCATGGCGGAAGCGGTGAAGAAGGTTGACGGTGCTGGCGGTGCTGGTGGCGATGGAGGGCAGAGCGCTGCTATCTTTCGGCCTTCGGGAAGGGGGGAGCGGCGGAGGTTTCTGAGGATTGAAGAAGCAACGGGCAGATGGACGTACTGCCCCTGTTTCCCCTGCTTATAAGGGGGAAGGGGGCGGACGTTCCGCATTTCCTATTAAAGAAACAGGCCACGATCTCCCCCACGACGCCGCATTAAACGCGTGTTGTTAAGGGAGGGCGCGGTGGATATGGAGTGGGATACGGCGTGCCGCAGGCCGCGTGTGCCCGTGCATTGTTTTGGGCCTGGCCCAACAGCGCTCGGCACCGTGTCTGGCCCGGGCCCGGGGGCTCCTGTCGGTGTACTAAAGTAGGGGTACCTTAGTATCCTGAACTTGTGCACGGGCAGTTGCAGCGTCCCGCGGCAAGGCTAGCCAGGCGACCGCCAAGATCCTCCGTGGTTCCCCTGGAGCCATTCAAGAACAAAGTATTCAAGTCAAAAAGACAAGACCCCGGCAAGAGGAGCTTGCCGGGATGGCCACCCAAGGCACAAAACTACTCAAGGCACAAGACCCTGGCAAGAGGAGCTTGCCGGGAAGGCCAATCGAGGCATCTCAAGAAACTTGCCGCGACGCGCCACGCGTCCCGGCAAGGCCTGGTGAGCGACAAGCTCCTAGGCGCGACAAGATAGCAACCACGGCAAGCTTCCACTCAGTACCCGCGCTCCAGCGCATCCACCCGCGTGTCACTCTGGGGCCATCCCAGCCGCACGTGGCGGGATGTTGTGCAGCCAGGGGTACACGGTGGCAAGCAGCGATGATGACGCTACCGTCATGGCGGACGGTGGCGCCCCTGACGACCACTTTTTGCACTGTTTGGGTGATGGCGACGGGCATTTAATGCCCTTGTCCCCTGCCGTCAGGGTTAGGTACGGGACACTGGACAAGCACTGTTCCAACTACCACCCCTTTTACATTTTTACCCTCATCTGTGTTGCCACCTGTCGGTGACCCCTTTGACCAATAAAAGGAGGCCCATGCGCAATGTAGAGGAGGTTCCGAACATCGATCATTCTCCACGGTCGGTCTAGCTAGCGGTTAGAGTGTACTGTAGCTCTCCTCGCTCCCGATCAAGAACACAATACAAACCAAAGGAGAAGTAGGGTTTTACGCATCCGTGCGGCCCGAACCTGGGTAAACTGCTCGTGTGTTCACCTCGATCCGCTCTTTGTGCATCCTCCGCCCCCTGCCGTACAGTGCACGGGCAGTTGCAGCGTCCCGCGGCAAGGCTAGCCAGGCGACCGCCAAGAACCTCCGTGGTTCCCTTGGAGCCATTCAAGAACAAAGTATTCAAGTCAAAAAGACAAGACCCCGGCAAGAGGAGCTTGCCGGGATGGCCACACAAGGCACAAAACCACTCAAGACACAAGACCCTCGCAAGAGGAGCTTGCCGGGAAGGCCAATCGAGGCATCTCAAGAAACTTGCCACGACGCGCCACGCGTCCCGGCAAGGCCTGGTGAGCGACAAGCTCCTAGGCGCGACAAGATAGCAACCGCGGCAAGGCACTTGTCGCGGCAAGCTTCCACTCAGTACCCGTGCTCCAGCGCATCCACCCGCGTGTCACTCTGGGGCCATCCCAGGCACACGTGGCGGGATGCTGTGCAGCCAGGGGTACACGGTAGCAAGCAGCGATGATGAGGCTACCATCGTGGCGGACGGTGGCGCCCCTGACGGCCACTTTTTGCACTGTTTGGGCGACGGCGACGGGCATTTAATGCCCTTGTCCCCTGCCGTCAGGGTTAGGTACGGGACACTGTACAAGCACTGTTCCAACTACCACCCTTTTTACATTTTTGCCCTCATCTGTGTTGCCACCTGTCGGTGACCCCTTTGACCTATAAAAGGAGGCCCATGCGCAATGTAGAGGAGGTTCCGAACATCGATCATTCTCCACGCTCGGTCTAGCTAGCGGGTAGAGTGTACTGTAGCTCTCCTCGCTCCCGAGCAAGACACAATACAAAACAAAGCAGGAGTAGGGTTTTACGCATCCGTGCGGCCCGAACCTGGGTAAACTGCTCGTGTGCTCGCCTCGATCTGCTCTTTGTGCATCCTCTGCCCCCTGCCGTACCGAGAAGGTACTCCGGTCCCATAGGTGTTCGTGGGCGATCAGTTTCCCCGACATCTTTGATCGCCCTTGAACACCTATGGGACCGGAGCCCCTTTTCGGTACGGCAGGGGGCGAAGAAAGCATGAAGAGCAGATCGAGGCGAGCACACGAGCAGTTTACCCAGGTTCGGGCCGCACGGATGCGTAAAACCCTACTCCTGCTTTGGTTTGTATTGTGTTCTTGCTCGGGAGCGAGGAGAGCTACAGTACACTCTAACCGCTAGCTAGACCGAGCGTGGGGAATGATCGATGTTCGGAACCCCCTCTACGTTGCGCATGGGCCTCCTTTTATAGGTCAAAGGGGTCACCGACAGGTGGCAACACAGATGAGGGTAAAAATGTAAAAGGGGTGGTAGTTGGAACAGTGCTTGTACAGTGTCCCGTACCTAACCCTGACGGCAGGGGGCAAGGGCATTAAATGCCCGTCGCCGTCGCCCAAGCAGTGCAAAAAGTGGCCGTCAGGGGCGCCACCGTCCGCCACGACGGTAGCCTCGTCATCGCTGCTTGCCACCGTGTACCCCTGGCTGCACAGCATCCCGCCACGTGTGCTTGGGATGGCCCCAGAGTGACACGCGGGTGGATACGCTGGGGCGCGGGTACTGAGTGGAAGCTTGCCGCGGCAAGTGCCTTGCCGCGGTTGCTATCTTGTCGCGCCTAGGAGCTTGTCGCTCACCAGGCCTTGCCGGGACGCGTGGCGCGTCGCGGCAAGTTTCTTGAGATGCCTCGATTGGCCTTCCCGGCAAGCTCCTCTTGCCAGGGTCTTGTGTCTTGAGTGGTTTTGTGCCTTGGGTGGCCATTCCGGCAAGCTCCTCTTGCCGGGGTCTTGTCTTTTTGACTTGAATACTTTGTTCTTGAATGGCTCCAAGGGAACCACGGAGGATCTTGGCGGTCGCCTGGCTAGCCTTGCCGCGGGATGCTGCAACTGCCCGTGCACAAGTTCGGGATACTAAGGTACCCCTACTTTAGTACACCGACAGGAGCCCCTGGGCCTGGGCCATACACGGTGCCGAGCGCTGTTGGGCCAGGCCCAAAACAGTGCACGGGCACGCGCGGCCTGCGGCACGCCGTATCCCACTCCGTATCCACCGCGCCCTCCCTTAACGACACGCGTTTAATGCGGCGTCGTGGGGGAGATCGCGGCATGTTTCTTTAATTGGAAATGCGGAACGTCCGCCCCCTTCCCCCTTATAAGCAGGGGAAACAGGGGCAGTTCGTCCATCTGCCCGTTGCTTCTTCAATCCTCAGAAACCCCCGCTGCTCCCCTCCTTCCCGAAGACCAAAGAGAGCAGCGCTCCGCCCTCCGTCGCCACCAACAGCACCAGCGCCGTCGACCTCCTTCACCGCTCCCGCCATGGCTCCGAAAGGCGAGAAGGGGAAGTCCGCGAAGTCGGCCGAGGCGCTGCGGCTCGCGGCGATGCGGAAGAAGAAGGTGGTCTTCCCGCCAAAGCTTGACGCGGAGGAGCTGAGGGATTCCTTCCACCTTCTCTGGTCGAGGGAGACGAAGGCACATCCGCGCACCAAGGTACTCCCGGTCGTCGCTTGCAAGATGTTCCCGAATGGCTACACCTTCTTTGCTCTGTTCTTCTACTATGGGCTCTGCCCGCCTTATTCTGAGTTCTTCTGTGACATCATGAACACCTACGGGTTCCACCTCCTTGACTTCACCGCCAACGCCGTTCTCACCATGGCCGTTTTCGCACATCTGTGCGAAAACTTTGTCGGAGTCTTCCCCAATGTGGCTCTTTTCCGCCATTACTTCACGCCTCGAGTTGAGAGGGGAGAGCCTCTGTCCGGCGGAATCTTTTGGATCTCTAGGACCCACAAGAAGGAAGCTTACTTGTCGGGAGAGCTCCGCGGCAAGTGGGATGAGTGGAGAGCCAATTGGTGTTGGATCGTAGAGGATGACCCGCAGCACTTTACCGCCCGGCGCCAAACCCCAGTAGTACGCGGTGACGACTGGAGCGACTTGGCCCCAGAAGATAGCAGACTGAAGATTGCCACTACCCGGATCCTTCGCCTTAGGCACGCCAAGCTCACTGTAGGCGCAGTTGGAGCAGACTTTCTCCGCCGCCGCATCACCCCCTTGCAGGAGAGGAAGAGGCCCGCCTGGGATTTTGAGAACGCGGCAGATATCATGACGCTGCGCCAGGGCCTCAATTATAACTTCACTGTCCTGGAGCTCAACGTGATGCTCCAGGTGTTGTTCAAGTACGACTCCGACCATCCCGAGTGGTTTACGTTGCCGGAGGGCGTAGTTCCGCTGTGTAACAGCTCGTCGCTCAGCGCCATCCGTGCAGTGATGCCACTGTGTGATTCCCACGGGATCGACCCCACTTGGCAAGAGCCTTTCGACGAAGCTATGCAGGCGTTCTTCGACAAGTTGGTGGAACAGCCAGTCGACTCCGACGAGAAGAAAGGCCTCACCCGCGACACCACTGACCAGGAGATGGCATATATTGCCACCTGATTGGAAGAGGCAGCAGCAACCGCGGCCGCGGGCAAGTTTGGGTACACAGTGGAGGAGGCGGAGGCAGCGGAGGCGACAAGCCTTGCCGAGCAGGAAGAGTTTCGCAAAGCGGCGAAGCTTGCCGGGAAGGTCGCCAAGACAAGTGAGCCCGCCGAGCAGGGCGTCGAATCGAGCGGGCCTGTCGAGCAGGGCGCCGAGTCGAGCGGTCCCGTTAGGGACACGAGCGGCTCACTGGAGATCGGTGACTCCTCTTCCTCATCCTCAGGCAGCTCGCCACCACCAGCAAGTCCTCCAGCTCCACCAAGAAGGCGCCTCCGCAAGGCCGCGGACGTGACGGAGCGGCAGACGGGCCAACAGCCGTAGCGCCGCGCGACACGCATCACCGCGGCAAACAGGGCCGCCACGGGAGCACCTCGCGCTTCTGTAGCGGCTGGTGGGGGATCTTCCCAGACTAGCGGCCTCTGCGGCGGCGGGATTGTCCGCGCCGGCCGTTTCCTCGGCAACGGCGGCGTCGTCAGCAACGACCTCCGTCTCCATTGGCTTGGCTACGGATGGGTCTGACAAAAGATAAGACAAACAGTCAAGCAAATATACGAAAAAGAAGAATCACAAGAAGAAAGGCCAAGGGAAGTATGGGGCAAAGGGATTACCTACGCGGGCCGGCTCCTCGGTGAGGTTCCTTGCCGGGGAGCTCTCCCTCGGCGGCATGGTTGTATCCCCCACCGGCGGAGGGCCGCTAGCGCTATCCCTCGCCGGAGTGCTCGCCCTTGGCAGAGTGCTCTCCCTTGGCGGAGTGTTAGCCCTTGGCGGAGAACTCGTCCTTGGCGGAGGACTCGCCCTTGCCGGAGAGCCTCCCCTTGGCGGTGTGGACGAAGCGTGCGACACGTCGGGGGTGGTCTCCTGGCGCTCCTGGTGCTGCTGCTCTGCCTCTACACAAGTCAACAAACAAGATATTAGCAAGGATGGAAGACCCACGCGCGCCCAACGAGCGGAAGGTGAACCACACTTACGCTGGGGGCTGCGCTGGGGGCTGCTCTGGAGAACAGTTGCCGGGTCCGGCAAGCTTGTCTCCGGCGCGCCCCCTGCCGTCACGGCGGGCTCGTCCTCGATGACGATCACCGGGACCTTGGCCCTCTTCGCTGCCCTCTGGGCCAGAGTTCTGAAAAAGGACAGGTTCAGAGTTAGGCAAAGGCGATACAAGACAAAGGACAAGTTGAAAATTCAACTTCATCGACTCCATCAGTATGCCGCCGAAGAAGAAGGCTTCGGAGGCAGCAGGTCCGTCCGCGTTGATCCCACCACCGCCGGAGCCAACGGCTGGTGGAGTAGACGCCGGCGGAAGAACGGACGTCGGCGAGGAAACTCACGGCGCCGCCAAGTCCAAGGACAAGACGGACGACCGGGCGCACTCCAAGGCCTCGGCGTCCGTACATGCACCGCGCCCATCTCAGGAGGCGCGGGACCGGCAGCGACGTGGTACTCAAGGTACCATACGCTTGCTGGGCCAAGGTCAAGCTGGCGGATCTCGAGACGCTCAAGGTCAGCATGCACATCAACATGCTGGCACGACCAAGGCGCGGTGGATATGGAGTGGGATACGGCGTGCCGCAGGCCGCGCGTGCCCGTGCACTGTTTTGGGCCTGGCCCAACAGCGCTCGGCACCTTGTCTGGCCCAGGCCCGGGGGCTCCTGTCGGTGTACTAAAGTAGGGGTACCTTAGTATCCCGAACTTGTGCACGGGCAGTTGCAGCGTCCCGCGGCAAACAGTGCAAAATGTGGCCGTCAGGGGCGCCACCGTCCGCCACGACGGTAGCCTCGTCATCGCTGCTTGCCACCGTGTACGCCTGGCTGCACAGCATCCCGCCACGTGCGCCTGGAATGGCCCCCGAGTGACACATGGGTGGATGCGCTGGAGCGCGGGTACTGAGTGGAAGCTTGCCGCGGCAAGTGCCTTCCCGCGGTTGCTATCTTGTCGCGCCTAGGAGCTTGTCGCTCACCAGGCCTTGCCGGGACGCGTGGCGCATCGCGGCAAGTTTCTTGAGATGCCTCGATTGGCCTTCCCGGCAAGCTCCTCTTGCTAGGGTCTTGTGCCTTGAGTAGTTTTGTGCCTTGATTGGCCATCCCGGCAAGCTCCTCTTGCCGGGGTCTTGTCTTTTTGACTTGAATACTTTGTTCTTGAATGGCTCCAAGGGAACCACGGAGGATCTTGGCGGTCGCCTGGCTAGCCTTGCCGCGGAACGCTGCAACTGCCCGTGCACAAGTTCGGGATACTAAGGTACCCCTACTTTAGTACACCGACAGGAGCCCCCGAGCCTGGGCCAGACACGGTGCCGAGCGCTATTGGGCCAGGCCCAAAACAGTGCACGGGCACACGCGGCCTGCGGCACGCCGTATCCCACTCCATATCCACCGCGCCCTCCTGAAGAAGGTGTCCGCCAAGGAGGACGGCACTGGTGGTACTTTTACCATCAGTGCCACGGTTGACCCTAAATAGGAAAGCGCGCTCGTTGCTTTCCTGCGGGAGAATGTCGACGTGTTTGCTTGGCAACCGACCGACATCCCCGGTGTTCCTAGGAAAGTGATTGAGCACAAGCTTGCCGTTTGTCCTCACGCGCGGCCCATCAAGCAGAAAGTTAGGAAGCAAGCAGTGGAGCGCCAAGAGTTTATAGCAGAAGAGATCAAGAAACTGGAAGCAGCATGCCTTGTCAGAGGAGTGCTCCATCCATCGTGGCTGGCCAAACCTATAGTCGTGCGTAAGGCGAATGGGAAATGGAGGCTTTGTATCGACTTCACCGATGTGAATAAAGCTTGTCCCAAAGACCCATTTCCCTTGCCGCGCATTGACCAGATTGTTGACTCCACGGCTGGATGTGATCTGCTTTCATTTCTTGACGCGTACTCAGGGTACCATCAGATCTTCATGGCTGAAGAAGATGAGGAGAAGACCGCATTCATCACTCCATGTGGCACATACTGTTTCATACGGATGCCTTTTTGTTTGAAGAATGCTGGGTCAGCATTTGCAAGGGTGGTCCATACAGCTTTTGAGCCACAGATCCACAGAAATATAGAAGCGTACACGGATGACATAGTGGTTAAGAGCAAGGACAGGGCTACCCTAGTTCAAGATTTAGATGAGACCTTTGCAAATCTGCGCAAGATCAAGCTCAAGCTCAACCCCGAGAAGTGTGTGTTTGGAGTCCCCTCCGGCAAGCTTCTCGGGTTCTTTGTGTCCCAGAGGGGGATTGAAGCCAATACCGACAAGATTAAAGCCATCGAGCAGATTGAAGCACCAACACGCGTCAAGGATGTACGGAGACTTGCCGGTTGCATAGCTGCTCTCAGCAAATTTATCTCTAAGTCAGCAGAGCGCACCCTGCCGTTTTTCAAAATCTTGAAGAAGGGAGGCCCAATGAAGTGGACTCCGGAAGCGGAGGTTGCGCTGCAAGACTTAGAGAGGTACCTGTCCTCTACTCCAATACTTGTCGCACCTAAACCACAAGAGAAGTTGTTGCTTTATCTGGCGGCAACCAATCAAGTGGTTATTGCTTCGTTAGTAGCGGAGAGGGAGGCAGACGATGAGCCAGCAACCGCGGCAAACACATCCAGCGACAAGCAGGGGGCTTCCCCAACGAGCTCTGGTCCCGACAAGGATGGATCTGCGCAGGTGCAAGAGGAGGTACGGAAGAAGATGGTGCAGTGCCCAGTCTACTTTGTCAGCTCCCTTCTGCAGGGGGCTAGGTCAAGGTTCTCTGGCATGCAAAAGCTTCTTTTCGGCCTACTCATGGCCTCGAGAAAGCTGCGCCATTACTTCCAAGCACATGAGATAACAGTTGTCACTCGCTTTCCGCTGAAGAGAATACTGCAGAATCCAGAAGCAACAGGCAGGATTGTTGAGTGGGCACTGGAGCTGTCAAGCTTTGGCCTCAAGTTTGAAAGCACTTCAACTATCCAGAGCAGAGCATTGGCAGAGTTTATAGCAGAGTGGACGCCAACACCAGATGAAGAGATCCCAGAGACGAGCATCCCCGTCAAGGAAGCAATCAAAGAGTGGATGGTGTACTTTGACGGTGCCTTCTCGCTGCAAGGCGCCGGTGCTGGCGTGCTGCTTGTCGCACCCACCGGAGAGCACCTCAAGTACGTCGTCCAAATGCACTTTCCCAAGGAGCAAGCGACAAACAATACTGCAGAGTATGAAGGTTTGCTTGCCGGTCTCAGGATCGCGGCAGACCTTGGGATCAATAAGCTTATTGTAAGGGGTGACTCGCAGCTTGTCGTCCACCAAGTAAACAAGAACTATCAGATCCCGTTGATGGAAGCTTACGTCGACGAAGTGAGAAAGCATGAAGAACACTTCGACGACCTACAGATGGAGCATGTTCCAAGAGCTCAGAAGGACATCGTAGATGGCCTGTCGAAGTGCGCCGCACTAAAGTTACCTGTGGAACCAGGGATCTTTGTACTCAAGCCGACTCAACCATCCGTAACACCATCAACTGGACAAAGCAAGAAGAGGAAGTTGGTTTCTGGTGACTATTTTCTGGCAGAGCTTCCCGAAGCCGCCGCCAAGAAAGTCCCCAAGATCAACACCGAAAATGCTGAGGAGCAGTTTGCTCCTGCAAGCCCTAGGGTTTGTACAGTTGAAGCAAATGCTCCCGACAAGTTGTGCTCCGGCAAGCCTGCCGGGGAACGTCAAGCTCCGGCTGAACCACAGGTCCTAGCCGTGGAAGCGGACGTTCCTGCAGCAATAGATGTGCCTTAGTCCTTGCTGTCGAGCCGCAAGCTCCAGCATGGGCACAGCAGATTGTCCGTTTCCTCCAGACAAGAGAACTTCCCGAAGAGCAAGAAGAAGCAGAAAGAGTAGCCCGACAGTCAAGTATGTACCAGTTTGTCAACAATGAACTGTACAGAAGAAGACTCAACGGTGTGAAATTGAAGTGTATTCCCCGGGAAGATGGACAGAAGCTGTTGGCAGAGATACATGGGGGCGTATGTGGCCACCACATTGGCACAAGAGAACTTGCCGGCAAGGCGTTCCGGCAACGTTTCTTTTGGCAAGAAGCCCTACAGGATGCAACTGCACAAGTAACCAAGTGTGAAGCGTGCCAGTTCCATTCCAAACAGATACACCAGCCATCTCAAGCTCTCCAGACGATCCCTTTATCCTGGCCATTTTCGGTCTGGGGACTCGACATCCTCGGCCCCTTTCCCCGCGCAGCCGGGGGCTTTGAGTACTTGTACGTTGCGATCGACAAGTTCACGAAGTGGCCAGAAGTGGAACCAGTGAGAAAGGTGACAGCACAGTCAGCGGTCAAGTTCTTCAGGTCGATTGTTTACCGTTTCGGAATCCCTAACAGGATCATCACCGACAACGGTACACAATTCACAAGTCGCACCTTCATGCAGTATGTTCAAGACCTTGGCGCCAAGGTCTGCTTCGCTTCTGTTGCTCACCCGAGGAGCAACGGTCAAGCGGAGAGAGCAAACGCTGAAGTGTTGCGTGGACTCAAAACAAGAACTTTCGACAGGCTGCACAAGTGCGGAAGAAACTGGATCGAGGAGTTGCCGACGGCTCTTTGGTCGATCAGGACGACGCCAAATCGAGCCACTGGACAGACACCCTTTGCTCTAGTCTATGGAGCAGAAGCAGTTCTCCCCACGGAACTCATATACGGGTCACCTCGAGTGCTCGCTTATGATGAGCTCGAGCAAGAGAAGCTGCGACACGATGACGCGCTGCTCCTTGAGGAGGACCATCTTCAGGCTGTTGTGCGAGCTACTCGCTACCAGCAAGCTTTGCGCCGCTACCATAGCCGCAAAGTTAACACCAGAAGTCTCGAGGAAGGCGACCTTGTTCTTCGGCGCGTTCAGTCCGCCAAGAATTCTAGCAAGTTGACGCCGAAGTGGGAAGGCCCTTATCGGGTGAAACGAGTCACTAGGCCCGGCGCTGTCCGCCTTGAGACCGAAGATGGCTTACCGGTGAGCAACTCCTGGAACATTGAGCATCTTCGCAAGTTTTACCCATAAGGCGCGGTTGCCATGATCCGCTCCGGCAATCACCTTTTGTACAAGTCTTGCCGCTGTTGCATGTAATCCTTTGTACAAAGCCGGGCGCAGACCCCATGAATCAGTAAAGCTTATGTGCCTCGCACATCTTGTCATTTCATGCTTTTTTTTTACTTTTTGCATGTATTACCTGACACTTTGTGCAGCACCTATCCTCGGTAAGCAATAACGAGGCCGAAGGCTCCATACCTGTATTCTCTCTTCTATCTTTTCTCTCAAGGAGAAGAAGGTTCCCTCGCGCACAAGTTTGCCGGGGGGAGGAAGATATGGACCAAGCGCCGTTCAAGAAATCCTTGCCTTGCCGGGAAGCAGACAGCACAAAAGCTAAGTTGCCAAAGTTTGAGCAATCAAATTTTTAAATTTTTAAGTTATCTTCCTTGAACGACCTCGCTTTGTATGGAAAACCTGTGCGCGGAGGAACCAACTCATGGCTAGCCGTGCCCTTACTTTGTTTCGAGCACGCTCAACGACTTAAGTGTGTTGCGACTAGTGTCGCGCCCTTACTTCGTTTTCGAGTTCGCTCAACAGTTTAAGTGTGCTGCGATTAGTTGCGACAAGGTTTCTTGTCGGCAATGGCACTACCAGCAGGCTGCTGAAGTTCCGCACTCAGCGCTCGCGGCAAAGGTGCCTACGCCGACAAGTTCCCTAAAAGCGTAGGGTAAAAACATACAAAGCAAAGGAAATCAAGTAAAGGAAATAACATTGCATTAACTACCCAAAATAGAGTTATATTACAAAGCAACTTGTCGCAGCTCTAATAGACTGTTCTCATAACATGGTTAACAGCGACAAGGAAAAGAAGAAAGTGGACAAGACTAGTCCGCGCGGTCGCCCTCAACCCTCTTGATACCACTCACCTTGTCCACAATGGGTGCGACAAGGGCCTTGAGCGCTTCTTGGTCGGCGTCCGGCGGCAAACTCCTAAGGACGTTGGTGAGGTTGAGGCCTGGATTGCGGAAGACCACCTTCACCAACACCTTCTGCAGGGCCCCCGCGCAGAGCCTGCGCGACTCGTACGCCAGCTGCTTTGGGAACTTCTCCCGGAGTTGCTGGAGGGCCGTCGCCACGCCTCTGAAGAACAGAGTTAGCTTGGCGCTGGGGTGGAGGCTCTCATCGATGGAGTACCCGAGATACTCCGCCCCCAGCTGCTCCAACTCCTTATCGATATCCGCGGCAGCATTGACAAGACCTTCTGTCCAATGCTCCACGGTTTCCATGAAGATATTTTGGGTAACGGCAACGCTCTCCAGCAGCGCCTTCTCGGCCCTGATCGCCTCCCGCTCCTTGGCGCCGTCCAGCGTCTGGGTTAGGGTGGCCAACTTCAGCTCGAGGTCGGCGATGGAGTCCTTGGCGACGGCGATCTCCTTGCCCTTCTCGGAGAGGCGGACCTGCAGCTCGGAGTGGCTGTGGGCGTCCTTCTCTCGCTCGAGCTTGAGTGCGGCAACCTCCTCGCCGCTCGTCTTAAGGTTGGCCTCCAGCTGCGCCACCCTCGTCTCCAACTCCCTCTTCGCGGTCTCGGCGGCCGCGGCAGCATCCTTCGCTTCTTGGAGAGCTCCCCCAAGTGACTGCTCGCGCACGGCAAGCTCATCCTCGTGGCTGTCGAGGTCGACCTTCCGCTGCGCCAGCTCGCCTTCTCGCCTGGATAACTCCTCGGCGGCAAGCCGCTGCTGCTCCTCCACTTCTGCCTTCTCAAGGATGAAGGCCTGCTGCACCTCGGCAAGCTGCTCCCGCTCCTCCGCCAAAGATCGGAGAGCTACTTGGTTGATGGCCCGGAGCTCCTCTGCGCGTTTCTCCAAGTCAGCTCCCGCCTTGGCGGCCAGAGCCTCACGGGACTCCAGCTTGGCTTGCCGGGCGCGATAAAGCGCTAGCAACTTCCGCAGCAGCTTCTCCTCTTCGGGCTTGCTGCTGCTACTGCTGCCTGGCGCGTCCACGAGCTTTACCCCGGCGGAGGCGAGAACCTCTCCATCGAAGAACTCTCCCTCGACGGGCGCCCTGGACATGGACGCCCACGGGAGCTGGATGAAGACGTCATCGCCGGCCTTTAGGTAGGCGCTTGGCTCGGCCTCGTCGGAGCTGGGGGCTGCGGCAGCGGCGGAGGGCTCGGCGGCCGGTGTAGCGCCTGGCGCTCCTGCGGCCTCAGGGCCGTCAGTACGACCACCAGCCCCTTCGCCAGCTGCTGCGCCGGCAGCCTCGGCGGTCTCTGCGCCAGCAGGATCGTCTGCGTCGACCGTTTCTTCGGCAACGGTGACGTCGCCAGCAACGACCTCCGTCTCCATTGGCTCAGTTACAGACGGGTCTGGCGGAGGAAAAGAAAAGAAAAATAGTCAAGAAAATATCCAAAAAGAAGAATCGAACGAAGAAAAGCCGAGAGAAGCATGAAGCAAAGGGGTTACCTGCGCGGGCCGGCTCCTCGGTGAGATTCCTTGCCGGGGAGCTCTCCCTCGGCGGCGTGGTTGTAGCTCCCGCCGGTGGAGGGCCGCTGGTGCTATCCCTCGCCGGAGTGCTCGCCCTTGGCGGAGTGTTCGCCCTTGCCGGGGAGCTTCCTATTGGCGGTGTGGTCGAGGCGTGCGGCACGTCGGGGGCGGTCTCCTGGCGCTCCTGGTGCTGATGCTCTGCTCCTGCACGAACCAACAAACAAGACATCAGCAAGGATGGAAGACCCACTGAAAGCACATTTGCTCTCCGGGTGGTTTTGGTAATTAATGACAACATACTTTGTGGTTGGACTAATGCTTTTATCAAGTATGTTTCAGGAAACCCAATCACTTTGGTATGGCAAGATGACTGAAGAAGTGGACCCCTCAAAATGCTAAGGCAAGCATTGGCAAAAGCTCAAGACTCCATTTTTGGTTTAGTGATCAAAGATCACATTGAGTCCATAGGAAAAGCCAATACTATTAAAAGGGGATGAGGTTGTGTTGATGATCTGGTTGCTCAAGTGCTTGGTGATCTAACTCCCTCAACTATCAGCACTATTCACTACTTATCACACACCCATAAGTAATCTCGGTCAAACCAACTATGTCTCACCGAGATGAAGTTATTTCTACAAACCCTAACATATCGGTCACACCGATTCTTTCAAATCAGTCCCACCGAGATGAACCACTTCAGCCATATTCCAAAACCCTAGAAAAATCGGTCTTACCGAGTTTGAGATCGGTCACACCGAAACTGAACTGCCAACCTTCTGTAACCACTTCACATCATATCGGAATTTCCGAGTTTGCATTATCGGTCTCACCGAATTGGGCAAGGTTCTGCCTTGACTCAAATCGGTCGCACCGATAATTCATTTTCGGTCAAACCAATTCTGGCATGTTCCTACTCTTTCTCAAATCGGTCCAACCGAGTTTTCTTTCTCGGTCTCACCGAAATCTCCAACGTTCATATCAGATACACATTCGGTCCCACCGAGATGGTATTTTCGGTCCCACCGAAAATCCCAACGTTCACTATATTTGAACTTTCGGTCTAACCGAGTTTTCACTTCGGTCTGACCGAGATTGATCAAATGTGTGTGTAACGGTTGGATTTTGTGTGGAGGCTATATATACCCCTCCACCCCCTCCTCATTCGTGAGGAGAGCCATCAGAAAGTACCACCACTTCTACCACACACTTTCTGAGAAGTGAACCACCTACCCTTGTGTTGAGATCAAGCCATTCCATTCCTACCATATGAAACTTGATCTCTAGCCTTCCCAAGTTGCTTTCCACTCAAATCTTTCTTCCACCACAGCCATATCAGTGAGGAGAGTTGAGTGTTGGGGAGTTTATCACTTGAAGCACAAGAGCAAGGAGTTCATCACTATCAACACCGTCTATTACCTTTTGGGGGGTGGTGCCTCCTAGATTGGTTAGGTGTCGCTTGGGAGCCTCCGTCGTGATGTGGAGTTGAACCAAGAAGTTTGTAAGGGCAAGGAGATCGCCTACTTCGTGAAGATCTACCCCGAGTAAGGCTAGTCCTCCGTGGGCGTAGGCCGTGATGGAATAGACAAGGTTGCTTCTTCGTGGACCCTTCGTGGGTGGAGCCCTCCGTGGACTCGCGCAGCCGTTACCCTCCGTGGGTTGAAGTCTCCATCAACGTGGATGTACGATAGCACCACCTATCGGAACCACGACAAAAATCTCCGTGTCACCAAACTGCGTTTGATCTTCTCCATCTCCATTTACTATATATGCAATTTACTTTCCGCTGCCCATACTCTAGAATTGCATGTGTAGTGAGTTACTTGACTTGATCTTAGTTGCAAAACTGCCAAAATCTGTCCTTAATAAAAGACAGAAATTTTATCTTGTCAAGTAGTCTAATCACCCCCCCCTCTAGACCTACTTCTTCGATCCTACAATTGGTATCAGAGCTTTGGTCTCCATTGCTTTGGTTTACACACCATTGGAGGAAGATGGACGTGTCTACAGATGGGAGTGTTAGCCATAGAGTGCCTGTTCTTGATGGAAGGTTTTATAACTCTTGGAGGTCTGAAATGCTTAGTATCTTTAAAATGTACAATTTGTGCAAATATATTGAGACCCCATATGTGCCTCCATTTGATCCCTTGCACCCTACCATGGATGAAGAGCTTGATTTGCTTCGTAACCTTAGAACTGTGAATCTTATCATTAGAGGGTTACCTGATGACTTGCTTAATCTTGTTACAAATTTTGAGTGTGCCTATGCTATGTGGAAATTCTTGGAAGAACTTTATCCGGACTACTCTATGAGAGGTCTAGATGAAATTCTACACAAGACTATTGAATTTGATAGGTTGCACCCTAGTGATCCTAACTTTGATAAATGCTTCTTTGAGCTTCGTGATCTTATGAAAAAGAAGGGTGATCCCGGTCTTATCAATATTAGAGTTAGAAATGCTCTTGCATTGCATTCCGAAGATTATTATTCCATTGACCAAACTAATGCAAATACTTATCAAATTGACCTAGGTGTTGATGATGAACAATCTATGGGTCAATATGATGATGAGCATGAGCATGATGATGATTATTCCGATTCGGACACCGAGCTAGACAAAGTCATGAAGAGCCTCAATCTTATGGCAAATATGAGAAACTACATGTCCGGTGGAAAAGAGTGGATTCTTGACAGTGGATGCACCGATCACATGACCGGAGACAAAGACATGTTTCGAGAGCTTGCAAAGAACGATGGTCCACGCAAGTATGTGACTTTTGGAGACAACTCCAAGGGTAAGGTACTTGGCCTTGGTAAGGTGGCCATATCTCATGATAGCTCTATTCAAAATGTCATGCTTGTAGAATCTCTTGGATACAATTTACTTTCCGTGTCTAGATTAGCTGACCTTGGATTCAATGTGCTATTCACCAAAGTAGATTGCCAAGCCTTTCGTCGTGATAATCAAAACATGGCTTTTACTGGTATTCGTAGAGGTGATCTATATATTGTTGATTTCACTAAGAAAGCCCAACCTAGAGCTTGTTTCATTGCTAAATCCTCTAAAGGTTGGTTATGGCATAGAAGGCTAGGACATGTTGGTATGCGTAATCTAGACAAGCTGATCAAAGGTGATCATATTCTTGGTGTTAAAGATGTTTTCTTTGACAAAGACAGACTCTGTAGTGCTTGTCAAGCAGGAAAACAAGTTGGTGGAAGTCATCCCGTGAAAAACATCATGACCACAAGGAGACCGCTTGAGCTTCTTCATATGGATCTCTTCGGTCCCAATGCTTACAAAAGCCTTGGTGGTAACTCCTTTGGTCTAGTTATAGTTGATGATTATTCCAGATTTACGTGGGTATTTTTCCTTGATGATAAATCGCAGGTTCAGAGGATCTTCAAGACCTTTGCCAAAAAGGCCCAAAATCAATTTGAGGTAAAGATCAAGAAAGTTCGGAGTGACAACGGAACGGAGTTCAAGAACGCCAATGTAGAGTCTTTTCTCGATGAGGAAGGAATTCTACATGAGTTCTCGGCTACGTACACGCCTCAACAAAATGGAGTTGTTGAGAGGAAGAACCAAACGCTCATAGAGATGGCAAGAACGATGCTTGATGAATACAAGACACCGAAGCACTTTTGGGGAGAAGCCGTCGAGACAGCTTGTCATGCCATCAACAGGCTTTATCTTCATAAGCTCCTTGGCAAGACATCATACGAGCTTCTCACCGGTAACAAACCCCAAGTGGGATACTTTCGTGTCTTTGGTTCAAAATGCTATATCCTTGATAAGCATCGTCGGTCTAAATTTGCTCCTAAATCTCATGAAGGCTTTCTTCTTGGTTATGGATCAAACTCCCACACCTACCGTGTCTACAATAATTTCACCCGAAAGGTTGAAGAGACGGTAGATGTGAAGTTTGATGAATCTAATGGCTCGCAAGTAGAGCAAATGCCTATTGATGTAGGAGACAAGGACCCATCGGAAGCAATCCAAGATTTATCTATCGGGAAGATCCGTCCCATGGAAGTGAAGGAGAGTACCTCATCTACATATGTGGAGCCACCTACCTCACAGAGAGATGAACCTCAAGGCAACATGGAGGCCTCCACAAGTGGAACTCACCAAGATGAGGAAATGCAACAAGAAGATCTACCACAACCTCCTTCTCCACCACCTCAAGACAACACCAACAACAATGAAGAAGATGATGAGGAAGCTGAGCCACAACATCAACAAAAGCTATCCCGAGTTCGAGCAAGAGTCAAGAAGAATCATCCCGTGGAACAAATGATGAACGACATCAACTCCGGGAGAATTACTCGCTCTAAAACTCGCTTAGCTAACTTTTGTGAGCATTACTCATTTATCTCTAGTATTGAACCTATGAAGGTAGAAGAAGCACTTAAAGACCCGGATTGGGTGAACGCTATGCACGAAGAACTACACAACTTCGAGAGGAACAAGGTGTGGACTTTGGTAGAGAAGCCCAACGATGATCAAAACATCATTGGAACCAAATGGGTGTTTCGCAACAAGCAAGATGAAGATGGACAAGTCATCCGCAACAAGGCTCGTCTCGTAGCTCAAGGTTACACACAAGTCGAAGGTATGGACTATGGTGAGACCTATGCCCCCGTTGCTAGACTTGAGTCCATTCGCATTCTTCTTGCTTATGCCAATCACCATGATATTACTCTCTATCAAATGGATATCAAAAGTGCTTTCCTAAATGGTGAAATTGAGGAGGAAGTATTTGTTAAACAACCTCCCGGTTTTGTGAATCCCAAAAAGCCTAATCATGTTTATAAGTTGCATAAAGCTCTTTATGGTCTTAAACAAGCCCCTAGAGCTTGGTACAAATGCTTAACTAGCTTTCTTCTTGAAAAAGGCTTTGAGATTGGAAAGATAGACTCAACGCTGTTCACAAAAAGGGTTAATGGTGAACTATTTGTGTGCCAAATATATGTTGATGATATTATCTTTGGTTCAACTAACCCCCATTTTAGCAAGAAGTTTGGACAGCTCATGTCGGAGAAGTATGAAATGTCCATGATGTGTGAACTCAAATTCTTCCTTGGGTTGCAAATCAAGCAATCTAAGGAGGGTACCTTTGTCTCACAAACAAAGTACACCAAGGATCTCTTCAAGAAGTTCAACATGCAAGAAAGCAAAGGTATGAGTACCCCCATGCCTACTAGTGGACACAATGACTTGACTAAAGATGGAGAACCCGTTGATCAAAAGGTTTACCGTTCTATGATTGGTTCTCTACTATATCTTTGTGCTTCTCGTCCTGACATAATGTTGAGTGTATGCATGTGTGCACGATATCAAGCAGCCCCTAAAGAATGTCATCTTAAAGCTGTTAAAAGGATAGTGAGATACTTGATACACACACCAAACTTTGGCATTTGGTATCCTAAGAGAGCTTCTTTCGATCTTGTTGGCTATTCCGACTCGGACTATGCCGGTGACAAGGTTGATAGAAAGTCAACTTCGGGTACGTGTCAATTCCTTGGTCGATCTCTTGTATCTTGGTCCTCCAAGAAACAAAATTCGGTATCTTTATCCACTGCCGAAGCAGAATATATTGCTGCTGGTTCGTGTTGTGCTCAATTGCTATGGATGACACAAACGCTTAAAGATTATGGGATACATGTGAGACGTGTTCCATTGCTTTGTGACAATGAGAGTGCAATCAAGATTGGACACAATCCTGTGCAACACTCTCGAACAAAGCATATTGAAGTTCGTCACCATTTTATCCGTGATCATATTGCCAAGGGTGATATTAATCTTAAGCACGTTCGTACTGACAAACAACTTGCAAATATCTTTACAAAACCTCTTGATGAGAAAGTGTTTTGTCGTTTGAGGAGTGAGTTGAACATCATTGATGCTTCAAACTTGGAGTGATAACTCCATTGTTGCATGCAAGGCATGAGCTTACTTGACTAATCCTTGATATTTCTCTTATGATGGTGATCATATGTCTTGGACACATTTGCCTCCTTGTATTGCATCTAACTCCTTGTAGGTACTTGGATGATCTACATTCCACAAGATTACCACACACTCAAATCATGAGTAATCTTGTCATTGACCAAGTATCTAGCCCTTTGGGATGTTGAGTTCAAGGAACAAAATTCTACATATCCTTTTTGACATCCTATACATCTAGTATTTCACTCTTGTCATCTTGGATATTCTTGAGTATTTCCTTGCTTGCCTAACCCATGTAGGAAGATGAACTACACAAGTAGAAATGGCGCTCCAACTTCACATTTCAATGAGCACCTACATCAAGCTTACCTACATGAGTAAAGCAACAACAAGCCCAAGGTATGTTCTTCACATCTTTAAGGAGCTTTACTCAAAGCCATGAGTACAAGCAGCTTCATAAGATGTGATCACATCAAATGCTTAATCGAAAAATGGCAACCCCATTTTGAGCTTAAACGATGAGTATGACCTATGATCAAATGTCTTCATTTGACTCCTAAGTCAATATACTCAAACATAGGTGACTTTGTCGCCGACCTTTATCTAGATGAAGTACATATGCTTTTGGAGTTTTTCTGTTTTCTCTTATGTTCTCTCATTGAGTTTTCTTAAAAAAAAAAAAA
>LR738715.1:706511362-706539123 GCA_902687465.1 Secale cereale
AAAAAACTTCATCTAGAATTCCTTTTATTTCTTTTCTTATGTTTCTTTGTGGATATCCTTCTGGAAATCTTTTTATGGCTCTGATCAATTCCTTGAAAATCTTTTACAAATTCCTTGCAAATCTTTTGAAATACTCCTCGCAAAGTGATCTGAATTCTTTCTCTACTTTTAAGGGGGAGAGGACTCAAATTCAGACTCGATTTCTTAAATTTTAAAGAGGAGAGGACTCAAATTTGGACTCAAATTGTTTCTCTATGCATGTTCTTGTTTGTCCAGTTGTGATTCTTAAGGATCTCATTTCTTTCTTTCTTTCTTTCTTTCTTTCCATCTTTCCTGTCCTACCTAGTTTACTGTCCTTTTCGGCACTTGATGTCAAAGGGGGAGAGAACTTAGGGGGAGAGGACTAAGGGGAGTAGGGGAGAAGAGAAGACTTAAGGGAAGAAGAAAAGCAATCTTATCTTAAGGGGGAAAGAATCACATCAAAGCTTTGTCGTATTTTACATTGGACATTACAATTGGCATCTTTCTTTTGATTTTGCTTTTTCCTTCACACCCCTTGTTCTTACAATTGGTATCTTTCTCACAATTGGTATCTCATGGAATCTTTTAGCTTAAGGGGAGAAGACTTAGAGGAATCTTCACAATTGATATCCTATGAAAAGCAAAATCTCTCAGAGTTCATTGAAAATCTCTTAGCTTCGGAGACATGTTTGCTGATTCAAGCCTGTGCTCAATATGAGACACTCTTTATACATGTCCTCCCTGGCTTGGTACTCTTGATGTTCTTGCAGTGGGTTGAAGGAATACTCTTGTGTTATCTAACCTTGTTTTCTCAAGTTTATCCCTTCAGGTACAAGTTCCAAGGAACCTCAAGGTAAGTATATGCATCTTGCAGAATGTGCATGATGGTGACTTGCTTGTAAATACTTGTTTGCAAGAAATCACCATGCACATATGCATTATCACTCACTTTCTCTTTTCTTCTGCTCTGATGCATATAGCCAAGCTGCATGTAGCACATCTTGCTTATCTCTCTTGTGTGCTTGTGGTAGTCCAAAACCATAATCTATGAAAATCTTGCACACTTGTAGGGGGAGCCTGTGTACTACATGCTTGTCAAAGCTTTCATGATAATCCTGTCTTTCTTTTAATAAGCTTTGATGTTTCGTTCAATATAATTTCAGTGTGTTGCCATCAATTACCAAAAAGGGGGAGATTGAAAGCACATTTGCTCTCCGGGTGGTTTTGGTAATTAATGACAACATACTTTGTGGTTGGACTAATGCTTTTATCAAGTATGTTTCAGGAAACCCAATCACTTTGGTATGGCAAGATGACTGAAGAAGTGGACCCCTCAAAATGCTAAGGCAAGCATTGGCAAAAGCTCAAGACTCCATTTTTGGTTTAGTGATCAAAGATCACATTGAGTCCATAGGAAAAGCCAATACTATTAAAAGGGGATGAGGTTGTGTTGATGATCTGGTTGCTCAAGTGCTTGGTGATCTAACTCCCTCAACTATCAGCACTATTCACTACTTATCACACACCCATAAGTAATCTCGGTCAAACCAACTATGTCTCACCGAGATGAAGTTATTTCTACAAACCCTAACATATCGGTCACACCGATTCTTTCAAATCAGTCCCACCGAGATGAACCACTTCAGCCATATTCCAAAACCCTAGAAAAATCGGTCTTACCGAGTTTGAGATCGGTCACACCGAAACTGAACTGCCAACCTTCTGTAACCACTTCACATCATATCGGAATTTCCGAGTTTGCATTATCGGTCTCACCGAATTGGGCAAGGTTCTGCCTTGACTCAAATCGGTCGCACCGATAATTCATTTTCGGTCAAACCAATTCTGGCATGTTCCTACTCTTTCTCAAATCGGTCCAACCGAGTTTTCTTTCTCGGTCTCACCGAAATCTCCAACGTTCATATCAGATACACATTCGGTCCCACCGAGATGGTATTTTCGGTCCCACCGAAAATCCCAACGTTCACTATATTTGAACTTTCGGTCTAACCGAGTTTTCACTTCGGTCTGACCGAGATTGATCAAATGTGTGTGTAACGGTTGGATTTTGTGTGGAGGCTATATATACCCCTCCACCCCCTCCTCATTCGTGAGGAGAGCCATCAGAAAGTACCACCACTTCTACCACACACTTTCTGAGAAGTGAACCACCTACCCTTGTGTTGAGATCAAGCCATTCCATTCCTACCATATGAAACTTGATCTCTAGCCTTCCCAAGTTGCTTTCCACTCAAATCTTTCTTCCACCACAGCCATATCAGTGAGGAGAGTTGAGTGTTGGGGAGTTTATCACTTGAAGCACAAGAGCAAGGAGTTCATCACCATCAACACCGTCTATTACCTTTTGGGGGGTGGTGCCTCCTAGATGGGTTAGGTGTCGCTTGGGAGCCTCCGTCGTGATGTGGAGTTGAACCAAGAAGTTTGTAAGGGCAAGGAGATCGCCTACTTCGTGAAGATCTACCCCGAGTAAGGCTAGTCCTCCGTGGGCGTAGGCCGTGATGGAATAGACAAGGTTGCTTCTTCGTGGACCCTTCGTGGGTGGAGCCCTCCGTGGACTCGCGCAGCCGTTACCCTCCGTGGGTTGAAGTCTCCATCAACGTGGATGTACGATAGCACCACCTATCGGAACCACGACAAAAATCTCCGTGTCACCAAACTGCGTTTGATCTTCTCCATCTCCATTTACTATATATGCAATTTACTTTCCGCTGCCCATACTCTAGAATTGCATGTGTAGTGAGTTACTTGACTTGATCTTAGTTGCAAAACTGCCAAAATCTGTCCTTAATAAAAGACAGAAATTTTATCTTGTCAAGTAGTCTAATCACCCCCCCCTCTAGACCTACTTCTTCGATCCTACACCCACGCGCGCCCGACGAGCGGAAAGTGAACCACACTTACGCTGGGGGCTGCGCTGGGGGCTGCTCTGAAGAACAGTTGCCGGGTCCGGCAAACATGTCTCGGGCGCGCCCCCTGCCGTCGCGGCGGGCTCGTCCTCGATGACGATCACCGGGACCTTGGCCCTCTTTGCTGCCCTCTGGGCCAGAGTTCTGAAAAAGGACAGGTTCAGAGTTAGGCAAAGGCGATACAAGACAAAGGACAAGTTGAAAATCAAAGAAATACAAAAATTGCAAAGACTTACTCTTCTTCCTTCTCGTCGGAGCTGAGCGCAGAGAAGTCAAAATCTGGCTCACGCGTCCCGGCGCGAGGAGGCGGAGGAGTGGGCTCCCTTGGCCGCTTGGCGGGAGCAGGGACGATGGTCTGAGAAGACCCCGCTCCGGTTGCCGCCGAAGCGCGAGGGGCGGTAGGAGCAGAGGCGCCAGTCCGGGAAGATCCCCCTCCAGCCGCTGCAGAAGCGCGAGGTGCTCCCGTGGCGGCCCTGTTTGCCGCGGTGACGCGTGTCGCGCGGCGCTGCGGCTGTTGGCCCGTCTGCCGCTCCGTCTCGTCCGCGGCCTTGCGGAGGCGCCTTCTTGGTGGAGCTGGAGGACTTGCTGGTGGTGGCGAGCTGCCTGAGGACGAGGAAGAGGAGTTGCCGATCTCTGGTGAGCCGCTCATGTCCCCAACGGGCCCGCTCGACTCGGCGCCCTGCTCGGCAGGCCCGCTCGATTCGACGCCCTGCTCGGCGGGCTCACTTGTCTCGGCGACCTTCCTGGCAAGCTTCCCCGCTTTGCGAAACTCTTCCTGCTCGGCAAGGCTTGTCGCCTCCGCTGCCTCCGCCTCCTCCACTGTGTACCCAAACTCGCCCGCGGCCGCGGCTGCTGCTGCCTCTTCCAATCTGGTGGCAATATATGCCATCTCCTGGTCAGTGGTGTCGCGGGTGAGGCCTTTCTTCTCGTCGGAGTCGACTAGCTGTTCCACCAAGTTGTCGAAGAACGCCTGCACAGCTTTGTCGGAAGGCTCTTGCCAAGTGGGGTCGATCCCGTGGGAATCGTACAGCGGCATCACTGCACGGATGGCGATGAGCGACGAGCTGTTGCACGGCGGAACTACGCCCTCTGGCAATGTAAACCACTCGGGATGGTCGGAGTCATACTTGAACAAAACCTGGAGCATCGCGTTGAGCTCCAGGACAGTGAAGTTATAATTAAGGCCCGGGCGCAGCCTCATGATATCAGCCGCGTTCTCCAAATCCCAGGCGGGCCTCTTCCTCTCCTGCAAGGGGGCGATGCGGTGGCGGAGAAAGTCTGCTCCAACTGCGCCTACAGTGAGCTTGGCGTGCCTGAGGCGAAGGATCCGAGTAGTAGCAATCTTCAATCTGCTATCCTCCGGGGCCAAATCGCTCCAGTCGTTACCGCGTACTACTGGGGCTTGGCGCCGGGCGGTGAATAGCTGCGGGTCATCCTCTACGATCCAGCACCAGTTTGCTCTCCACTCATCCCACTTGCCGCGGAGCTCTCCCGTCAAGTAAGCTTCCTTCTTATGGGTCCTAGAGATCCAAGAGATTCCGCCAGACAGAGGCTCTCCCCTCTCAACTCGAGGCGTGAAGTAATGGCGGAAAAGAGCTACATTTGGGAAGACTCCGACAAAGTTTTCGCACAGATGTGCGAAAACGGCCATGGTGAGAACGACATTGGGGGTGAAGTCAAGGAGATGAAACCCGTAGGTGTTCATGATGTCGCAGAAGAACTCAGAATAGGGCGGGCAGAGCCCACAGTAGAAGAACAGCGCGAAGAATGCGTAGCCATTTGGGAACATCTTGCAAGCGGCGGCTGGGAGTACCTTGGTACGTGGACGCGCCTTCGTCTCCCTCGACCAGAAAAGGTAGAAGGTATCCCTCGGCTCCTCCGCGTCAAGCTTTGGCAGGAAGACCGCCTTCTTCTTCCGCATCGCCGCAAGCCGCAGCGCTTCGACCGACTTCTTGATCTTCCCCTTCTCGCCTTTCGGAGCCATGGCGGAAGCGGTGAAGAAGGTTGACGGTGCTGGCAGTGCTGGTGGCGACGGAGGGCAGAGCGCTGCTCTCTTTTGGCCTTCGGGAAGGGGGGGAGCGGCGGAGGTTTCTGAGGATTGAAGAAGCAACGGGCAGATGGACGAACTGCCCCTGTTTCCCCAGCTTATAAGGGGGAAGGGGGCGGACGTTCCGCATTTCCTATTAAAGAAACAGGCCATGATCTCCCCCACGACGCCGCATAAAACGCGTGTCGTTAAGGGAGGGCGCGGTGGATATGGAGTGGGATACGGCGTGCCGCAGGCCGCACGTGCCCGTGCACTGTTTTAGGCCTGGCCAAACAGCGCTCGGCACCGTGTTTGGCCCAGGCCCGGAGGCTCCTGTCGGTGTACTAAAGTAGGGGTACCTTAGTATCCCAAACTTGTGCACGGGCAGTTGTAGCGTCCCGCGGCAAGGCTAGCCAGGCGACCGCCAAGATCCTCCGTGGTTACCTTGGAGCCATTGAAGAACAAAGTATTCAAGTCAAAAAGACAAGACCCCGGCAATAGGAGCTTGCCGGGATGGCCACCCAAGGCACAAAACTACTCAAGGCACAAGACCCTAGCAAGAGCAGCTTGCCGGGAAGGCCAATCGAGGCATCTCAAGAAACTTGCCGCGACGCGCCACGCATCCCGGCAAGGCCTGATGAGCGACAAGCTCCTAGGCGCGACAAGATAGCAACCGCGGCAAGGCACTTGCCGCGGCAAGCTTCCACTCAGTACCCGCGCCCCAGCGCATCCACCCGTGTGTCACTCTGGGGCCATCCCAGGCGCACGTCGCGGGATGCTGTGCACCCAGGGGTACACGGTGGCAAGCAGCGATGACGAGGCTACCGTCTTGGCGGACGGTGGTGCCCCTTACGGCCACTTTTTGCACTGTTTGGGCGACGGCGACGGGCATTTAATGCCCTTGTCCCCTACCGTCAGGGTTAGGTACGGGACACTGTACAAGCACTGTTCCAACTACCACCCCTTTTACATTTTTACCCTCATCTGTGTTGCCACCTGTCGGTGACCCCTTTGACATATAAAAGGAGGCCCATGTGCAACGTAGAGGAGGTTCCGAACATCGATCATTCTCCACGCTCGGTCTAGCTAGCGGGTAGAGTGTACTGTAGCTCTCCTCGCTCCCGAGCAAGACACAATACAAACCAAAGCAGGAGTAGGGTTTTACGCATCCGTGCGGCCCGAACCTGGGTAAACTGCTCGTGTATTCGCCTCGATCCGCTCTTTGTGCATCCTCCGCCCCCTGCCGTACCGAGAAGCGGCTCCGATCCCATAGGTGTTCGTGGGCGATCAGTTTCGTCTTGCTCGGGAGCGAGGAGAGCTACAGTACACTCTACCCGCTAGCTAGACCGAGCGTGGAGAATGATCGATGTTCGGAACCCCCTCTACGTTGCGCATGGGCCTCCTTTTATAGGTCAAAGGGGTCACCGATAGGTAGCAACACAGATGAGGGAAAAAATGTACAAAGGGTGGTAGTTGGAACAGTGCTTGTACAGTGTCCCGTACCTAACCCTGACGGCAGGGGACAAGGGCATTAAATGCCCGTCGCCGTCGCCCAAACAGTGCAAAAAGTGGCCGTCAGGGGCGCCACCGTCCACCACGACGGTAGCCTCGTCATCGCTGCTTGCCACCAAAGATGTCGGGGAAACTGATCGCCCACGAAAACCTATGGGACCGGAGCCCCTTCTCGGTACGGCAGGGGGCGGAGGATGCACAAAGAGCGGATCGAGGCGAACACACGAGCAGTGTACCCATGTTCGGGCCGCACGGATGCGTAAAACCCTACTCCTGCTTTGGTTTGTATTGTGTCTTGCTCGGGAGCGAGGAGAGCTACAGTACACTCTACCCGCTAGCTAGACCGAGCATGGAGAATGATCGATGTTCGGAACCCCCTCTACATTGCGCATGGGCCTCCTTGGGAATGTGCATTTGGACGACGTACTTGAGGTGCTCTCCGACGGGTGCGAAAAGCAGCACGCCAGCACCGGCGCCTTGCAGCGAGAAGGCACCGTCAAAGTACACCAGCCACTCTTTGCTTGCTTCCTTGACGGGGATGCTCGTCTCTGGGATCTCTTTGTCTGGTGTTGGCGTCCACTCTGCTATAAACTCTGCCAATGCTATGCTCTGGATAGTTGAAGTGCTTTCAAACTTGAGGCCAAAGCTTGACAGCTCCAGTGCCCACTCAACAATCCTGCCTGTTGCTTCTGGATTTTGCAGTATTCTCTTCAGCGGAAAGTGAGTGACAACTGTTATCTCATGTGCTTGGAAATAATGGCGCAGCTTTCTCGAGGCCATGAGTAGGCCGAAAAGCAGCTTTTGCACGCCAGAGTACCTTGACCTAGCCCCCTGCAGAAGGGAGCTGAGAAAGTAGACTGGGCGCTACACCATCTTCTTCTGTACCTCCTCTTGCACCTGCGCAGATCCATCCTTGTCGGGACCAGAGCTCGTCGGGGAAGCCCCCTGCTTGTCGCTGGATGTGTTTGCCGCGGTTGCTGGCTCATCATCTGCCTCCCTCTCCGCTACTAACGCAACACTAACCACTTGATTGGTTGCCGCCAGATACAGCAACAACTTCTCTTGTGGTTTAGGTGCGACAAGTATTGGAGTAGAGGACAGATACCTCTTTAAGTCTTGCAGCGCACCCTCCGCTTCCGGAGTCCACTTCATTGGGCCTGCCTTTTTCAAGATTTTTAAAAACGGCAGGGCGCGCTCTGTTGACTTAGAGATAAATCTGCTGAGAGCAGCTACGCAACCGGCAAGTCTCCGTACATCCTTGACGCGCTTTGGTGCTTCAATCTGCTCGATGGCTTTAATCTTGTCGGGATTGGCTTCAATCCCCCTCTGAGACACAAAGAACCCAGGAAGCTTGCCGGAGGGGACTCCAAAACACACACTTCTCGGGGTTGAGCTTGAGCTGGATCTTGCGCAGATTTGCAAAGGTCTCATATAAATCTTGAACTAGGGTAGCCCTGTCCTTGCTCTTAACCACTATGTCATCCATGTACGCTTCTACATTTCTGTGGATCTGTGGCTCAAAAGCTGTATGGACCACCCTTGCAAATGTTGACCCAGCATTCTTCAAACCAAAAGGCATCCGTATGAAACAGTATGTGCCACATGGAGTGATGAATGCGGTCTTCTCATCATCTTCTTCAGCCATGAAGATCTGATGGTACCCTGAGTACGCGTCAAGAAATGAAAGCAGATCACATCCAGCCGTGGAGTCAACAATCTGGTCCATGCGCGGCAAGGGAAATGGCTCTTTGGGACAAGCTTAATTCACATCGGTGAAGTCGATACAAAGCCTCCATTTCCCATTCGCCTTACGCACGACTACAGGATTGGCCAGCCATGTCGGATGGAGCACTCCTCTGACAAGGCCTGCTGCTTCCAGTTTCTTGATCTCTTCTGCTATGAACTCTTGGCGCTCCACTGCTTGCTTCCAAACATTGTGCTTGACGGGCCGCGCGTGAGGACAAACGGCAAGCTTGTGCTCAATCACTTTCCTGGGAACACCGGGGATGTCGGACGGTTGCCAAGCAAACATGTCGACATTCGCCCGCAAGAAAGCAACGAGCGCGCTTTCCTATTTAGGGTCAAGCGTGGCACTGATTGTAAAAGTACCACCAGTGCCGTCCTCCTTGGCGGACACCTTCTTGGTTGCTGGTGGAGGTGCCATCGTCTTCTTACACTTGCCGGTGGAGCTCGATGGAGCATCCTCGACGGCAGCGCAGCACTGTGAAGAGGTGCGTTTGCCGGAGTGGGCCCCAGAGCTCTTGCCGGACTTGGTCTTCTTCCCCTCGGGAGCTTCAGCGGCAAGTGTCTCGCGTTCTGTTGCGGCTGCTGCTTCCCGATAAATCTTGTCGGCGCAGATAAGGGCATCTTTCTTGTCGCCAGGGACAGAGATGACGCTTATCAGGCCTGGCATCTTGAGCATGTTGTAGGCGTAGTGAGAGGCTGCCATGAACTTGGCGAGTGCCGGACGGCCAAGTATCGCATTGTAAGGCAATGGGATATTGGCAACGTCAAAAGTGATCCTCTCAGTCCTGAAGTTCAGCTCGCCACCAAATGTCACTGGCAGCGTTGTCTTTTTGACTTGAATACTTTGTTCTTGAATGGCTCCAAGGGAACCACGGAGGATCTTGGCGGTCGCCTGCCTAGCCTTGCCGCGGGACGCTGCAACTGCCCGTGCACAAGTTCGGGATACTAAGGTACCCCTACTTTAGTACACCGACAGGAGCCCCCGGGCCTGGGCCAGACACGGTGCCGAGCGCTGTTGGGCCAGGCCCAAAACAGTGCACGGGCACGCGCGGCCTGCGGCACGCCGTATCCCACTCCATATCCACCGCGCCCTCCCTTAACGACACGCGTTTAATGCGGCGTCGTGGGGGAGATCGTGGCATGTTACTTTAATAGCAAATGCGGAACGTCCGCCCCCTTCCCCCTTATAAGCAGGGGAAACAGGGGCAGTTCGTCCATCTGCCCGTTGCTTCTTCAATCCTCAGAAACCTCCGCCGCTCCCCCCCTTCACGAAGGTCGAAAGAGAGCAGCGCTCCGCCCTCCATCGCCACCAGCACCGCCAGCACCGTCAACCTTCTTCACCGCTTCCGCCATGGCTCCGAAAGGCGAGAAGGGGAAGACCAAGAAGTCGGTCGAAGCGCTGCGGCTTGCGGCGATGCGGAAGAAAAAGGCGGTCTTCTCGCCAAAGCTTGACGCGGAGGAGCTGAGGGTGGATATGGAGTGGGATACGGCGTGCCGCAGGCCGCGCGTGCCCGTGCACTGTTTTGGGCCTGGCCCAACAGCGCTCGGCACCGTGTCTGGCCCAGGCCCGGGGGCTCCTGTCGGTGTACTAAAGTAGGGGTACCTTAGTATCCCAAACTTGTGCATGGGCAGTTGCAGCGTCCCGCGGCAAGGCTAGCCAGGCGACCGCCAAGATCCTCCGTGGTTCCCTTGGAGCCATTCAAGAACAAAGTATTCAAGTAAAAAAGACAAGACCCCGACAAGAGGAGCTTGCCGGGATGGCCACCCAAGGCACAAAACCACTCAAGACACAAGACCCTGGCAAGAGGAGCTTTCCGGGAAGGCCAATCGAGGCATCTCAAGAAACTTGCCGCAACGCGCCACGCGTCCCGGCAAGGCCTGGTGAGGGACAAGCTCCTAGGCGCGACAAGATAGCAACCGCGGCAAGGCACTTGCCGCGGCAAGCTTCCACTCAGTACCCGCGCTCCAGCGCATCCACCCGCGTGTCACTCTGGGGCCATCCCAGGCACACATGGCGGGATGCTGTGCAGCCAGGGGTACACGGTGGCAAGCAGCGATGACGAGGCTACCGTCGTGGCGGACGGTGGCGCCCCTGACGGCCACTTTTTGCACTGTTTGGGCCACGGCGACGGGCATTTAATGCCCTTGTCCCCTGCCGTAGGGTTAGGTACGGGACACTGTACAAGCACTGTTCCAACTACCACCCTTTTTACATTTTTGCCCTCATCTGTGTTGCCACCTGTCGGTGACCCCTTTGACCTATAAAAGGACGCCCATGCGCAATGTAGAGGAGGTTCCGAACATCGATCATTCTCCACGCTCGGTCTAGCTAGCGGTTAGAGTGTACTGTAGCTCTCCTCGCTCCCGAGCAAGAACACAATACAAACCAATGCAGGAGTAGGGTTTTACGCAACCGTGCGGGCCGAACCTGGGTAAACTGCTCGTGAGCTCGCCTCGATCTGCTCTTCGTGCTTTCACCGCCCCGTGGGCGATCAGTTTCCCTGACTGATCGCCCACGAACACCTGTGGGACCGGAGCCCCTTCTCGGTACGGTAGGGGGCGGAGGATGCACAAAGAGCGGATCGAGGCGAACACACGAGCAGTTTACCCAGGTTTGGTCCGCACGGATGCATAAAACCCTACTCCTGCTTTGGTTTGTATTGTGTCTTGCTCGGGAGCAAGGAGAGCTACAGTACACTCTACCCGCTAGCTAGACCGAGCGTGGAGAATGATCGATGTTCGGAACCCCCTCTACGTTGCGCATGGGCCTCCTTTTATAGGTCAAAGGGGTCACCGACAGGTGGCAACACAGATGAGGGTAAAAATGTAAAAGGGGTGGTAGTTGGAACAGTGCTTGTACAGTGTCCCGTACCTAACCCTGACGGCAGGGGACAAGGGCACTAAATGCCCGTCGCCGTCGCCCAAACAGTGCAAAAAGTGGCCGTCAGGGGCACCACCGTCCGCCACGATGGTAGCCTCGTCATCGCTGCTTGCCACCGTGTACCCCTGGCTGCACAGCATCCCGCCATGTGCGCCTGGGATGGCCCCAGAGTGACATGCGGGTGGATGCGCTGGGGCGCGGGTACTGAGTGGAAGCTTGCCGTGGCAAGTGCCTTGCCGCGGTTGCTATCTTGTCGCGCCTAGGAGCTTGTCTCTCACAAGGCCTTGCCGGGACGCGTGGCGCGTCGCGGCAAGTTTCTTGAGATGCCTCGATTGGCCTTCCCGGCAAGCTCCTCTTGCCAGGGTCTTGTGCCTTGAGTAGTTTTGTGCCTTGGGTGGCCATCCCAGCAAGCTCCTCTTGCCGGGGTCTTGTCTTTTTGACTTGAATACTTTGTCCTTGAATGGCTCCAAGGGAACCACGGAGGATCTTGGCGGCGCCGTGAGTTTCCTCGCCGACGTCCGTTTTTCCTCTGGCGTCTACCCCACCAGCCATAGGCTCCGGCGGTGGTGGGATCGACGCGAACGGACATGCTGCCTCCGAAGCCTTCTTCTTCGGCGGCATGCTGATAGAGTCGATGAAGTTGATGAAGTTGGTGAAGATCTAGCTCGTGTGTTTGCCGGATCTGGTTCACACAACCTCGACGCGTCCCCTACCTGGCGCGCCAAAGATGTCGGGGAAACTGATCGCCCACGAACACCTATGGGACCGGAGCCCCTTCTCGGTACGGCAGGGGGCGGAGGATGAACAAAGAGCGGATCGAGGCGAACACACGAGCAGTTTACCCAGGTTCGGGCCGCACGGATGCGTAAAACCCTACTCCTGCTTTGGTTTGTATTGTGTCTTGCTCGGGAGCGAGGAGAGCTACAGTACACTCTACCCGCTAGCTAGACCGAGCGTGGAGAATGATCGATGTTCGGAACCCCCTCTACGTTGCGCATGGGCCTCCTTTTATAGGTCAAAGGGGTCACCGACAGGTGGCAACACAGATGAGGGTAAAAATGTAAAAGGGGTGGTAGTTGGAACAGTGCTTGTAAAGTGTCCCGTACCTAACCCTGACGGCAGGGGACAAGGGCATTAAATGCCCGTCGCCGTCGCCCAAACAGTGCAAAAAGTGGCCGTCAGGGGCGCCACCATCCGCCACGACAGTAGCCTCGTCATCGCTGCTTGCCACCATGTACCCCTGGCTGCACAGCATCCCTCCACGTGTGCCTGGGATGGCCCCAGAGTGACACGCGGGTGGATGCGCTGGAGCGCGGGTACTGAGTGGAAGCTTGCCACGGCAAGTGCCTTGCCGCGGTTGCTATCTTGTCGCGCCTAGGAGCTTGTCGCTCACCAGGCCTTGCCAGAACGCGTGGCGCGTCGCGGCAAGTTTCTTGAGATGCCTCGATTGGCCTTCCCGGCAAGCTCCTCTTGCCAGGGTCTTGTGTCTTGAGTGGTTTTGTGCCTTGGGTGGCCATCCCGGCAAGCTCCTCTTGCCGGGGTCTTGTCTTTTTGACTTGAATACTTTGTTCTTGAATGGCTCCAAGGGAACCACGGAGGATCTTGGCGGTCGCCTGGCTAGCCTTGCCGCGGGACGCTGCAACTGCCCAGTGCACAAGTTCGAGATACTAACGTACCCCTACTTTAGTACACCGACAGGAGCCCTCGGGCCTGGGCCAGACACGATGCCGAGCGCTGTTGGGCCAGACCCAAAACAGTGCACGGGCACGCGCGGCCTACGGCACGCCGTATCCCACTCCATATCCACCGCGCCCTCCCTTAACGACACGCGTTTAATGCGGCGTCGTGGGGGAGATCGTGGCATGTTTCTTTAATAGGAAATGCGGAACGTCCGCCCCCTTCCCCCTTATAAGCAGGGGAAACAGGGGCAGTTCGTCCATCTGCCCGTTGCTTCTTCAATCCTCATAAACCTCCGCCGCTCCCCCCTTCCCGAAGGCCGAAACAGAGCAGCGCTCCGCCCTCCGTCGCCACCAGCACCGCCAGCACCGTCAACCTTCTTCACCGCTTCCGCCATGGCTCCGAAAGGCGAGAAGGGGAAGACCAAAAAGTCGGTCGAAGCGCTGCGGCTTGTGGCGATGCGGAAGAAGGCGGTCTTCCCGCCAAAGCTTGACGCGGAGGAGCTGAGGGATACCTTCTACCTTTTCTGGTCAAGGGAGACGAAGGCGCATCCGTGCACCAAGGTACTCCCAGCCGCCGCTTGCAAGATGTTCCCAAATGGCTACGCATTCTTCGCGCTGTTCTTCTACTGCGGGCTCTGCCCGCCTTAATCAGAGTTCTTCTGTGACATCATGAACACCTACGGGTTTCATCTCCTTGACTTGACCCCGGGGCCTGGGCCAGACACGGTGCCGAGCGCTGTTGGGCCAGGACCAAAACAGTACACGGGCACGCGCGGCCTGCGGCACGTGATAACCCTCAACCATAAGGGATCGAGATAGTCTTCGCGGGTAAGAATAACCCAATTTATTGATTCAACACACGGGGAGCCAAAGAGTATTTATAAGCTTTGACAGTTGAGTTGTCAATTCAACCGCACCTGAAATATACTTACTTGCAACAAAAGATAAATGGTAACAGTGATATGATACTGATGATAGTGATAGTAAAAGTAAATAGCAAAAGTAAATAGTAATAGTAAATGGCAAAGGTAGCAACTAGTGACAAGGAGGATTTAAAACACTGTAGGCTAGGGAGATGGATGGTTGGGCGCTGCATGGATAAGATATATCATGATTCTAACTTGGGGCACGGCACACGGAAAAGTAATGATCATCTAGGCAAATATCAAACATTAGGCATCTATCTCGTAGGTAGTTGTACGTGCTTGCAATAAGAACTTGTACAACATCTTTTATCCTACCATCCCGCTACGAACGGGGCCAAAAGGAACTTATGGAGATTAAGGTGCTCCTGTCAAAGAGCACCGGAACAAAGCAATGAACTCAATGGATACATGTAATCCTCAAACTACGGACCATCCCCTTTGGTGTCCCAAGCTGTCACTTTTGGGATCGCCGGTTCCGAACCATAACAGGTGCAAACAACTCATAGATAGGATCAAGAACACAAATATATTCATGCAAACACATATGGTTCAGATCTGAAATCATGGCACTCGGGCCCTAAGTGTCAAGCATTAAGAATAACAAGTTGAAGCAAAGATGATAAACACCATAGTAGATGATAGGCAACATGCCCCCAACGATCTGACAAACTATTACATGATCTAACTCATTCAATCCCTACCACCCCCTTCGCCTACAGCAGGGGATTACTCACACATGGAAGGAGAAGTCATGGAGGGATGATGGAGTGGTGATGATGATGAAGATGGCGACGATCTCCCCTCTCCGGAGGCCAATTCAGCCTCCAGATTAGCCCTCCCGAAGAAGAACAGAGGGTGGCTGCGGCTCCGCGACGAAAACTGCGAAAAGAACTTCTGATCTGGGATTTCTCCGTCGCGAGCTAAATACGAGTCAAAGTAGGGCACCAGGGGAGGTGGGGCCCACCCAGGCGACCCCCCGGCGCGGCCAGGGGCTGGGCCGCGCCACCAGGGCGCCAGGCCACCCCCTGGCCCCCCTCTGGCCCCACTTCTGGCTCCAGGTTCCTTCGGGTGCGTGGATTTTCTGTGATTTTTTGTGGATTTTTCTGAGATACCTAAAAATCTGTTTTCCTGCACACAATAAAACCATACAGGCAGCTCTGCTGAAAACAGCGTCAGTCCGGGTTAGTTTAGTTCAAATCATGCAAGAATGAGGTCAAAACAATATCAAAAGTGTTTGGAAAAGTAGATACGTTTGAGACGTATCAACTCCCCCAATCTTAGCATATTGCTTGTCCTCAAGCAATTCAGTTCAACGAACTAGACGCGACAAAGAAAACTTTGACAAACTCTTTTGCTTCATTAGATGTATATAAGCATGTACTACGAAAAGAGTCTAGCAAGTATTGAAACAGTACTATGAGGACAATGCACGGAGCAATCCCTCTTTCAAGTGACCAATCACAAATACCTAAAAGTAAATAATATATTACTGAAAATCAAGACAAGATCACATTGCACATAGCTTGAGCATATTAGGGTGGTATCTCGCTAGCCTCCATGAGTGAAGCAAAACATAAATGCAGAAACTCCTCCAGAGTTTTAAAGGAGAATAGAACTAAGAATTTCAGAATAAATAATATCACAAGCATGTAGAAGACAATGTAATACTTTGGGACAATGCACATTACACTCAGAATGACAATTATGCTCTCCTAGTTGGTGCTTTGAAGAAAGAAGGTGGAGACTCTCGAACCGTGGCTTTTGTTGGCAAGGTTGAAAACCCGTGGTCGGAAACAAAAACTAAACATGTACCAGAGCTCTTGGTTTAAAAAAATAGAGGTAAACACGTTTTTGAGAGGTGCATATTTCGTCAACGAATGCTAGCAGATAACTCAATCACTTCTTGAGCTGGACAAGTCTTGAGGAACGGCTCCCGCATGAGGACGATCACATCCTCTTAATCTCCTTTGTTTATCACTGCCAAAGTTTTCTGATTTCTCATGAACAAAGCGTGAAGGAGGGTTTGTTTGTTGTATTATCTTTTATGAGCTGGGCGCACTCTATGCCAGTTCCTTATCGTATTAGGGGTTTGCACATTAGACATGCAATCCAGGGGTGAAACTTGTCCAACTTAAAAAGATCATGAATTAACTACTACTTCCTCATGAGCTAAAACAGAGGCACAAAAAGAGAAATGCCTTTGATTAATTTCGAGATGGTACACGAAAGTCTTCGTTTGGAATGGCAGGTAAATACCATGTATAGGAAGGTATGGTGGACTCATATGGCATAACAGGTTTTTAAGGATTTTGGATGCACAAGCAGTCAGTCCGCTTAGTACAGGTGGAGGTTAGCAAAAGACTGGGAAGCGACCAACTAGAGAGAAATAACGGCCATAATCATGCAGAGCGAGAAAGCAACATTGAATCGGGCATGAAAGTGATATAACTATTCTAAAACTCAAAGATCATCAAGGCAGAGCAGACTTTTTAGTCTCAAACATGTGTAAGCATGTGCCAAGTCAATCCAAAAATTCTCTAAAGGGAAATAACACCTTAGTATACCGAACTATGAACAATGCAATGCATGTAGATCATTTCAATAACACATTATATACTCTAGTTATTTGAGACTAGCCACAAGGAAAGCATGAACCACTGGGAGAGCATTGTAAACATAGCACTATGTCGCTACAAGATGGTCTCTAGATCATAAGTACAGGCATATGTACAAAAGTAGAAACAAGAAGAGTTCATACCGGTCTTCCCTGTTGCTTCCCTTCTGTCGATCTTCGTCATTACTGCTTGTCACTTGCACGATCGAACATAGGAAATATAATTAAATGCCATCACGGACTCGAGCTGAACTCTGAAAACAAAGCAAACTAGAGAGAAAAGGAAATCTTTTTGGATTATTTCAAAGGTTGAACGAAAGCAAAAGAAAGAGAAAATCTTTTCGTTGTTTTTGCAAAGAGAGAAATAAAGAAGAACGGGCAAAAACTTTTTGCAAAGATCAAAGCGAATAAAACGGATAATACAATGGAAAAGTGAGAGGGGCACGTACTCCCCCAAGCTTAGGCTTTTGGCCTAAGTTGGTAGCAGCTACTGCCCCCAGGAGCCTCCTGCTCCGGGGGTATGGTGGTGAGACCAAGGGTCGTAGAAGGATGCTGGCGCGTATACCGAACACCTCGGAGTCTCCCACGAGGAAGGGTCCGTACGCCAAGCAGAGGAAGACCCTTCACCAAACTCGGTGGCGGTTTCTTCCTGAAAATGTGGTAACTCACCGTGCTCCTCCTCGTCGGGCACAACCCCCTCCATGGGGTTATGAAATTGATACTGGGCCATGAACTCATCGAACTGGACAACATCAAAGGACCATCCGTTCCTGCGAGAAAAATCAAACAAAAGAGGTGCAGGTAGACGGATCTAGCGTTCCGCGGTATTTCCGAAACGAAGATATAAACAAGATTATCCAGCTCAGAAGCCATGGTATCAAACTTATGCCTTTTCATAGCAGCAAGATCAAAGCTTAAATAAGTAAAAGGATTATCATCAGTGTGTGGGGTGCCTCCAAGATGTTCTAAGATAAGTGTGGCATAAATGCCACCATATAAGTCCCCCTTGTTACCATTCCAAGGCGTCGAGCAATTAAGGCACCCAGATTATAATCAGACCTCCCTGAGAGGGCTGCTGCCAGGATAGCAAATATCCAGAGCAGAAATGATGCTCATGTTGTCACGAGCTAACACCCCTCTAGCAACATAATATGCAAGATACCTAAGGTGAGGAAATAAGATGCTGGAGATCTTCGACCGATGAATATCCCTCGTACCCATGCTGCAGAGAGAGTTGATGACGGTTTTCAGCTCGGAGGGCTGAGTGGACATCCTAGCCGTCCTCCCAACGTTTGGCACACCTATTATTTCACAAAACTTTCCCAAAGTCATGGTGATAAGATCATTGTAAATTTTAAACTCAATAGCACCTGAATCAGGATTATATCTAAAACTGTTAATGAAACTGGAGGTGAGTTTTTGATATTGAGTAACACGGCACGTGACGAGCCGTGTCAAACCTGCATTAGCACAAAGATTATAAAACTCATCCTTGATTCCCGCAGCTTCAAGGAATTCATCACATGGAAACGTCATCGCACGTGCTGGACTTGTGTCTTCCAACAACTCTAGGGGCACATGATCTTCATTATAGCTCACCCTAGCAGTCAAGGGTGAAGCTGCGGCTCTAGTAAGTCGATCGGAGTGTGCGGGCCTCCTCTTCTCAAGCCACCCTTTTGCCCTTCCTAACAAACTCATTTCTGAAATTTTTGGCAATTTACAAAAACAAGGATTAAAACAAGGTGAGTTAAGGCAAACTACTCAACTCACTTGCCCAAGGCATAAACTTGCATCAAAACTTGGAAAATAACTTTCTACACATGCATGCAAGCTCATCTATACAGCACCAAGAACTACTAAATACTCACAAATGAAGCCACCAATCAGAAATCTAATTAGAGGGGTGGAGGAGTCACATACCAGGGAGTATTTGTTCAAAATCTCAGCTCAAATGGTGGGCTGTAGAGAGAGATCGAAGAATCGCCTCCAAGAATAGCTAGAACACAAGAACAAGTGCAGAACTCGCGTTTTTGGAGAAAAAGAGAGAGGGAGGAAGAAGACATACCTGGAGGGGGCCATGTGGGCCCCAGGCGCCCTGTGGGCGCGGCCAGGGGCTGGGCCGCGCCAGCTGGCCGCCTGGGCCACTGGTGGGTCCCCCTGGCTGGCCCCAGGTCCCTCTGGGTCACTCCCGACATGGAAATTTTTATTATAATTTTTCTGGAATTTTTCTGAAAACTTCACTGTTGAAATTTTTTCGAAGTTCAAAAAGCTGTGAAACTCTCTGGAAACTTGAAGCAGTTAGTAGTATTGTGAAGCTTCAAAACATAAACACTTGGTACAACAAGTAGAACAAGAACTAAAATAAGTGAAAACATAACAAGCTCAACTTTTTATCTATATAAAACTTGTTTACTAGTAAGGTTGATCAAGTCTTACCAACAAACAGGCGATATATAGAGCAAAAAGTCTCACCTGTTACGAAGTAATCACTGAACCTTTACCTTGATGGACATTGTCCCCACCATGATAGTTTTGTATTTGTGAGGCACATGTAGTGGACAATCCCATTCTCCAATTTTCACGGTCTCGATATTTTCTATAGAGTTGAGGCCATGCCTCCTGTCGATCTTCTTTAGAAAATATACCGTGTGTTCTTTATCATTTACGTTGAAGGTAACCTTCCCTTTATTGCAATCAATAATAGCACCTGCGGTTTTAAGAAAAGGTCTACCAAGAATAATGGACATGCTCCCATCCTCGGGCATGTCAAGCACAACAAAATCAGTAAGAATCAAACAATTAGCAACTTCTACGGGAACATCCTCACAAATACCTATCGGGACGGCGGTTGACTTGTCAGCCAGCTGAAGGGAGATATCTGTAGGAATTAGTTTCTCTAATCAAAGCCTCTCGTAAAGAGAGAGAGGCATAACACTCACTCCTGCTCCAAGATCACATAAAGCAGTTTTGACATAATTATTCTTTATGGAGCAAGGAATGGTGGGTATACCTGGATCACCGAGCTTCTCAGGAATCTTGCCACTGAAAGAGTAGTTAGCAAGCATAGTAGATATTGCTTCGTTAGGAACTTTTCTTTTATTAGTGACAATATCTTTCATATATTTTGAATAAGGAGGTAATTTAATAGCTTCAGTCAATGGAATTTGAAGAAAAAGAGGTTTAATCCACTCACAAAACTTATTGTAATGCTCTTCTTCTTTGGATTTGATGGACTTACCTGGAAAGGGCATGGGTTTCTGTACCCATGGTTCTCTTTCCTTCCCATGTTTTCTTGCGATGAAATCTTCTTTAGTGTACCTCTTACGTTTGTCAGGTGCTTCTTCTTCTCGAACTTCAGGCGGATCATTCTTCTCGTTATCCTTACCTTCAGGTTCAGCACCGTCTTCAGTCTCAGCATCGGAGATAGATACACTGTTGGGATCAACAGCTGGCTCTTCATCTGCAATAGGATCATTAGAATTGTCAGTCTCCATATGTTTCTTCTTCTTCTTTGGACAGCCAACAATTTCTTCTTCCTGCATTTGAGAATCTTGCTCGATTCTCTTTGGATGCCCCTCTGGATAGAGAGGATCTTGAGTGCTAGTTCCTCCTCGGGTCTTAATCCCGAAAGCCTGCAAATTATCTTGTTTGGCATTGTTAGCAAGCAAATCTTTTTGCACATTAGAAATTTGGTCAAGCTGAGTTTTAACCATATGAAAATGCTTCACAAGACATTGAACATCATTAACTGTTCTACCTAGAACATCAAGCAAACTTTTGATAGCAAGTGAATTATCATGCAACTGACTTTGTATCCTCTCATTAAAATGATTTTGTTTCATAATAAAATTATCAAACTCATCTAAACATTGATCAGGAGGCTTACCATGAGGGATGTCACTTGCGTTGAAATCTAAAAGAGAGTGTACCTCTACCATAGGAGGGTGAGTGGTAGGCTCACACAGCTTCTCAATAGGGGGTAGATTCTTCACGTCTTCAGCTTTAATACCTTTCTCTTTAATAGACTTCTTTGCTTCTCGCATATCTTCGGGGCTTAGAACAAACATGCCCCTCTTCTTTGGTGGTGGAGGAGGTTCAGGTACGGACCAATCTTCATGATTTTTGGCAATCCTGCCCATCAAATCTTCTGCATCGTCCGGTGTCCTTTTCCTGAAAACACAACCAGCACAACTGTCCAAATAGGACCTGGATTCATCAGTTAGACCAGCATAGAATATATCGTTAATTCTTTCTTAGGGACTTCATGTCCCGGTCTAGCCCGAGTCAGACCGCAGTACCTCCCCCAAGCTTTAGGGAGGGACTCATCCTGCAACTGTTTAAAGTTATAAATTCTTTGTAAAGCAGCGTGTTGCATGTGAGCAGGAAAGTACTTATCAACAAAAGAGTGAGCTAAGTCCTGAGGACTCTTAATGGAACCGCATGGGAGTGAATCATGCCATGCTTTAGCACCTTCCTTCAAAGAGAAAGGAAGAAGCTTGGTCACATAAAAGTATCGTATCTTCTCATTTGTGGTAAACAGGCCACCCAACTCACCGAGTTTTGTTAGGTGTGCAATAGCATCATCATTTTCTCTACGATAAAAGGGGTCAGCTTCAACCATAGGTATAAGTGAAAGATCAACAGAGAAATCATAATCAGGATCATCAATGCATATAGGAGATGTAGCAAATTCAGGATCAGGAACGGTTTTGTTCTTCAAAGAGTGTTTCTCAAACAGTTTCTTAATAACTTCAGGGTCAGAGCCAGAAAACTCTGTCAGTTCCCTGCATAAATCTTCATCAAGCATATAGTAATCATCATCAAGGAGTCTCTCCTTGAGTTTACTCAAATCAGGATAATCATAAGTTTCACCAATAGGGTAGCGAGTAGCAGGAATTTCAATTCCAGACTTTTTAGCAGCAGCAATGATCTGTTTCTCAAGAGCATAACCAAGTGAACTAATATCATCAACAGTAGTAGAAGCATCATCAAAAGTATCGGACATAGTAACATATTCAGTACGAGCATCATGTGGTGGTGGTGAGGCAAACTTACTCATAACAGAAGGTGAATCAAGTGTAGCACTAGTGCTTAGAACAGTACCTCTTCTTGTAGTGGATAGTAAGATCGGAACCTTGGGGTCTCCTTTCTTACCCATAGAGGATGAAGTGAAGCAGGTAGGATACTTCAAGTAGACTTGTAAATATTGCTATGCTCCCCGGCAACGGCGCCAGAAAATGGTACTTGATAACCCTCAACCGTAAGGGATCGAGATAGTCTTCGCGGGTAAGAATAACCCAATTTATTGATTCGACACACGGGGAGCCAAAGAGTATTTATAAGCTTTGACAGTTGAGTTGTCAATTCAACCACACCTGAAATATACTTACTTGCAACAAAAGATAAATGGTAACAGTGATATGATAGTGATGATAGTGATAGTAAAAGTAAACAGCAAAAGTAAATAGTAATAGTAAATGGCAAAGGTAGCAACTAGTGACAAGCAGGATTTAAAACACTGTAGGCTAGGGAGATGGATGGTTGGGCGCTGCATGGATGAGATATATCATGATTCTAACTTGGGGCACGGCACACGGAAAAGTAATGATCATCTAGGCAAATATCAAACATTAGGCATGTATCCCGTAGGTAGTTGTACGTGCTTGCAATAAGAACTTGTACAACATCTTTTGTCCTACCATCCCGCTACGAACGGGGCCAAAAGGAACTAATGGAGATTAAGGTGCTCCTGTCAAAGAGCACCGGAACAAAGCAATGAACTCAATGGATACATGTAATCCTCAAACTACGGACCATCCCCTTTGGTGTCCCAAGCTGTCACTTTTGGGATCGCCGGTTCCGAACCGTAACAGGTGCAAACAACTCATAGATAGGATCAAGAACACAAATATATTCATGCAAACACATATGGTTCAGATCTGAAATCATGGCACTCGGGCCCTAAGTGTCAAGCATTAAGAATAACAAGTTGAAGCAAAGATGATAAACACCATAGTAGATGATAGGCAACATGCCCCCAACGATCTGACAAACTATTACATGATCTAACTCATCCAATCCCTACCACCCCCTTCGCCTACAGCAGGGGATTACTCACACATGGAAGGAGAAGTCATGGAGGGATGATGGAGTGGTGATGATGATGACGATGGTGACGATCTCCCCTCTCCGGAGGCCAATTCAGCCTCCAGATTAGCCCTCCCGAAGAAGAACAGAGGGTGGCGGCGGCTCCGTGATGAAAACTGCGAAAAGAACTTCTGATCTGGGATTTCTCCATCGCGAGCTAAATACGAGTCAAAGTAGGGCACCAGGGGAGGTGGGGCCCACCCAGGCGACCCCCCGGCGCGGCCAGGGGCTGGGCCGCGCCACCAGGGCGCCTGGGCACCCCCTGGCCCCCCTCTGGCCCCACTTCTGGCTTCGGGTTCCTTCGGGTGCATGGATTTTCTGTGATTTTTCGTGGATTTTTCTGAGATACCTAAAAATCCATTTTCCTGCAGACAATAAAACCATACACGCAGCTCTGCTGAAAACAGCGTCAGTCCGGGTTAGTTTAGTTCAAATCATGCAAGAATGAGGTCAAAACAATATCAAAAGTGTTTGGAAAAGTAGATACGTTTGAGATGTATCAGCACGCCGTATCCCACTCCATATCCACCGCGCCCTCCCTTAACGACACGCGTTTAATGCAGCGTCGTGGGGGAGATCGTGGCCTGTTTCTTTAATAGGAAATGCAGAACGTCCGCCCCCTTCCCCCTTATAAGCAGGGGAAACAGGGGCAGTTCGTCCATCTGCCCGTTGCTTCTTCAATCCTCACAAACCTCCGCCGCTCCCCCCCTTCCCGAAGGCCGAAAGAGAGCAGCGCTCCGCCCTCCGTCACCACCAGCACCGCCAGCACCGTCATCCTTCTTCACCGCTTCCGCCATGGCTCCGAAAGGCGAGAAGGGGAAGACCAAGAAGTCGGTCAAAGCGCTGCGGCTTGCGGCGATGCGAAAGAAGAAGGCTGTCTTCCCGCCAGAGCTTGACGCGGAGGAGCTGAGGGATACCTTCTACCTTTTCTGGTCGAGGGAGACGAAGGCGCATCCGCGCACCAAGGTACTCCCAGCCGCAGCTTGCAAGATGTTCCCAAATGGATACGCATTCTTCGCGCTGTTCTTCTACTGCGGGCTCTGCCCGCCCTATTCTGAGTTCTTCTGCGACATCATGAACACCTACGGGTTTCATCTCCTTGACTTCACCCCCAATGCCGTTCTCACCATGGCCGTTTTCGCACATCTGTGCGGAAACTTTGTCGGAGTCTTCCCAAATGTAGCTCTTTTCCGCCATTACTTCACGCCTCGAGTTGAGAGGGGAGAGCCTCTGTCTGGCGGAATCTCTTGGATCTCTAGGACCCATAAGAAGGAAGCTTACTTGACGGGAGAGCTCCGCGGCAAGTGGGATGAGTGGAGAGCCAACTGGTGTTGGATCGTAGAGGATGACCCGCAGCCATTCACCGCCCGGCGCCAAGCCCCAGTAGTACGCGGCAACGACTGGAGCGATTTGGCCCCGGAGGATAGCAGATTGAAGATTGCTACTACTCGGATCCTTCGCCTCAGGCACGCCAAGCTCACTGTAGGCGCAGTTGGAGCAGACTTTCTCCGCTGCCGCATCGCCCCCTTGCATGAGAGGAAGAGGCCCGCCTGGGATTTCGAGAACGCGGCAGATATCATGAGGCTGCGCTCGGGCCTTAATTATAACTTCACTGTCCTGGAGCTCAACGCGATGCTCCAGGCGTTGTTCAAGTATGACTCCGACCATCCCGAGTGGTTCACGTTGCCGAGGGGTGTAGTTCCGTTGTGCAACAACTCGTCGCTCAGCGCCATCCGTGCAGTGATGCCGCTGTGCGATTCCCACGGGATTGACCCAACTTGGAAAGAGCCTTCTGACGAAGCTGTGCAGACGTTCTTCGACAACTTGGAGGAAATGCCAGTCAACTCCGACAAGAAGAAAGGCCTCACCCGCGACACCACTGACCAAGAGATGGCGTATATTGCCACCAGACTGGAGGAGGCGGCGGCAGCCACGGCCGCGGGGGAGTTCGGGTACACAGTGGAGGAGGCGGAGGCTGCGGAGGCGACAAGCCTTGCCAAGCAGGAAGAGCTTCTCAAAGCGGGGAAGCTTGCCGGGAAAGTCGCCGAGACAAGCGAGCACGCCTAGTAGGGCGTCGAGTCGAGCGGGCCCGCCGAGCAGGGCGCCGAGTCGAGCGGGCCCGTTGAGGACACGAGCGGCTCACTGGAGATCGGCTCCTCTTCTTCCTCGTCCTCGGGCAGCTCGCCACCACCAGCAAGTCCTCCAGCTCCACCAAGAAGGCGCCTCCGCAAGGCCGCGGACGTGACGGAGTGGCAGACGGGCCAACAGCCGCAGCGCCGCGCGGCACGCGCCACCGCGGCAAGCAAAACCGCCACGGGAGCGCCTCGCGCTTCTGCAGCGGCTGGAGGGGGGTCTTCCCGGACTGGCGCCTCTGCTCCTGCCGCCCCTCGTGCCTCGGCGGCAAACGGAGCGGGGTCTTCTCAGACCACCGTCCCTGCTCCCGCCAAGCGGCCAAGGGAGCCCACTCCTCCGCCTCCTCGCGCCGGGACGCGTGAGCCAGATTTTGACTTCTCTGCGCTCAGCTCCGACGAGGAGGAAGAAGAGTAAGTCCTTGCAATTTTTGTATTTCTTTGATTTTCAACTTGTCCTTTGTCTTGTATCTCCTTTGCCTAACTCTGAACTTGTTCTTCTTCAGAACTCTGGCCCAGAGGGCAGCGAAGAGGGCCAAGGTCCCGGTGATCATCATCGAGGACGAGCCCGCCGCGACAGCTGGGGGCACGCCTGAGACAAGCTTGCCGGACCCGGCAACTATTCTTCAGAGCAGCCCCCAGCGCAGCCCCCAGCGTAAGTGTAGTGCATCTTCTGCTGTTGGGCGTGCGTGGGTGCTCCTTCTTTACTGATGTCTTGTTTGTTGGTTCGTGCAGGAGCAGAGCAGCAGCACCAGGAGCGCCAGGAGACCGCCCCCGACGTGCCGCACGCCTCGACCACACCGTCAAGAGGAAGCTCCCCGGCAAGGGCAAACACTCCGCCAAGGGCGAGCACTCCACCAAGGGCGAGCACTCCGCCAAGGGCGAGCACTCCGGCGAGGGATAGCACCAGCGGCCCTCCGCCGGCGGGAGCTACAACCACGCCGCCGAGGGAGAGCTCCCCGGCAAGGAATCTCACCGAGGAGCCGGCCCGTGCAGCTAACCCCTTTGCTTCATGCTTCTCTTGGCTTTTCTTCGTTTGATTCTTCTTTTTGGATATTTGCTTGACTATTTTTCTTTTCTTTTCCTCCGCCAGACCCGTTTGTAACTGAGCCAATGGAGACGGAGGTCGTTGCTGACGACGTCGCTGTTGCCGAAGAAACGGTCGGCGCAGACGATCCTGCTGGCGCAGAGACCGCCGAGGCTGCCGCCGCAGCAGCTGGCGAAGGGGCTGGTGGTCGTACTGATGGCCCTGAGGCCGCAGGAGCGCCAGGCGCTACACCGGCCGCCGAGCCCTCCGCCGCTGCCGCAGCCCCCAGCTCCGACGAGGCCGAGCCAAGCACCTACCTAAAGGCCGGCGACGACGTCTTCATCCAGCTCCCGTGGGCGTCAATGTCCAGGGCGCCAGTCGAGGGAGAGGTCTTCAACGGAGAGGTTCTCGCCTCCGCCGGGCTGAAGCTCGTGGACGCGCCAGGCAGCAGTAGCAGCAGCGAGCCCGAAGACGAGCGGCTGCTGCAGAAGTTGCTGGCGCTTTATCGCGCCCGGCAAGCCAAGCTGGAGTCCCGTGAGGCTCTGGCTGCCAAGGCGAGAGCTGACTTGGAGAAACGCGCAGAGGAGCTCCGGGCTATCAACCAAGCAGCTCTCTGATATTTGGCGGAGGAGCGGGAGCAGCTTGCCGAGGCGCAGCAGGCCTTCATCCTTGAGAAGGCAAAAGTGGAGGAGCAGCAGCGGCTTGCCGCCGAGGAGTTATCCAGGCGAGAAGGCGAGCTGGCGCAGCGGAAGGTCGACCTCAACAGCCACGAGGACGAGCTTGCCGCGCGCGAGCAGTCACTTGGGGGAGCTCTCCAAGAAGCGAAGGATGCTGTCGCGGCCGCCGAGACCGCGAAGAGGGAGTTGGAGACGAGGGTGGCATAGCTGGAGGCCAACCTTAAGACGAGCGGCGAGGAGGTTACCGCACTCAAGCTCGAGCGAGAGAAGGACGCCCACAGCCACTCCGAGCTGCAGGTCCGCCTCTCTGAGAAGGGCAAGGAGCTCGCCGTCGCCAAGGACTCCATCGCCGACCTCGAGCTGAAGTTGGCCACCCTAACCCAGACGCTGGATGGCACCAAGGAGCGGGAGGCGACCCTGAAGGAGGAGATCAGGGCTGAGAAGGCGCTGCTGGAGAGCGCTGCCGTTACCCAAAATATCTTCAAGGAAACCGTGGAGCATTGGACAGAAGGTATTGTCAATGCTGCCGCGGATATCGATAAGGAGTTGGAGCAGCTGGGGGCGGAGTATCTCGGGTACTCCACCGATGAGAGCCTCCACCCCAACGCCAAGCTAACTCTGTTATTCAGAGGCGTGTTGACGGCCCTCCAGCAACTTCGGGAGAAGATCCCAAAGCAGCTGGCGGACGAGTCGCGCAGGCTCTATGCAGGGGCCCTGCAGAAGGTGTTGGTGAAGGTGGTCTTCCGCAATCCAGGCCTCAACCTCACCAACGTCCTTAGGAGTTTGCCCCCGGACACCGACCAAGAAGTGCTCAAGGCCCTTGTCACACCCATTGTGGACAAGGTGAGTGGTATCAAGAGGGTTGAGGGCGACCGCGCGGACTAGTCTTGTCCACTTTCTTCTTTTCCTTGTCGCTGTTAACCATGTTATGAGAACAGTCTATTAGAGCTATGACAAGTTCCTTTGTAATATAACTCTAATTTGGGTAGTTAATGCAATGTTATTTCCTTTACTTGATTTCCTTTGCTTTGTATGTTTTTACCCTACGCTTTTAGGGAACTTGTCGGTGTAGGCACCTTTGCCGCGAGCGCTGAGTGCGGAACTTCAGCAGCCTGCTGGTAGTGCCGTTGCCGACAAGAAACCTTGTCGCAACTAGTCACATCACACTTAAACTGTTGAGCAAACTCGAAAACGAAGTAAGGGCGCGACACTAGTCGCAGCACACTTAAGTCGTTGAGCGTGCTCGAAACAAAGTAAGGGCGCGGCTACCCACGAGTTGGTTCCTCCGCGCACAGGTTTTCCATACAAAGCGAGGTCGTTCAAGGAAGATAACTTAAAAATTTAAAATTTTGATTGCTCAAACTTTGGCAACTTAGCTTTTGTGCTGTCTGCTTCCCGGCAAGGCAAGGATTTCTTGAACGGCGCTTGGTCCATATCTTCCTCCCCCCC
>LR738715.1:706539174-706614252 GCA_902687465.1 Secale cereale
CCCCCACGGCAAACTTGTGCGCGAGGGAACCTTCTTCTCCTTGAGAGAAAAGATAGAAGAGAGAATACAGGTATGGAGCCTTCGGGCTCGTTATTGCTTACCGTGGATAGGTGTTGCACAAAGTGTCAGGTAATACATGCAAAAAGTAAAAAAAAACATGAAATGACAAGATGTGCGAGGCACATAAGCTTTACTGATGCACGGGGTCTGCGCCCGGCTTTGTACAAAGGATTACATGCAACAGCGGCAAGACTTGTACAAAAGGTGGTTGCCGGAGCGGATCACGGCAACCGCGCCTTATGGGTAAAACTTGCGAAGATGCTCAATGTTCTAGGAGTTGCTCACCGGTAAGCCATCTTCGGTCTCAAGGCGGGCAGCGCCGGGCCTAGTGACTCGTTTCACCCGATAAGGGCCTTCCCACTTCGGCGTCAACTTGTTGGAATTCTTGGCGGACTGAACGCGCCGAAGAACAAGGTCGCCTTCCTCGAGACTTTTGGCGTTAAATTTGCGGCTATGGTAGCGGCGCAAAGCATCCTGGTAGCGAGCAGCTCGCACAGCAGCCGGAAGACTGTCCTCCTCAAGGAGCAACGCGTCATCTTGTCGCAGCTGCTCTTGCTCGAGCTCATCATAAGAGAGCACTCGAGGTGACCCGTATACGAGTTCCGTGGGGAGAACTGCTTCTGCTCCATAGACTGGAGCAAAGGGTGTCTGTCCGGTGGCTCGATTTGGCGTCGTCCTGATCAACCAAAGAGCCGCCGGCAACTCCTCGATCCAGTTTCTTCCGCACTTGTGCAGCCTGTCGAAAGTTCTTGTTTTGAGTCCGCGCAACACTTCAGCGTTTGCTCTCTCCGCTTGACCGTTGCTCCTCGTGTGAGCAACAGAAGCGAAGCAGACCTTGGCGCCAAGGTCTTGAACGTACTGCATGAAGGTGCGACTTGTGAATTGCGTACCATTATCGGTGATGATCCTGTTAGGGATTCCGAAACGGCAAACAATCGACCTGAAGAACTTGACCGCTGACTGTGCTGTCACCTTTCTCACTGGTTCCACTTCTGGCCACTTTGTGAACTTGTCGATCGCAACGTACAAGTACTCAAAGCCCCCGGCTGCGCGGGGAAAGGGGCCGAGGATGTCGAGTCCCCAAACCGAAAATGGCCAGGATAAAGGGATCGTCTGGAGAGCTTGAGCTGGATGGTGTATCTGTTTGGAATGGAACTGGCACGCTTCACACTTGGTTACTTGTGCAGTTGCATCCTGGAGGGCTTCTGGCCAAAAGAAACCTTGCCGGAACGCCTTGCTGGCAAGTGCTCTTGTGCCAATGTGGTGGCCACATATGCCCCCATGTATCTCTGCCAACAGCTTTTGTCCATCTTCCCAGGGGATACACTTCAATTTCACACCGTTGAGTCTTCTTCTGTACAGTTCGTTGTTGACAAACTGGTACATACTTGACTGTCGGGCTACTCTTTCTGCTTCTTCTTGCTCTTCGGGAAGTTCTCTTGTCTGGAGGAAACGGACAATCTGTTGTGCCCATGCTGGAGCTTGCGGCTCGACAGCAAGGACTAAAGGCACATCTATTGCTGCGGGAACGTCCGTTTCCACGGCTAGGACCTGTGGTTCAGCCGGATCTTGACGTTCCCCGGCAGGCTTGCCGGAGCACAACTTGTCGGGAGCGTCTGCTTCAACTGTACAAACCCTAGGGCTTGCAAGAGCAAACTGCTCCTCATCATTTTCGGTGTTGATTTTGGGGACTTTCTTGGCGGCGGCTTCGGGAAGCTCTGCCGGAAAATAGTCACCGGAAACCAACTTCCTCTTCTTGCTTTGTCCAGTTGATGGTGTTACGGATGGTTGAGTCAGCTTGAGGTAACTTTAGTGCGACGCACTTCGACAGACCATCTGCGATGTCGTTTTGAGCTCTTGGAACATGCTCCATCTGTAGGCCGTCGAAGTGTTCTTCAAGCTTTCTCACTTCGTCGACGTAAGCTTCCATCAACGGCCTCTGATTGTTCTTGTTTACTTGGAGGACGACAAGTTGCGAGTCACCCCTTACAATAAGCTTCTTGATCCCAAGGTCTGCCGCGATCCTGAGACCGGCAAGCAAACCTTCATACTCTGCAGTATTGTTTGTCGCTTGCTCCTTTGGAAAGTGCATTTGGACGACGTACTTGAGGTGCTCTCCGGTGGGTGCGACAAGCAGCACGCCAGCACCGGCGCCTTGCAGCGAGAAGGCACCGTCAAAGTACACCAGCCACTCTTTGCTTGCTTCCTTGACGGGGATGCTCGTCTCTGGGATCTCTTCGTCTGGTGATGGCGTCCACTCTGCTATAAACTCTGCCAATGCTCTGCTCTGGATAGTTGAAGTGCTTTCAAACTTGAGGCCAAAGCTTGACAGCTCCAGTGCCCACTCAACAATCCTGCATGTTGCTTCTGGATTCTGCAGTATTCTCTTCAGCGGGAAGCGAGTGACAACTGTTATCTCATGTGCTTGGAAGTAATGGCGCAGCTTTCTCGAGGCCATGACAGGCTGAAAAGCAGCTTTTGCATGCTAGAGTACCTTGACCTAGCCCCCTGCAGAAGGGAGCTGACAAAGTAGACTGGGCGCTGCACCATCTTCTTCCATACCTCCTCTTGCACCTGCGCAGATCCATCATTGTCAGGACCAGAGCTCGTCGGGGAAGCCCCCTGCTTGTCGCTGTATGTGTTTGCCGCGGTTGCTGGCTCATCATCTGCCTCCCTCTCCGCTACTAACGCAGCATTAACCACTTGATTGGTTGCCGCCAGATACAGCAGCAACTTCTCTTGTGGTTTAGGTGCGACAAGTATTGGAGTAGAGGACAGGTACCTCTTTAAGTCTTGCAGCGCAACCTCCGCTTCCGTAGTCCACTTCATTGGGACTGCCTTTTTCAAGATTTTGAAAAACGGCAGGGCGCTCTTCTGACTTAGAGATAAATCGCTGAGAGCAGCTACGCAACCGGCAAGTCTCCGTACATCCTTGACGCGCTTTGGTGCTTCAATCTGCTCGATGGCTTTAATCTTGTCGGGATTGGCTTCAATCCCCCTCTGAGACACAAAGAACCCGAGAAGCTTGCCGGAGGGGACTCCAAACACACACTTCTCAGGGTTGAGCTTGAGCTGGATCTTGCGCAGATTTGCAAAGGTCTCATCTAAATCTTGAACTAGGGTAGCCCTGTCCTTGCTCTTAACCACTATGTCATCCATGTACGCTTCCACATTTCTGTGGATGTGTGGCTCAAAAGATGTATGGACCACCCTTGCAAATGTTGACCCAGCATTCTTCAAACCAAAAGGCATCCGTATGAAACAGTATGTGCCACATGGAGTGATGAATGTGGTCTTCTCCTCATCTTCTTCAGCCATGAAGATCTGATGGTACCCTGAGTACGCGTCAAGAAATGAAAGCAGATCACATCCAGCTGTGGATTCAACAATCTGGTCAATGCGCGGCAAGGGAAATGGGTCTTTGGGACAAGCTTTATTCACATCGGTGAAGTCGATACAAAGCCTCCATTTCCCATTCGCCTTACGCACGACTACAGGATTGGCCAGCCACATCGGATGGAGCACTCCTCTGACAAGGCATGCTGCTTCCAGTTTCTTGATCTCTTCTGCTATGAACTCTTGGCGCTCCACTGCTTGCTTCCTAACTTTCTGCTTGACGGGCCGCGCGTGAGGACAAACGGCAAGCTTGTGCTCAATCACTTTCCTGGGAACAACGGGGATGTCGGACGGTTGCCAAGCAAACACGTCGACATTCGCCCGCAGGAAAGCAACGAGCGCGCTTTCCTATTTAGGGTCAAGCGTGGCACTGATGGTAAAAGTACCACCAGTGCCGTCCTCCTTGGCGGACACCTTCTTGTTTGCTCGTGGAGCTGCCATCGTCTTCTTACACTTGCCGGTAGAGCTCGATGGAGCATCCTCGATGGCAGCGCAGCACTGCGAAGAGGTGCGTTTGCCGGAGTGGGCCCCAGAGCTCTTGCCGGACTTGGTCTTCTTCCCCTCGGGAGCTTCAGCGGCAAGTGTCTCGCGTTCTGTTGCGGCTGCTGCTTCCCGATAAATCTTGTCGGCGCTGATAAGGGCATCTTTCTTGTCGCCAGGTACAAAGATGGCGCTTATCGGGCCAGGCATCTTGAGCATGTTGTAGGCGTAGTGAGAGGCTGCCATGAACTTGGCGAGTGCCGGACGACCAAGTATCCCATTGTAAGGCAATGGGATATCGGCAACGTCAAAAGTGATCCTCTCAGTCCTGAAGTTCAGCTCGCCACCAAATGTCACTGGCAGCGTGATCTTCCCCTTCGGCTTGCTCCTTCCCGGGTTGATCCCTTGGAATGTGCCGGTCTCCTCGAGCTCGCTGTCGGGGATCTGGAGTTTCTGGATCACAGGGGAGGAGATCAGGTTCAGGTCGGCCCCGCCGTCAACTAACATCTTCGTGACCTTGAGGTTGCGGATGGTTGGTGAGACCAACATTGGCAAACACCCGACCGCAGTTGTGCGATCAGGGTGGTCCTCAATGTCAAAAACAATAGGCCTGCTGGACCATTTCAGAAGTTTGCGCGATTCGAAAGGCGGTTCTGCCGCATTGACTTCGCGCACCCACTGTTCGAGTTGTTGGTGCGAAGTATGCAGAGAAGCACCACCATCAACGCACAAAACAGTCGTGGCTTTCTGAAACTCCTGCTCACTGGTTTCTCCATCATCCATGTCCTCATCTTCGTCGTCGTCTTCATCCTTGTCGCGGCCGCGGGGAGGTCTGTCTCCTTGTCGCTGCTTGGCCTTGCCGGGGCGTCCTCCCCGGCCATTGAATGGCCGCTTCTTGCCAGATCCCCCATCACCTCCTCGGGCCTTCTCCTTGTCGCGTCGCTCGTACTCAGCTTTTTGCTGCTCGACGAGGTACTCGACCCTCTTGCAGTTCTGGAGGTCGAGGCCCTTGGTGCGGTGGATCTTGCAGTACTGCTTGTCGGTGCCGTCCTGCTTGTCGGTGGCCGCCACAGCCTGATAGTTAGTGCATGCGGCAGTCTCCTTGCCGGAGCTACTAACTTGGGCTTTCTTGGCGCCGGCCTCCTTGCCGGACTGTTCAACAACTAGCACTTCCTTGTTCTTCTTCTTCCTGTTGTTCCGCCGCCGGTTCTTCTTTGCTGGGGCGGCATCTTCACTGTCAGATCCCCCTGCTCCTGTATCCTCTCCGGGGAGTTTCCTCCCCTCTTCAGCGCGTGCACACTTGTCGGCTAGGGCGTACAGCTCGCTGACGTCCCTGAGTTTGCACATCGCCATCTCCTCCCTCATCCTGCGGTTACGCACGTTCTGGTGGAACGCGCTGATGACCGCGGCAGGGTGGACGTCTGGGATGTTGTGTTGCATGCGGCTGAACCTCTGGATATACTTGCGTCGCTCTCCTTCCTTCTGGGCGAGCAGATGAAGGTCACTCTCCTGGCCATGTGGCTTGTGGCCGCCCGTGAAGGTGCCGACAAACTGATGGCACAAGTCAGCCCAATAAGAAATGGAGAAGTCCAGCAGGTGCATGAGCCAGGATCTGACGTTTGGCTTGAGCACCAGCGGGAAGTAATTGGCGAGTATCTTCTCGTCTTGTCCCCCAGCAGCCTGCACCGCGATGGTGTAGATGCTGAGGAACTCCGACGGATGTGTCTTGCCGTCGTACTTCTCTGGTACGTCGGGCTTGAAGTTCTTCATGCTGGGCCACTGGACTTGCCGCAGCTCATGAGTGAACGCAGGGCAACCTACCGCGTATGGCAAGTCGCCTGGTCCCCCGGGCGCGTGCATGTCAACAGCGGGCCCAGCGCGCTGGTCAGATTGACGCCACGCTTCTCTTCGGCGCTCGATGCGGGTTCGAGCGTCCTCTTGTTGCCGGTCGTCGAGGATTTGGTGCTGATCGCGGCAAGCTCGCGGGTCTGATGATGCAGTGGAGTCGTCGTCGATGTTGATCCGGCGAGTCAGCGATTTCGGCCTTCGGGGCGGGGAGTGCATGGTGGTTGCACCCCTAGCGGTTTTGCCGCCATCGGCTAGCGCCTGGCTGACTTGACGCGGCCGTGACGTGCTTGGCTGCTGCATGGTGTCGCCGTTGGCGTAGGCGATGAGGCTCTGGATGGTGGCCCTCCAATCGTCGGCCTTGTCTGCCGCTGGAGGGAAGTCTAGGAGCAATTGAGCTCGTGCTAGAGCTTCTGCTGGAGTGGCGGGTAGCGGTGGCGAACGGTGCGAGGAGCGGGATATGCTCGGACTCCTAACTACGTTAGAAGGAGCAGCATCCCGTCCCGGCGACCGCGCCTTGCTCGTGCCAGCATGTTGATGTGCATGCTGACCTTGAGCGTCCCGAGATCCGCCAGCTTGACCTTGAACCACTCGGGATAGTCGGAGTCATACTTGAACAACGCCTGGAGCATCGCGTTAAGCTCCAGGACAGTGAAGTTATAATTAAGGCCGGGGCGCAGCCTCATGATATCTGCCGCGTTCTCGAAATCCCAGGCGGGTCTCTTCCTCTCCTGCAAGGGGGCGATGCGGCGACGGAGAAAGTCTGCTCCAAATGCGCCTACAGTGAGCTTGGCGTGCCTGAGGCGAAGGATCCGAGTAGTAGCAATCTTCAATCTGCTATCCTCCGGGGCCAAATCGCTCCAGTCGTTGCCGCGTACTACTGGGGCTTGGCGCCGGGCGGTGAATGGATGTGGGTCATCCTCTACGATCCAACACCAGTTGGCTCTCCACTCATCCCACTTGCCGCGGAGCTCTCCCGTCAAGTAAGCTTCCTTCTTATGGGTCCTAGAGATCCAAGAGATTCCGCCAGAGATATGCTCTCCCCTCTCAACTCGAGGCGTGAAGTAATGGCGGAAAAGAGCTACATTTGGGAAGACTCCGACAAAGTTTTCGCACAGATGTGCGAAAACGGCCATCGTGAGAATGGCATTGGGGGTGAAGTCAAGGAGATGAAACCCGTAGGTGTTCATGATGTCGCAGAAGAACTCAGAAGAGGGCGGGCAGAGCCCGCAGTAGAAGAACAGCGTGAAGAATGCGTAGCCATTTGGGAACATCTTGCAAGCGGCGGCTGGGAGTACCTTGGTGCGCGGATGCGCCTTCGTCTCCCTCGACCAGAAAAGGTAGAAGGTATCCCTCAGCTCCTCCGCGTCAAGCTTTGGTGGGAAGACCGCCTTCTTCTTCCGCATCGCCGCAAGCCGCAGTGCTTCGACCGACTTCTTGGTCTTCCCCTTCTCGCTTTTCGGGGCCATGGCGGAAGCGGTGAAGAAGGTTGACGGTGCTGGTGGCGACGGAGGGCGGAGCGCTGCTCTCTTTCGGCCTTCGGGGAGGGGGGAACGGCGGAGGTTTCTGAGGATTGAAGAAGCAACGGGCAGATGGACGAACTGCCCCTGTTTCCCCTGCATATAAGGGGGAAGGGGGCGGACGTTCCGCATTTCCTATTAAAAAAACAGGCCACAATCTCCCCCACGACGCCGCATTAAACGCGTGTCGTTAAGGGAGGGCGCGGTGGAAATGGAGTGGGATACGGCGTGCCGCAGGCCGCGCGTGCCCGTGCACTGTTTTGGGCCTGGCCCAACAGCGCTCGGCACAGTGTCTGGCCCAGGCCCGGGGGCTCCTGTCGGTGTACTAAAGTAGGGGTACCTTAGTATCCCAAACTTGTGCACGGGCAGTTGCAGCGTCCCGCGGCAAGGCTAGCCAGGCGACCGCCAAGATCCTCCATGGTTCCCTTGGAGCCATTCAAGAACAAAGTATTCAAGTCAAAAAGACAGGACCCCGGCAAGAGGAGCTTGCCGGGATGGCCACCCAAGGCACAAAACTACTCAAGGCACAAGAAACTGCAAGAGGAGCTTGCCGGGAAGGCCAATCGAGGCATCTCAAGAAACTTGCCGCGACGCGCCACGCGTCCCGGCAAGGCCTGGTGAGCGACAAGCTCCTAGGCGCGACAAGATAGCAACCGCGACAAGGCACTTGCCGCGGCAAGCTTCCACTCAGTACCCGCACCCCAGCGCATCCACCCGCGTGTCACTCTGGGGCCATCCCAGGCACATGTGGCGGGATGCTGTGCAGCCAAGGGTACACGGTGGCAAGCAGCGATGACGAGGCTACCGTCGTGGCGGACGGTGGCGCCCCTGACGGCCACTTTTTTCACTGTTTGGGCGACGGCGACGGGCATTTAATGCCCTTGTCCCCTGCCGTCAGGGTTAGGTACGGGACACTGTACAAGCACTGTTCCAACTACCACCCCTTTTACATTTTTACCCTCATCTGTGTTGCCACCTGTCGGTGAACCCTTTGACCTATAAAAGGAGGCCCCTGCGCAACGTAGAGGGGGTTCCGAACATCAATCATTCTCCACGCTCGGTCTTTCTAGCGGGTAGAGTGTACTGTAGCTCTCCTCGCTTCCGAGCAAGACACAATACAAACCAAAGCAGGAGTAGGGTTTCCTGTCGGTGTACTAAAGTAGGGGTACCTTAGTATCCCGAACTTGTGCACGGGCAGTTGCAGCATCCCGCGGCAAGGCTAGCCAGGCGACCGCCAAGATCCTCCGTGGTTCCCTTGGAGCCATTCAAGAACAAAGTATTCAAGTCAAAAAGAAAAGACCCCGGCAAGAGGAGCTTGCCGGGATGGCCACCCAAGGCACGAAACCACTCAAGAAACAAGACCCTGGCAAGAGGAGCTTGCCGGGAAGGCCAATCGAGGCATCTCAGGAAACTTGCTGCGACGCGCCACGCGTCCCGGCAAGGCCTGGTGAGCGACAAGCTCCTAGGCGCGACAAGATAGCAACCGCGGCAAGGCACTTTCCGCGGCAAGCTTCCACTCAGTACCCGCGCTCCAGCGCATCCACCCGCGTGTCACTCTGGGGCCATCCCAGGCACACGTGGCGGGATGCTGTGCAGCCAGGGGTACACGGTGGCAAGCAGCGATGACGAGGCTACCGTCGTGGTGGACGGTGGTGCCCCTGACGGCCACTTTTTGCACTGTTTGGGCGATGGCGACGGGCATTTAATGCCCTTGTACCCTGCCGTCAGGGTTAGGTACGGGACACTGTACAAGCACTGTTCCAACTACCACCCTTTTTACATTTTTGCCCTCATCTGTGTTGCCACCTGTCGGTGACCCCTTTGACCTATAAAAGGGGGCCCATGCGCAATGTAGAGGAGGTTCCGAACATCGATCATTCTCCACGCTCGGTCTAGCTAGCGGGTAGAGTGTACTGTAGCTCTCCTCGCTCCCGAGCAAGACACAATACAAACCAAAGCAGGAGTAGGGTTTTACGCATCCGTGCGGCCCGAACCTGGGTAAACTGCTCGTGTGTTCGCCTTGATCCGCTGTTTGCGCATCCTCCGCCCCCTGCCATACCGAGAAGGGGCTCCGGTCCCATAGGTGTTCGTGGGCGATCAGTTTCAACGCGTGTCGTTAAGGGAGGGCGCGGTGGATATGGAGTGGGATACGGCGTGCCGCAGGCCGCGCGTGCCCATGCACTGTTTTGGGCCTGGCCCAACAGCGCTCGGCACCGTGTCTGGCCCAGGCCCAGGGGCTCCTGTCGGTGTACTAAAGTAGGGGTACCTTAGTATCCCGAACTTGTGCACGGGCAGTTGCAGCATCCCGCGGCAAGGCTAGCCAGGCGACCGCCAAGATCCTCCGTGGTTCCCTTGGAGCCATTCAAGAACAAAGTATTCAAGTCAAAAAGACAAGACCCCGGCAAGAGGAGCTTGCCGGGATGGCTACCCAAGGCACAAAACTACTCAAGGCACAAGACCCTGGCAAGAGGAGCTTGCCGGGAAGGCCAATCGAGGCATCTCAAGAAACTTGCCGCGACGCGCCACGCACCCCGGCAAGGCCTGGTGAGCGACAAGCTCCTAGGCGCGACAAGATAGCAACCGCGGCAAGGCACTTGCCGCGGCAAGCTTCCACTCAGTACCCGCGCTCCAACGCATCCACCCGCGTGTCACTCTGGGGCCATCCCAGGCGCACGTGGCGGGATGCTGTGCAGCCAGGGGTACACGGTGGCAAGCAGCGATGACGAGGCTACCGTCGTGGCGGACAGTGGCACCCCTTATGGCCACTTTTTGCACTGTTTGGGCGACGGCGACGGGCATTTAATGCCCTTGTCCCCTGCCGTCAGGGTTAGGTACGGGACACTGTACAAGCACTGTTCCAACTACCACCCATTTTACATTTTTACCCTCATCTGTGTTGCCACCTGTCGGAGACCCCTTTGACCTATAAAAGGAGGCCCATGCGCAACGTATCTATAATTTCTGCTTGCTCCATGCCTCTTTTGGGTGATATTGCTATGTTATTTATACACTTCCATACACTTTTGATCATATTTGGACTAACCTATTAACTTAGTGCACCCCAGTGCCAGTTTCTGTTTTCGACTGTTTTTGTATTTCAGGTTTTCACATTACAAGAACTGCCAGAAAAAATCCAGAAAATTTATATAAAAAATCAGCGTTCCGGAAGCTTCCATGCGGCCAAAGTAGGGCCGGAGGGGACCCACAGGGGCTCCAGGCGGCCTGCCCACGCGGCCCCCCCTGGGCCGCGCCGGGGGGGCGCCTGAGCACCCCTGACCCCCTCTGATGCCCCCCTTTGGCATATATTTACACCATGTCGCGGAAACCCTGATTCCAGACCGTTTTTCTCTAGACGCGATTCCGATCTCCGCCGCCATCGCCATCAAGCTTCGGGGGACCAGAATTCCTGCGCCGGCACCCTGCCGGGACGGGGAAGTGCCCCCGGATTCATCTCCATCGACGTTGCTTCCTCCCTCCATGATGCGGGAGTAGTTCCTCCTCGGGGTTGAGGTTCTTACCAGTAGCTATGTGGTCAATTCTCTCTCCCATGATGTGATCCTCGTTGTGATCATAGGCTATGTTAATCTAGGGTGATCCCATGATATTTCCCCTTCCTCTATGTATTGGATTGATGTACTCACTTGTCTTTATCTAGTATAATCCCCGAGACCAAGGTGACAGTGGTCTATTGGACATGGATTAGAAAAGTATTTTCATGAGTGATTTCCTCTCTTGTGTGTTGATTGAAGATTGAGAGTCTCTTGGTGCTTGTCTTTGACTATCCTTTAGATATGTTGTGGTGATTGTGGGACTCTCTTTGGATGGCCGCGGTGACATTGGGAAATCCTTAGAATGAGAACTACGAACTTTGAGGTGTGCTTTTGTAGCCCTACATAATTCTCGTCCTCTCTTGACCACGAAGGAATGACCTTCGAGTGTGTCCCCTTTGCATGTTTTATGGGAAATATCATGTGATTTGATTATGTTAATGTTGTTGGGAGTTGCCACTAGTGAAAGTATGGACCCTAGGCCTTGTTTCCACCATTGCAATACCATTTGTGCTCACGTTTACCACTTGTTTGCTTGCTGCACTTTTTATTATAGATTTATATTACTTAGTTTTGCCATCCATATCACTTGCCATTTAACATCTCTTCGCCGAACTAGTGCACCTATACATCTGACAAGTGTATTAGGTGTGTTGGGGACACAAGAGACTTCTTGTATTTTAGTTGCAGGGTTGCTTGAGAGAGACCATCTTCAACCTCTACTTCCCTGAGTTCGATAAACCTTAGGTCATCCACTTGAGGGAAATTGATGTTGTCCTACAAACCTCTGCGCTTGGAGGCCCAACATAATCTACAAGAGTAGAAGCGTGTGTAGACATCAAGCTATTTCTGGCGCCGTTGCCAGGGAGGTGAGCGCTTGAAGGTATATCTTTAGATCTTGCAATTAAATCTTTTTGTTTCTTGTTTTTATTTCACTAGTTATGCTTATGGACAACCTTGCTATTGGACCGTTGCTTGCGGGAAGACGCCCCACACCTGTGGTGGTTGCTCCTCCCCTACTGAAATTGTGCCATATAAAATACCAGCTGGTATTATCGATTATGTTTTGGCTAATCGTCATGCAGGAGACAGACATCCCGGAGAACACTTGCTATATCTGTCACAATTATGTTCATTATTTAAGCTTGCAGGTGTATCAAGGGAGTTTGTCATGAGGAAATTGTTCGCCGTATCACTTATAGATAAAGCTTCAGATTGGTATAAGCTTCTCGATGACTCTCACCTGCTGGATTGGGAAGAGATCCAGTCTCTCTTTTACTCCAAGTTTTATCCTCTTCATGAAGTCCATGAGAATAGGAATTATGTTTATAATTTCTACCCTCATGACGGAGAGAGCATAGCTCAAGCTTGGGGGAGACTGAAAACGTTAATGCTAAAATGTCCTAACCATGGGCTCCCCAAAGATGTGATTATTACTAATTTCTATGCGAGGCTTTATCGACAGGATAAAGACATGCTCGATGCTTCCTCTATGGGTTCTTTCACAAACGAAAAGATTGATGCTAAATGGGAACTCCTTGAAAGAATTCAACACAACACTAAAGATTGGGAGATCGACAAAGGTAAAGAGTCAGGAATAATTTATGAGTATGATTGCATTAAGTCCTTTGTTGAAACTACAAGTTTTAATAAGTTTAGTGCTAAGTTTGTGCTTGATTCTCAACTCCTTGTTGATTTCCTCAAATCTTTTGCTTCACATCTTAATATGCCTAAGGAGGATTGGATCAAGCATCACAAACATTTTAAAGAGATTTGCAAAGAAAATGAAATTGTTCATGATGATTGCAACATGCATGATCCAATTCCTAAAAATGAAGTTTTATATAAGCATGTTAATTTTTGTGGAGTGGATAGACCTTGTGAAAGGCCTATGATTGAAGAAGAGAAGTATTGTAAGAAACATAAGCATGAAAGAACAATCACTTGGGTCAGAGATTTAAATGAAATTGCTAGAGAATTGTGTGACCTTTATCCTTTTACTTGTGAACTTTGCTGTATAGAGGGTCACTTTAATTTTCAATGCATGCACTTTCAAAACATAACTGTTAACCAGTTGTGTGATAACATGATCACCTCTGATCTTTATGATGAGCTTATGTTATTTTTGATGTGTGAAGAGTTATCAGAAAAGACTTCTTGGCTAGATGTTAATGCCATAGGAATAAAAAACACTTTGCAAAATTGCCATCTCTATTGTGTTGTTAATTGCCATGAACATGATTACATAAGTAAGATTAGAAAGGAGGGAACTTTACCAAAGTATAAAAATGTCTCTTATATTTCTGCTAATAAAAAGGAGACTTTCTCCCAAGTTTCCCCTATTGTTTCTAATGATAAACCAGGATATGTGGAGAAGCTTCATCTCCAACCACTCCCTCCTAAGGTGAAGAAGAAGAAAAAGAAGAGGAGGAGGAAGAGGAGCAAGAAGGAAGAAGAATGGGTATCAACCTGGCCTGAGCATATTCCTCCCATCAACTTTTATCCTAATGGTTGTAAGTTTAAAGAAGAAGGTGAAGTTTATTGCCTTAATTATCATCTTGATGATACGTCCGTAGGTACTATTGAAGATGATTTTGATTATGATATGCATGTTACTCATTGTGATTGGGAAAATGATGATAATGCTACTTATGATCTTGAAAATCTTTTTGGTACCAACTCTGAAAGTGATGATATGGAAAGCTCTAAGCTTGGGGATGATACGATTGCAAATCCTTTACCCACTAGTGATGTGACAATTGATAATTCTTTTGCTAGTAAGAATAAAGACAACATGATTACAAATATAGTTGCTAGCAATGATAATGCTCTTCTCTACTATGATGATGTCATAACTCCAACCTATAGTGATTATAAAGGTACCTATGACATAAGGAGAAATTATCCTTATGAAACTTGTCATAATCATGGAGGGAATTACTCCCTTGTTGAACACCACCCTCCTAATACACAAGTAATCTATAGTGTTCAAGTTGTTTATGATAGTCCTACTCCCACTATTACCAATGAGAAAGATTATGCTTATGTGGAGAGTAAGAGTACCTTTTTGCATGTGGATCATGGTAACAATGCTTTACGTGATGCTTATATTGTTGAGTTCATCCATGATGCCACTGAAATTTATAACGAGAGAGGGAGACTTGGTTCTAAATATCTTAATAATAAGAAGTTTCCTCTCTTTATGGTGAATATTTTGAAGTTATGCTTGTTTTGCCTTCCTATGCTAGTTGCTTTGTGCTTCAATGAATTATTCTATTGCAATATTCCTATGCATAGGAAGCATGTTAGGCTTAAATGTGTTTGGTATTTGCTTCTTGATGCTCTCTTTTGTTCTTCATCTCTTATTCCTACGAGAGCATCATTAAAGTCTTAAGCCTATCTTTATGGCTATAAAGAAAGAGCTCTAGGGAGACAACCCTTGTTATGTTTACTTTCAGTTTTAGTGGTCTTGATGTTTGTTACTACTGTAGCAACATCATTGTATCTTTATTTTTCAGCTTTGTGCCAAGTTTAGCCTCTGATTGCAAGAAAGTTCAAAAGTGTTGACGTGTTGTCCAGGAAACATATTCTGTCCTTGGATAGAAAAATTCGTATAAAATCACCAGATCATCTTTTTGGTCTGAAATATTTCGACAGCGTGCTCTATATAATTGTCTTTCGTGCGTCTGGTTTGAGTTTTTTTATTAGAGTTGTAGAAGTGCCCCGGAAAAATCATTTACTACCTGTTGTTCTGTTTTTCACAGATTCTGTCCTGTTTTGCCTTTCCTTCATTTTGCAAACCTAGAGCTTGCTTTTTCTTTGCAAAAACCTTTTGGCAATCTTGAGAAACAGTAGAACTTCAAGAATATCTTTATTTCCAGCAAGGAACAATTATTTTATTACGGGTACTAACCTCGCTAATCAGATTATGATGAGTTATGTATGAAGGGAGTTTTCAAGTGTGCGAGGGAAGATGATAAAAAGATTCAGGAGTGTCAAACGCTCAAGCTTGGGGATGCCCCCATGCACCCCCAAGAAATATTCAAGGAGACTCAAGCGTCTAAGCTTGGGGATGCCCCCGTGCATCCCCTTCTCCATCAACATTATCAGTTCGTCCTTCGTTCCACTATATTTTAATCACTTCATGTGTTATGTGCTATGCTTGGAGCGTCTTGTTTTAGTTTTCCTTTTAGTTTTCTTTAGATTTTCATAACGAGTTGGAACTCAGCTTTCTTTATGTGGGAGAGAAACACGCTCCACTTCTACCTAGAACATAACATAGAATTTGCATGTCTATCTTTGCTGTGTGTGTTCTTTGTCTTTTAATAGCTACTATCATGCTTAGCTCTTAACTTTCATGCTTATCTTTTTAAAGAGCTTTTGTTTAGTTGGTTGCTTGAACTCTCTTTAGTTATCATGTTTATCTTATTAAGAGAGTTTGCTTCCGTTGCATTGGCTGATATGTCTATGATAAAGATGCTACGTGCATAATGGCGCTTAGTAGTTCATGTTTTCTTATGGTTAGTCTCAAATAGCTGGGGGGGTTCCCAATGTGTTATTGGAGCACCAACATGATTTGTTTGCCTATGATGTGGTATGGTTTAGTAATATCTTCCTTCAAAGAATTTATTTTGATTGACTTGGCGTATGCTCACGCATATTTAAGACTGTAAAGAAAGTCTGTCAAGCCTTGATGATCTTTTGTTTCTGAGTAGCGATATAACTTCCATGCCTGATTCAATGTTGCATTGTCGCTCTGCATGATTATGACCATCATTGCTCTCTTAGTTGGTCGCTCCCCGTCTTTTGCTAACCTTCGCCTGTACTAAGCGGACTGACTGCTTGTGCATCCACATCCTTTTAATCCAGTTATGCCATATGAGTCCACCATATCTTCCTACATGGTATTTACCTGCCATTCCTAACGGAGACTTGCATGTACCATCTCGAAATTATTCAAAGAAAAAGCATTCCTATTTTGTGCCTCTGTTTTAAGTTCATGAGGAAGTAGTAGTTAATTCATGATCTTTTTAAGTTGGACAAGCTTCACCCCGGGATTGCATGAATAATGTGCAAACCCATAATACGAGAAGGAACTGGCATTGAGTGCGCCCGACTCAAAAAGATAATATAACAAACAAACCCTCCTTCATGCTTTGTTCATGAGAAATCAGAAAACTTTGGCAGTGATAAGCAAAGGAGATTAAGAGGATGTGATCGTCCTCATTCGGGAGCCGTTCCTCGAAACTTGTCCATCTCAAGAAGTGATTGAGTTGTCTGCTAGCATTCGTTGACGAAACATGCATGATCTAAAAAAATTATTATTACCTCTGTTTTAAAACAAAGAGCTCTGGTACATGTTTTGTCTTTGTTTCCGACTATGGGTTTTCAACCTTGCCAACAAAAGCCACGGTTCGAGAGTCTCCACCTTCTTTTAAAAGCACCAACTACTGAGAGCATGATTGTCATTCTGAGTGTAATGTGCATTGTCCCAAAGTAGCATTGTCTTTTGCATGATTGTGCTATCGTTTATTTTGAAATCATTGTATCTAGTCATCACTTAAACCTTGGAGGTGCCCCTGCATTTATGTTTTGCTTCACTAAAGGGGGCAAGCTAGATATCACTTTATCATATTTGCACATCATGTTCATTACAAATCTATTTGATGTTTCAATATCATATTGTAAAACTTTCAGTTCTTTGTGATTTTCTCATGAGGCAACTTAATTACTATAGATTAATTGTCTCAGTAAGCTTTTGTCATATGACTATGAAAAAGTCCTATATGGTTAATAGCATGTCACCACATAAATTATTCTTGTTATCATTTACCTACTCGAGGAGGAGCAGGAATTAAGCTTGGGGATGTTGATACGTCCAAAACGTATCTATAATTTCTTCTTGTTCCTTGCCTCTTTTGGGTGATATTGCTATGTGATTTATACACTTCCATACACTTTTGATCATATTTGGACTAACCTATTAACTCAGTGCACCCCAGTGCCAGTTTCTGTTTTCGGCTGTTTTTGTATTTCAGGTTTTCACATTACGAGAACTGCCAGGAAAAAACCAGAAAAATTATATAAAAAATCAGCGTTCCGGAAGCTTCCATGCGGCCAAAGTAGGGCCGGAGGGGACCCACAGGGGCTCCAGGCGGCCTGCCCATGCCCCCCCCCCCCCCTGGGCCGCGCCGGGGGGGCGCCTGGGCACCCCTGACCCCCTCTGATGCCCCCCTTTGGCATATATTTACACCGTGTCGCGGAAACCCTGATTCCAGACCCCTTTTCTCCAGACGCGATTCCGATCTCCGCCGCCATCGCCATCAAGCTTCGGGGGACCAGAATTCCTGCGCCGGCACCCTGCCGGGACGGGGAAGTGCCCCCGGATTCATCTCCATCGACGATGCTTCCTCCCTCCATGATGCGGGAGTAGTTCCTCCTCGGGGCTGAGGTTCTTACCAGTAGCTATGTGGTCAATTCTCTCTCCCATGATGTGATCCTCGTTGTGATCATAGGCTATGTTAATCTAGGGTGATCCCATGATATTTCCCCTTCCTCTATGTATTGGATTGATGTACTCACTTGTCTTTATCTAGTATAATCCCCGAGACCAAGGTGACAGCGGTCTATTGGACATGGATTAGAAAAGTATTTTCATGAGTGATTTCCTCTCTTGTGTGTTGATTGAAGATTGAGAGTCTCTTGGTGCTTGTCTTTGACTATCCTTTAGATATGTTGTGGTGATTGTGGGACTCTCTTTGGATGGCCGCGGTGACATTGGGAAATCCTTAGAATGAGAACTACGAACTTTGAGGTGTGCTTTTGTAGCCCTACATAATTCTCGTCCTCTCTTGACCACGAAGGAATGACCTCCGAGTGTGTCCCCTTTGCATGTTTTATGGGAAATATCATGTGATTCGATTATGTTAATGTTGTTGGGAGTTGCCACTAGTGAAAGTATGAAGCCTAGGCCTTGTTTCCACCATTGCAATACCATTTGTGCTCACGTTTACCACTTGTTTGCTTGCTGCACTTTTTATTACAGATTTATATTACTTTGTTTTGTCATCCATATCACTTGCCATTTAACATCTCTTCGCCGAACTAGTGCACCTATACATCTAACAAGTGTATTAGGTGTGTTGGGGACACAAGAGACTTCTTGTATCTTAGTTGCAGGGTTGCTTGAGAGAGACCATCTTCAACCTCTACTTCCCTGAGTTCGATAAACCTTAGGTCATCCACTTGAGGGAAATTGCTGCTGTCCTACAAACCTCTGCGCTTGGAGGCCCAACATAGTCTACAAGTGTAGAAGCGTGTGTAGACATCAGCCGGCACCCTGCCGGGACGGGGAAGTGCCCCCGGATTCATCTCCATCGACGTTGCTTCCTCCCTCCATGATGCGGGAGTAGTTCCTCCTCGGGGCTAAGGTTTCTACCAGTAGCTATGTGGTTATCTCTCTCTCCCATGATGTGATCTTCGTTGTGATCATAGGCTATGTTAATCTAGGGTGATCCCATGATGTTTCCCCTTCCTCTATGTATTGGATTGATGTACTCACTTGTCTTTATCTAGTATAATCCCCGAGACCAAGGTGACAGCGGTCTATTGGACATGGATTAGAAAAATATTTTCATGAGTGATTTCCTCTCTTGTGTGTTGATTGAAGATTGAGAGTCTCTTGGTGCTTGTCTTTGACTATCCTTTAGATATGTTGTGGTGATTGTGGGACTCTCTTTGGATGGCCGCGGTGACATTGGCAAATCCTTAGATTGAGAACTACGAACTTTGAGGTGTGCTTTTGTAGCCCTAAATAATTCTCGTCCTCTCTTGACCACGAAGGAATGACCTCCGGGTGCGTCTCCATTGCATGTTTTATGGGAAATATCATGTGATTCGATTATGTTAATGTTGTTGGGAGTTGCCACTAGTGAAAGTATGAACCCTAGGCCTTGTTTCCACCATTGCAATACCATTTGTGCTCACGTTTACCACTTGTTTGCTTGCTGCACTTTTTATTACAGATTTATATTACTTTGTTTTGCCATCCATATCACTTGCCATTTAACATCTCTTCGCCGAACTAGTGCACCTATACATCTGACAAGTGTATTAGGTGTGTTGGGGACACAAGAGACTTCTTGTATTTTAGTTGCAGGGTTGCTTGAGAGAGACCATCTTCAACCTCTACTTCCCTGAGTTCGATAAACCTTAGGTCATCCACTTGAGGGAAATTGCTGCTGTCCTACAAACCTCTGCGCTTGGAGGCCCAACATAGTCTACAAGAGTAGAAGCGTGTGTAGACATCAAGGAGCTGAGGGATACCTTCTACCTTTTCTGGTCGAGGGAGACGAAGGCGCATCCGCGCACCAAGGTACTCCCAGCCGCCGCTTGCAAGATGTTCCCAAATGGCTACGCATTCTTCGCGTTGTCCTTCTACTGCGGGCTCTGCCCACCCTATTCTGAGTTCTTCTGCGACATCATGAACACCTACGGGTTTCATCTCCTTGACTTCACCCCCAATGTCGTTCTCACCATGGCCGTTTTCGCACATCTGTGTAAAAACTTTGTCGGAGTCTTCCCAAATGTAGCTCTTTTCCGCCATTACTTCACGCCTCGAGTTGAGAGGGGAGAGCCTCTGTCTGGCAGAATCTCTTGGATCTCTAGGACCCATAAGAAGGAAGCTTACTTGACGGGAGAGCTCCACAGCAAGTGGGATGAGTGGAGAGCCAACTGGTGTTGGATCGTAGAGGATGACCCGCAGCCATTCACCGCCCGGCGCCAAGCCCCAGTAGTACGCGGCAACGACTAGAGCGATTTGGCCCCGGAGGATAGCAGATTGAATATTGCTACTACTCGGATCCTTCGCCTCAGGCACGCCAAGCTCACTGTAGGCGCAGTTGGAGCAGACTTTCTCCGCCGCCGCATCGCCCCCTTGCAGGAGAGGAAGAGGCCCGCCTGGGATTTCGAGAACGCGGCAGATATCATGTGGCTGCGCCCGACTTTGTACAAAGGATTACATGCAACAGGGGCAAGACTTGTACAAAAGGTGGTTGTCGGAGCAGATCACGGCAACCGCGGCTTATGGGTAAAACTTGCGAAGATGCTCAATGTTCCAGGAGTTGCTCACCGGTAAGCCATCTTCGGTCTCAAGGCGGACAACGCCGGGCCTAGTGACTCGTTTCACCCGATAAGGGCCTTCACACTTCGTCATCAACTTGTTGGAATTCTTGGCGGACTGAACGCGCCGAAGAACAATGTCGCCTTCCTCGAGACTTCTGGCGTTAACTTTGCGGCTATGGTAGCGGCGCAAAGCTTGCTGGTAGCGAGCAGCTTGCACAGCAACCTGAAGACGGTCCTCCTCAAGGAGCAGCGCGTCATCTTGTCGCAGCTGCTCTTGCTCGAGCTCATCATAAGCGAGCACTCGAGGTGACCCGTATATGAGTTCCGTGGGGAGAACTGCTTCTGCTCCATAGACTAGAGCAAAGGGTGTCTGTCCGGTGGCTCGATTTGGCGTCGTCCTGATCGACCAAAGAGCCGCCGGCAACTCCTCGATCCAGTTTCTTCCGCACTTGTGCAGCCTGTCGAAAGTTCTTGTTTTGAGTCCGCGCAGCACTTCAGCGTTTGCTCTCTCCGCTTGACTGTTGCTCCTCGGGTGAGCAACAGAAGCGAAGCAGACCTTGGCACCAAGGTCTTGAACGTACTGCATGAAGGTGCGACTTGTGAATTGTGTACCGTTGTCGGTGATGATCCTGTTAGGGATTCCGAAACGGCAAACAATCGACCTGAAGAACTTGACCGCTGACTGTGTTTTCACCTTTCTCACTGGTTCCACTTCTGGCCACTTTGTGAACTTGTCGATCGCAACGTACAAGTACTCAAATCCCCCGGCTGCGTGGGGAAAGGGGTCGAGGATGTCGAGCCCCCAGACCAAAAATGGCCAGGATAAAGGGATCGTCTGGAGAGCTTGAGCTGGATCTTGCACAGATTTGCAAAGGTCTCATCTAAATCTTGAACTAGGGTAGCCCTGTCCTTGCTCTTAACCACTATGTCATCCATGTACCCTTGCACATGTTGACCCAGAATTCTTCTAACCAAAAGGCATCCATATGAAACAGTATGTGCCACATGGAGTGATGAATGCGGTCTTCTCCTCATCTTCTTCAGCCATGAAGATCTGATGGTACCCTGAGTACGCGTCAAGAAATGAAAGCAGATCAAATCCAGCCGTGGAGTCAACAATCCGGTCAATGCCCGGCAAGGGAAATGGGTCTTTGGGACAAGCTTTATTCACATCGTTGAAGTCGATACAAAGCCTCCATTTCCCATTCGCCTTACGCACGACTACAGGATTGGCCAGCCACGTCGGATGGAGCACTCCTCTGACAAGGCCTGCTGCTTCCAGTTTCTTGATCTCTTCTGCTATGTACTCTTGGCGCTCCACTGCTTGCTTCCTAACTTTCTGCTTGATGGGCCGCGCGTGAGGACAAACGGCAAGCTTGTGCTCAATCACTTTCCTGGGAACACCGGGGATGTCGGACGGTTGCCAAGCAAACACGTCGACATTCGCCCGCAGGAAAGCAACGAGCGCGCTTTCCTATTTAGGGTCAAGCGTGGCACTGATGGTAAAAGTACCACCAGTGCTGTCCTCCTTGGCGGACACCTTCTTGGTTGCTGGTGGAGCTGCCATCGTCTTCTTACACTTGCCGGTGGAGCTCGATGGAGCGTCCTCGACGGCAGCGCAGCACTGCGAAGAGGTGCGTTTGCCGGAGTGGGCCCCAGAGCTCTTACCGGACTTGGTCTTCTTCCCCACGAACACCTATGGGACCGGAGCCCCTTCTCGGTACGGCAGGGGGCAGAGGACGCACAAAGAGCAGATCGAGGCGAACACACGAGCAGTTTACCCAGGTTCGGGCCGCACGGATGCGTAAAACCCTACTCCTGCTTTGGTTTGTATTGTGTCTTTCTCGGGAGCGAGGAGAGCTAAAGTACACTCTACCCGCTAGCTAGACCGAGCGTGGAGAATGATCGATGTTCGGAACCTCCTCTACATTGCGCATGGGCCTCCTTTTATAGGTCAAAGGGGTCACCCACAGGTGGCGACACAGATGAGGGCAAAATTGTAACAAGGGTGGTAGTTGGAACAGTGCTTGTACAGTGTCCCGTACCTAACCCTGACGGCAGGGGACAAGGGCATTAAATGCTCGTCGCCGTCGCCCAAACAGTGCAAAAAGGGGCCGTCAGGGGCGCCACCGTCCGCCACGACGGTAGCCTCGTCATCGCTGCTTACCACCGTGTACCCCTGGCTGCACAGCATCCCGCCACGTGTGCCTGAGATGGCCCTAGAGTGACACGCGGGTAGATGCGCTGGAGCGCGGGTACTGAGTGGAAGCTTGCCACGGCAAGTGCCTTGCTGCGGTTGCTATCTTGTCGCGCCTAGGAGCTTGTCGCTCACCAGGCCTTGCCGGGACGCGTGGCGCGTCGCGGCAAGTTTCTTGAGATGCCTCGATTGGGCTTCCCGGCAAGCTCCTCTTGCCAGGGTCTTGTGTCTTGAGTGGTTTTGTGCCTTGGGTGGCCATCCCGGCAAGCTCCTCTTGCCAGGGTCTTGTCTTTTTGACTTGAATACTTTGTTCTTGAATGGCTCCAAGGGAACCACGGAGGATCTTGGCGGTCGCCTGGCTAGCCTTGCCGCGGGACGCTACAACTGCCCGTGCACAAGTTCGGGATACTAAGGTACCCCAACTTTAGTACACCAACAGGAGCCCCAGCGGTTTTGCCGCCATCGGCCTGCGCCTGGCTGACTTGTCGCGGCCGTGACGTGCTTGGCTGCTGCGGGGTGTCGCCGTTGGCGAAGGCGATGAGGCTCTGGATGGTGGCCCTCCAGTCGTCGGCCTTGTCTGCCGCTGGAGGGAAGTCTAGGAGCAGTTGAGCTCGTGCTAGAGCTTCTGCTGGAGTGGCGGGTAGCGGTGGCGAACGGTGCGAGGAGCGGGATATGCTCGGACTCCTAACTACGTTAGAAGGAGCAGCATCCCGTCCCGGCGACCACACCTTGCTCGTGCCAGCATGTTGATGTGCATGCTGACCTTGAGCGTCCCGAGATCCGCCAGCTTGACCTTGGCCCAGCAAGCGTATGGTACCTTGAGTACCACGTCGCTGCCGGTCCCGCGCCTCCTGAGATGGGCGCGGTGCATGTACGGACACCGAGGCCTTGGAGTGCGCCCGGTCGTCCGTCTTGTCCTTGGACTTGGTGGCGCCGTGAGTTTCCTCGCTGACGTCCGTTCTTCCGCCGGCGTCTACCCCACCAGCCGTTGGCTCCGGCGGTGGTGGGATCGACGCGAACGGACCTGCTGCCTCTGAAGCTTTCTTCTTCGGCGGCATGTTGATGGAGTCGATGAAGTTGATGAAGTTGGTGAAGATCTAGCTCGTGTGGACGCCGGATCAGGTTCACACAACCTCGACGCTCCCCCTACCCGGCAACAAGACGACGCTCGAACCCGCATCGAGCGCCGAAGAGAAGCGCGGCGTCAATCTGACCAGCGCGCTGGGCCCGCTGTTGACATGCACGCGCCCGGGGGACCAGGCGACTTGCCGTACGCGGTAGGTTGCCCTGCGTTCACTCGTGAGCTGCGGCAAGTCCAGTGGCCCAGCATGAAGAACTTCAAGCCCGACGTACCGGAGAAGTGCGACGTCAAGACACATCCGTCGGAGTTCCTCAGCATCTACACCATCGCGGTGCAGGCTGCTGGGGGACGAGACGAGAAGATACTCGCCAATTACTTCCCGCTGGTGCTCAAGCCGAACGTCAGATCCTGGCTCATGCACCTGCTGGACAACTCCATTTCTTCTTGGGCTGACCTGTGCCATCAGTTTGTCAATGCCTTCACGGGCGGCCACAAGCCACATGGCCAGGAGAGTGACCTTCATATGCTCGCCCAGAAGGAAGGAGAGCCCCTGCGCAAGTATATCCAGAGGTTCAGCCGCGTGCAACACAACATCCCAGACGTCCACCCTGCCGCGGTCATCAGCGTGTTCCACCAGAACGTGCGTAACCGCAGGATGAGGGAGGAGATGGCGATGTGCAAAATCAGGGACGTCAGCGAGCTGTACGCCCTGGCCGACAAGTGTGCATGCACTGAAGAGGGGAGGAAACTACCCGGAGAGGATACAGGAGCAGGGGGATCAGACAGTGAAGATGCCGCCCCGGCAAAGAAGAACCGGCGTCGGAACAACAGGAAGAAGAAGAACAAGGAGGTGCTAGTCGTTGAACAGTCCGGCAAGGAGGCCGGCGCCAAGAAAGCCCAAGTTAGTAGCTCCGGCAAGGAGACTGCTGATACGTCCAAAATGTATCTATAATTTCTGCTTGCTGCATGCCTCTTTTGGGTGATATTGCTATGTTATTTATACACTTCCATACACTTTTGATCATATTTGGACTAACCTATTAACTCAGTGCACCCCAGTGCCAGTTTCTTTTTTCGGCTGTTTTTGTATTTCAGGTTTTCACATTACGAGAACTGCCAGAAAAAATCCAGAAAAATTATATAAAAAATCAGCGTTCCGGAAGCTTCCATGCGGCCAAAGTAGGGCCGGAGGGGACCCACAGGGGCTCCAGGCGGCCTGCCCACGCGGCCCCCCTGGCCGCGCTGGGGGGGCGCCTGGGCACCCCTGACCCCCTCTAATGCCCCCCTTTGGCATATATTTACACCGTGTCGCGGAAACCCTGATTCCAGACCCCTTTTCTCCAGACGCGATTCCGATCTCCGCCGCCATCGCCATCAAGCTTCGGGGGACCAGAATTCCTGCGCCGGCACCCTGCCGGGACGGGGAAGTGCCCCCGGATTCATCTCCATCGATGTTGCTTCCTCCCTCCATGATGCAGGAGTAGTTCCTCCTCGGGGATGAGGTTCTTACCAGTAGCTATGTGGTCAATTCTCTCTCCCATGATGTGATCCTCGTTGTGATCATAGGCTATGTTAATCTAGGGTGATCCCATGATATTTCCCCTTCCTCTATGTATTGGATTGATGTACTCACTTGTCTTTATCTAGTATAATCCCCGAGACCAAGGTGACAGCGGTCTATTGGACATGGATTAGAAAAGTATTTTCATGAGTGATTTCCTCTCTTGTGTGTTGATTGAAGATTGAGAGTCTCTTGGTGCTTGTCTTTGACTATCCTTTAGATATGTTGTGGTGATTGTGGGACTCTCTTTGGATGGCCGTGGTGACATTGGGAAATCCTTAGAATGAGAACTACGAACTTTGAGGTGTGCTTTTGTAGCCCTACATAATTCTCGTCCTCTCTTGACCACGAAGGAATGACCTCCGAGTGTGTCCCCTTTGCATGTTTTATGAGAAATATCATGTGATTCGATTATGTTAATGTTGTTGGGAGTTGCCACTAGTGAAAGTATGAACCCTAGGCCTTGTTTCCACCATTGCAATACCATTTGTGCTCATGTTTACCACTTGTTTGCTTGCTGCACTTTTTATTACAGATTTATATTACTTTGTTTTGCCATCCATATCACTTGCCATTTAACATCTCTTTGCCGAACTAGTGCACCTATACATCTGACAAGTGTATTAGGTGTGTTGGGGACACAAGAGACTTCTTGTATTTTAGTTGCAGGGTTGCTTGAGAGAGACCATCTTCAACCTCTACTTCCCTGAGTTCGACAAACCTTAGGTCATCCACTTGAGGGAAATTGTTGCTGTCCTACAAACCTCTGCGCTTGGAGGCCCAACATAGTCTACAAGAGTAGAAGCGTGTGTAGACATCAAGCCATTTCTGGCGCCGTTGCCGGGGAGGTGAGCGCTTAAAGGTATATCTTTAGATCTTGCAATTAAATCTTTTTATTTCTTGTTTTTATTTCACTAGTTATGCTTATGGACAACCTTGCTATTGGATCGTTGCTTGCGGGAAGACGCCCCACACCTGTGGTGGTTGCTCCTCCCCTACTGAAATTGTGCCCTATAAAATACCAGCTGGTATTATCGATTATGTTTTGGCTGATCGTTATGCAGGAGACAGACTTCCCGGTGAACACTTGCTATATATGTCACAACTATGTTCATTATTTAAGCTTGCAGGTGTATCAAGGGAGTTTGTCATGAGGAAATTATTTGCCTTGTCACTGAAAGGAAAAGCATTAGAATGGTATAGGCTACTAAATGACTCTCACCTGCTGGAGTGGGAAGAGATTCAGTCTCTCTTTTACTCCAAGTTTTATCCTCTTCATGAAGTCCATGAGAATAGGAATTATGTTTATAATTTTTATCCTCATGACGGAGAGAGCATAGCTCAAGCTTGGGGGAGACTGAAAACGTTAATGCTAAAATGTCCTAACCATGGGCTCCCCAAAGATATGATTATTACTAATTTCTATGCGAGGCTTTCTCGACAGGATAAAGATTTGCTCGACGCTTCCTCTATGGGTTCTTTCACAAACAAAAAGATTGATGCTAAATGGGAACTCCTTGAAAGAATTCAACGCAACACTGAAGATTGGGAGATCGACAAAGGTAAAGAGTCAGGTATAATTTATGAGTATGATTGCATTAAGTCCTTTGTTGAAACTACAAGTTTGAATAAGTTTAGTGCTAAGTTTGGGCTTGATTCTCAACTCCTTGTTGATTTCCTCAAATCTTTTGCTTCACATCTTAATATGCCTAAGGAGGATTGGATCAAGTATCATAAACCTTTTAAAGAGACTTGCAAAGAAAATTAAATTGTTCATGATGATTGCAACATGCATGATCCAATTCCTAAAAATGAAGTTTTATATAAGCATGTTAATTTTTGTGGAGTGGATAGACCTTGTGAAAGGCCAATGATTGAAGAAGAGAAGTAGTGTAAGCAACATAAGCATGAAAGAACAATCACTTGGGTCAGAGATTTAAATGAAATTCCTAGAGAATTGTGTGACCTTTATCCTTTTACTTGTGAACTTTGCCGTATAGAGGGTCACTTTAATTTTCATTGCATGAACTTTCAAAACATAACTGTTAACCGGTTGTGTGATAACATGATCACCTCTGATCTTTATGATGAGCTTATGTTATTTTTTATGTGTGAAGAGTTATCAGAAAAGACTTCATGGCTAGATGTTAATGCCATAGGAATAAAAAACACTTTGCAAAATTGCCATCTCTATTGTGTTGTTAATTGCCATGAAAATTGTCGGTGTACTAAGTACCCCAACTTGTGCACGGGTAGTAGCAGCTTCCCATGGCAGGGTTTACCACGTGCTCGCCGGGGACCTTTCTGGTCCCTATGAAGCCATTCAAGAACAAAGTATACAATTCAGAAGATCAAGGCCCCGGCAAGAGGAGCTTGCCAGGAAGGCCGCACCAGGCTCAAGGTTATCACTTTAAGCAACAAGACCCTGGCAAGAGGAGCTTGACAGGAAGGCCAAGGAATACACACCTCAAGAGACGCCTCGGCGCATCATGCGCCCCGGCAGGACCCGGAGAGCGACAAGCGTCCGGGCCCGGCAAGATCATGACCCCGGCAAGGTGCTTGCCGGGGAAACCTACGTTGTGTGCCCGCGCTCCAGCTCGTCTGCCCACGCGTCGCCCTGGGGCCCTTCCAGGGACGCGTGGCGGACGGCTGTGCAGCCTGGGGGACACGGTGGCAAGCCACGGTGACGAGGCTATCGCCGTGGCGAACGGAGCAGCATGGACGGACGCTTTTGGGGTCGACGGCGATGGGCATTTAATGCCCTTGTCCCCCACTGTCAAAGTTAGGTGAAGACCACTGTTCATGCACTATTCACGCACTGTTACAACTACCACCAAATTTACACTTTTACCCTCCTCTACGCTGACACCTGTCGGCGACCCCTTTGAGCTATAAAAGGAGGCCCATGCACAACGTAGAGGGGGTTCGATCCCAGAAACTTGTTCACTCTCACGCTCGGTGTAGCTGTTACTGTAGATCTTCAAGCTCCCGAGCTCAATACAACCAAGGCAGGAGTAGGGTTTTACGCGTCCGCGCGGCCCGAACCTGGGTAAAACTGCCCGCGTGCGCTCCTCGATCCGCTCTTCGTGCTCCCTCCTCTCCCTTACCTCAACGTAGAAGGGGCTCCGGTCCCATAGGTGCTCGTGGGAGGACAGTTTCCCCCGACATCTTTGGCGTGCCAGGTAGGGGGCGTCGAGGTTGTGCGAACCTGATCCGGCGCTCACACGGGCGCATTCTTCATCAACCTCTCCAGCTTCATCAACTTCATCAGCTACAACAACATGCCTCCGAAGAAGAAGGTTTCGGAGGTCGGAGGCCCGTTTGCGTCGATCCCACCACCACCGGAACCAACGGTTGGTGGAGGAGACGCCGGTGGAAGGGTGGTCGCCGGCGAGGAAACTCACGGCGCCACCAAGTCCAAGGACAAGACGGATGACCGGGCGAATTCCAAAGCCTCGGTGTCTGTGGACGCACCACGTCTCTCTCAGGAAGTACAAGGCCAGCAGTGCCGTGGTACAGGAGGTACCATACGCTTGCTGGGACAAGGACAAACCGGAGGATCGCGGGATGCTCAAGGCCATCGTCCTGGTACGAGCAAGGCGCGGTCGCCGGGGCGAGAAGCTGCTCCTTCTAACCCCGTTAGAAATCCGAGCATATCTCGCTCCTCGCACCGCTCGCCGCCGCTCCCCTCCTCTCCAGCAGAAGCTCTAGCAAGAGCACAACTGCTCCTCGACCTCCCTCCAGCGGCAGACAAGGCCGAAGACTAGAGGGCGACGATTCAAAGCCTCATCGCCTTCGCCAACAACGACACGCCGCAGCAGCCGGCGACGTCGCGGCCGCGGCAAGTCGACCAGACGAAGGCCGATGGCGACAAGACCGCCGGGGTGCAACCACCGTGCACTCCCCGCCGCGGAAGCAGAAGACGCCACCCCGCCGGATCAACGTCGACGACGACTCCACGGCGTCGTCGGATCCGCGGGCTCATCGCGACCAGCGCCAGGTCCTCGACGACAGGCGGCAAGAAGACGCTCGGACGCGCATCGAGCGCCGACGAGAAGCCCGAAGACAATCAGATCAGCGCGCTGGGACCGCTGTCGACACGCACGCGCCCGGTGAACCAGGCGACTTGCCGTACGCGGCAGGTTGCCCTGCGTTCACCCGTGAGCTGCGGCGAGTCCAGTGGCCCAGCATGAAGAATTTTAAGCCCGACGTACCCGAGAAGTACGACGGCAAGACGCACCCCTCGGAGTTCCTCAGCATCTACACCATCGCGGTGCAGGCTGCTGGGGGACGTGACAAGAAGATACTAGCCAACTATTTCCCGCTTGTGCTTAAGCCAAACGTTCGCTCTTGGCTTATGCACTTGCCGGAAAACTCCATCTCTTCATGGGCGGATCTGTGCCACCAGTTTGTTGGCGCCTTCACGGGCGGCCACAAACCTCATGGCCAGGGGAGCGATCTCCACATCCTCGCCCAGAAGGAGGGAGAGTCCCTGCGCAAGTATATCCAAAGATTCAGCCGCGTCCAGCACAACATTCCCGACGTCCACCCTGCCGCGGTTATCAGCGCGTTCCACCAGAACGTGCGTAACCGCCGGATGAGGGAGGAGATGGCCATGACCAAGATCCGGGATGTCAGCGAGCTCTACGCTCTGGCTGACAAGTGCGCGCGCGCTGAAGAGGGGAGGAGACTCCCCGGAGAGGATACTGGCGCAGGAGGAAGTGACAGCGAGGATGCCGCCCCGGCAAGGAAGAGCCGGCGGCGGAACAACAGAAAGAAGAAGAGCAAGGAAGTGCTGGTTGTCGAGCAGTCCGGCAAGGAGGATCCCGCGAAGAAGGCACAGGCTGGCAGTTCCGGCAAGGAGCCCGCCCCTGTAGCGGCAGCCGACAAGCAGGACGGCTCCGACAAGCAGTACTGCAAGATCCACCGCACCAAGGGCCACGATCTTCAGAACTGCAAAAGAGTCGAGTACCTCGTAGAGCAGCAGAAGGCTGAATACGAGCGTCGTGACAAGGAGAAGGCCCAAGGAGGCGGAGGAGAACCAAGAAAGAAGCGGTCGTTCAATGGCCGGGGAGGACGCCGCAGCAAGGCCAACCAGCGGCAAGGTGACAGACCTCCCCGGGGTCGCGACAAGGATGAGGAAGAAGACGACGACGACGACATGGAAGAAGGAGACAACAGCGAACAGGAGTTCCAGAAGGCCACAGAAGTTCTGTGTGTCGACGGAGGCGCCTCTCTGCACACTTCCCACCGCCAACTCAAGCAGTGGGTGCGGGAAGTGAATGCAGCCGAGCCGCCCGTCGAGTCACGCAGGCTGCTGAAGTGGTCCAGCACGCCCATCATTTTTGACCTTGAGGATCACCCTGACCGCACAACTGCGGTAGGGTGCTTGCCGATGTTGGTTTCACCAACTATCCGCAACCTCAAGGTCACCAAGATGTTGGTTGACGGCGGGGCCGGCCTGAACTTGATCTCCTCCGTTGTGATCAAGAAGCTACAGATCCCCGACAGCGAGCTCGAGGAAACCGGGTCGTTCCAAGGGATCAACCCGGGAAGTAGCAAGCCGAAGGGGAAGATTACGCTGCCCGTGACCTTTGGCGGGGAGCTCAACTTCAGGACGGAGAGGATAACCTTTGATGTTGCCGATATCCCATTGCCATACAATGGGATACTTGGCCGTCCTGCCCTCGCCAAGTTCATGGCAGCTTCCCACTTTGCCTACAACGTACTCAAGATGCCGGGGCCGATAAGCGACATCTCTGTCCCCGATGACAAGAAGGACGCGCTTATCTGCGCCGACAAGATCTACCGGGATGCAGCAGCCGCAGCAGAAAGCAACACACTTGCCGCTGAAGCTCCCGGGGGGAAGACCAAGACCAAGTCCGGCAAGAGCTCTGGGGCCCACTCCGGCAAACGCACCTCCTCGGAGTGCTGCGCTGCCGTCGAGGACGCACCATCGAGCTCCGCCGGCAAGTGCAAGAAAGGGATGGCAGCTCCACCGGCAACCAAGAAGGTGTCCGCCAAGGAGGACGGCACTGGTGGTACCTTCACCATCAGTGCTACACTCGACCGCAAATAGGAAAGCGCGCTCGTTACCTTCCTGCGGGCGAATGTCGATGTGTTTGCGTGGCAACCATCTGACATCCCCATCGTTCCCAGGAAGGTAATTGAGCACAAGCTTGCTGTTTGTCCTCATGCACGGCCCCTCAAGCAGAAGGTCAGGAAGCAAGCCGTGGAGCGCCAAGAATTCATCGCCGAAGAGATAAAGAAGTTGGAAGCAGCAGGCCTGGTTAGAGGCGTGATCCATCCTACGTGGTTAGCAAATCCAGTCGTCGTGCGCAAGGCCAATGGGAAGTGGAGACTTTGTATAGACTTCACTGATGTGAATAAAGCGTGTCCCAAGGATCCATTTCCCTTGCCGCGTATTGACCAGATTGTTGACTCCACCACCGGATGCGAGCTGCTTTCCTTCCTTGATGCATACTCAGGTTACCACCAGATATTCATGGCCAAGGAAGATGAAGAGAAGACTGCATTCATTACTCCATGCAGCACATATTGCTTCATACGCATGCCCTTTTGATTGAAGAATGCAGGCTCGACATTTGCGAGGGTGGTGCACACTGCTTTTGAGCCACAGATCCACAGAAATGTAGAAGCCTACATGGATGATATAGTGGTCAAGAGCAAGAGCAAAGATACCCTGATCCAAGACTTGGAGGAAACCTTTGAGAATCTGCGCAAGATCCAACTCAAGTTGAACCCCGAGAAGTGCGTCTTCGGAGTCCCCTCCGGCAAGCTTCTCGGGTTCTTTGTGTCCCAGAGGGGGATTGAAGCCAATCCCGACAAGATAAAAGCCATCGAGCAGATTGAAGCCCCGAAGCGCGTCAAGGACGTAAGGAGACTTGCTGGTTGTGTGGCTGCCCTCAGCAGGTTCATTTCAAAGTCAGCAGAGCGCGCCCTGCCTTTCTTCAAAATTTTGAAGAAGGCGGGTCCTATGAAATGGACTCCGGAAGCGGAGGCAGCACTGCAAGACTTGAAAGGATACCTGTCCTCTACTCCGATACTTGTCGCACCTAGGCCACAAGAGATGTTGCTGCTGTACCTAGCGGCAACCAATCAAGTGGTTAGTGCTGCGTTAGTAGCGGAGAGGGAGGCGGATGAGGAACCCACATCCCCGACAAGCGAACCCAGCGACAAGCAGGGGGTTTCCCCGACAAGCTCTGGCCCCGACAAGGAAAAATCTGCGCAGGAGCAAGGTGAAGTGCGAAGGAAGATGGTACAGCACCCAGTGTATTTTGTGAGTTCCCTTCTGCAGGGGGCTAGATCAAGATACTCTGGGGTGCAGAAGTTGCTGTTCGGCCTCCTCATGGCCTCAAGGAAGCTGCGCCATTACTTCCAAGCACAGGAGATAACGGTGGTCACTCGCTTTCCGCTGAGGAGAATATTGCAGAATCCCGAAGCAACAGGCAGGATCGTCGAGTGGGCACTGGAGCTGTCAAGCTTTGGTCTCAAGTTTGAGAGTACTTCAACCATACAGAGCAGAGCTTTGGCAGAATTCATAGCAGAATGGACCCCAACGCCAGATGAAGATGTCCAAGAGACAAGCGTCCCCGTCCAAGAAGCAAGCAGCGAATGGGTAATGTACTTTGATGGTGCTTTCTCGCTGCAAGGCGCCGGTGCGGGCGTGGTACTCATAGCGCCCACCGGAGAGCACCTCAAGTATGTTATCCAGATGCACTTTCCCAAGGAGCAAGCGACAAACAATACTGATGAGTATGAGGGTTTGCTTGCCGGCCTCAGAATTGCGGCCAAGCTTGGGATCAAGAAATTGATTGTGCGGGGGGATTCACAATTGGTGGTCCGACAAGTTAATAAGAGTTACCAGAGCCCTTTGATGGAAGCTTATGTTGATGAAGTGAGGAAGCTTGAAGAACACTTTGAAGGTCTGCAAATGGAGCACGTCCCAAGAGCTCAGAATGACATTTCAGATGGCCTCTCAAAGTGTGCCGCCATGAAGTTACCTGTGGAACCAGGGACCTTCGTGCTCAAGTTAACTCAGCCATCCGTTACACCATCAATTGGGCAGAACAAAAAGAGAAAGTTGGTATCCGGCGACTACTTGCCGGCGGATCTTCCCGAAGCCGCCGCCAAGGTCCCCAGGATCAACAGCCAAGATGCTGAGGAACAGTTTGCTCCTGCAGATCCAAGGGTCTGTACAGTTGAAGCAAACGTTCCCGACAAGCCCTGCCCCGGCAGGCTTGCCGGGGGACCATCAGCTCCGGCAGAGCCGCAGGTTCTTGCCGTGGAAGCTGAGGTTCCCGTAGCAGCCCTCATGCCTTTAGTCCTTGTTGTTGAGCCTCAGGCTCCAGCATGGGCACAGCAAATCGTCCGTTTTCTGCAAACTGGAGAACTTCCCGATGAGCCAGAAGAGATAGAGAAAATAACCAGGCAGTCAAGCATGTACCAGTTCGTTGGCAACGAACTGTACAGAAGAAGACTCAATGGTGTCAGGTTGAAGTGCATTTCCAGGGAAGATGGACAGAAGCTGTTGGCAGAAATACACGGAGGCATATGTGGCCACCACATTGGCGCAAGGGCACTTGCCGGGAAGGCGTTCCGGCAAGGGTTCTTCTGGCCAGAAGCCCTCCAAGATGCAACTGCACAAGTAACCAAGTGTGAAGCGTGCCAGTTCCATGCCAAGCAAATTCACCAGCCAGCTCAAGCTCTCCAGACGATCCCTTTGTCCTGGCCCTTCTCGGTGTGGGGGCTCGATATCCTCGGCCCCTTCCCCCGCGCAATTGGGGGCTTTGAGTACTTGTACGTAGCAATCGACAAGTTCACAAAGTGGCCAGAAGTGGAACCAGTGAGAAAGGTGACAGCACAGTCAGCAGTCAGGTTCTTCAGATCGATTGTTTGTCGTTTCGGAATCCCTAACAGGATCATCACCGACAACGGCACACAGTTTACAAGTCGCACCTTCATGCAGTACGTCCAAGACCTTGGCGCCAAGGTCTGCTTCGCTTCTGTTGCTCGCCCGAGGAGCAATGGTCAAGCGGAGAGGGCCAATTCTGAAGTGCTGCGCGGACTCAAGACAAGAACCTTCGACAGGCTGCGCAAGTGTGGAAGAAACTGGATAGAGGAGTTGTCGGTGACTCTTTGGTCAATCAGGACGACACCAAATCGAGCCACCGGACAGACACCCTTTGCTCTTGTCTATGGAGCAGAGGCAGTTCTCCCCACGGAACTCGTATACGGATCTCCTCGAGTGCTCGCTTATGATGAGCTCGAGCAAGAGCAACTGCGGCAAGATGACGCATTGCTCCTTGAGGAGGAACGTCTCCAGGCTGCTGTACGAGCTGCTCGATACCAGCAAGCCTTGCGTCGCTATCATAGCCGCAAGGTCAAGGCCAGGAGTCTCGAGGAAGGCGACCTTGTTCTTCGGCGTGTTCAGTCCACCAAGAATTCTAACAAGTTGACGCCGAAGTGGGAAGGCCCTTATCGGGTGAGACAAGTCACAAGGCCCGGCGCTGTCCGCCTTGAGACCGAAGAAGGCTTACAGGTGAGCAACTCCTGGAACATAGAGCATCTTCGCAAGTTTCACCCATAAGGCGCGGTTGCCGTGATCCACTCTGGCAACCACCTTTTGTACAAGTCTTGCCGATGTTGCATGTAAACCTTTGTACAAAGCTGGGCGCAGATCCCGTGCATCAGTAAAGCTTTTGTGCTTCGCACTATTTGTCATTTCCATGCTTTTCTTTGTTATTCGCATGCATCATTTGACACTCTGTGCAACGCACATCCCCGGTAAGCACTAGCAAGCCGTAGGGCCCTATACTTGTTGTTCCTCCTCTTTTTCTTTCCCTCTTAAGCAGAAAGGAGTATTCCTCGCGCACAAGTTTGCCGGGTGGGAAGGAGATGGAGACAGGAACCAAGTGCTGTTCAAAGAAGAAAAGCCTTGCCGGGAAGCAAACAACCCAAGAAAGCTAAGTTACCAAAATTTGAGCAGTTCAAATTTTTAAAATTCTAGTTGCCTTCCTTGAACGACCACACTTTGTATGGAAAACCTGTGCGCGGAGGAACCTACCCGTGGCTAGCCGCACCCTTACTTTGTTTTGAGCACGCTCAACGACATAAGTGAGCTGTGACAAGTGTCGCGCCCTTACTTCGTTTTCGAGTTCGCTCAGCAACCTAAGTGTGCTGCGACTAGCTGCGGCAAGGTTTCTTGCCGGCAAGGCCTTTGCCGGCAGGCTGCTAAGAGTCCAGCACTCAGCGCTCGCGGCAAGGGCCCCTTGCCGGCAAGTTCCCTAAAAGCGTAGGGCAAAAAGCATACAAAGTGAAGGACCAAAAGCAAGGGAGATAACACTGCATCGATTGCTCAAAATAAAAGTGTATATTACAAAAATAACTTGCCGCAATACTAATAGATTCTTGTCCATAACATGCCTTGCAGCGGCAAGGGAAGCAGAAAGAAAGGAATCTAATCTACGCGGTCGCCTTCACGCCTCGTGATCTTGTTCACCTTGGCGACGATGTGGGCAACCTGCGCCTTCAACGCCTCCTGATCGGCTTCGGGCGGCAAGCTGCGGAGGACGTTCACGAGGTTGATGCCGGGGTTGCGGAAGACGATCTTTGACAAGACCCGCTCAATGGTGCCCATGCAGAGCCGACGCGCCTCGTCGGCCAGCTGCACGGGGATCTTCTCCCGCAGCCGCGCAAGTGCCGGCGCTATTCCCCTGAAGAACAGACTCAACTTGGCGTTGTGAGGGAGGTTCTCGTCCGGGGAGTACCCGAGATGCTCCACCCTCAACGCCACCATCTCCTTGTCAATATTGGCAGCGGAGGTGACCAGCTCGTCAGCCACTGATCCACTGCCCGGTTGAAGTTGTTCGCTGAGACGGCGGCGCTCTCCACCAAGTTCCTTTCCTTGCGGAGTTCGTCCTTCAGTTTCGTCTCGCGGTCCCGGGCGGCGTCGAGCGAGTCAGTCAAGGTGGAGACCTTCAGCTCTAAGTCAGCAATGGAGTTCTTGGCGTCGGAAAGCTCTGTGCCCTTCTCGGAGAGACGTACCTGCAGCTCAGAGTTGGTGTGGGCATCTTTCTCCCGTTCCACATTGAGCGCAGTGACTCTGTCCTCGCTTGCCTTCAAGAACAGCTCCAGTTGCTTCACCTTGGCCTCTAGGTCTTTCTTGGTGGTCTCTGCGGCGGCTGCAGCGCTCCTCGCCTCCTTCAGAGCCCCGCCAATGGCCTGCTCCCGGGCGGTGAGGTCGTCCTCGTGGGCGTCGAGGTCGACCTTCCGCTGGTTGAGTACTCATTCTCGCCGGGACAGCTCTTCGGCGGCCAACCGCTGCTGCTCCTCGGCCTCAGCCTTCTCCAGGAGGAAGGCTTGCTGCGCCCCGGCAAGCTCTTCACGCTCCTCCGCCAAGTTGCGGAGGGCCGCCTGGTTGGCGGCACGGTGCTCCGCGGCGCGCTTCTCCAAGTCTGCTCCAGCCTTGGCGGCGAGAGCCTCCCGTGACTCCAGCTTCGCCTGCCTGGCCCGATACAAGGCCAGGAGCCGGCGAAGGAGTCCCTCCTCTTCGGGCTCGTCGCTGTCGCCGGGCGCTTCAACGATCTTCAAGCCGGCGGAGGCGAGGACCTCTCCGTCAAAGGTCTCTCCCTCCACGGGTGCTCGAGACGAGGACGCCCACGGGACTTGTATGAAGACCCCGTTGGCGGCCTTCAAGTAGACACCCGACCGCTCCGCGGAGGCGGAAGGGTCGGCGGCCGGTGCAGCGTCCGGCGCTCCTGCGGCCTCCAGGCCAGCAGTTTGGTCGCCGGTCCCTTCCCCAGCCGCGGCGTCGGTGGTCGGGGCGGTCTCCTCGATGACCGGCTCGCCAGCTCCAGCCGTTCCCTCGGCGGCAGTGGCGTTGCCGCTATCGCCGTGCACCTCCTCCTCAGCGGTGGCCTCCGTCTCCATCCTCTCCGGGGCAGGAGGATCTAGCAGAAGAAAAAGAAAAGAAAAGATCAAGCAAATATCCAAAAAGACAAATCCAAGAAGAAGAAGTTGCAAGGCTTACCTTCGCGGATCTCTTCAATGACAGGGTCCCTCGCCGGGGAGTTTTCCCTTGGCGGCGGAGTAGTAGCCCCTGCTAGCCGAGGGCCGCCTGCGCCCTCCCTTGGCGGGGTGCTCACCCTTGTCGGGCTGCTCACCCTTGGCGGGGTACTCGCCCTTGGCGGAGTGCCCGTCCTTGGCGGAGCATTCTCCCTTGCCGGGGAGTTCACCCTTGGCGGGGAGGGTGGAGCAAGGAGCTCGTCGGGGGCAACCTCCTGGTGCTCGTGCAGCTGCGGCTCCACTTCTGCACAAAACAACAAAATATCAGTACAAGCAACTACCTCGAGCGCGCCCATCAAGCAGAAAAACAAGTACCAGACTTACGCTGGGGGTTGCGTTGGGGGCTGCTCCTCGGAGCAGCAGGTTGATCCGGCAAGCTTGCCGCTGGCACGTCTCCCGTCGCTGCGGCGGGCGAGTCATCTTCAATATGGACCACAAGGATCTTGGCCCTCTTCGCCATCCGCTGGGTCAGGGTCCTGAAAGCAAAACAAAAACAAGATCAGAATCAACAAGGAAAATCAAGACAAGATCAAAGAAATTAAAGAATTGCAAGTACTTACTCCTCTTCCTCTTCGTCGGAGCTGAGGGCGGAGAAGTCAAACTCCGCCTGGTCTGCTCCCGCGCGAGGAGCTGGAGGAGAGGGCTCCCTCGGGCGCTTGGCGGTCTCCGGGGCTGTGGGCTACGAAGACCCAGCCCCCGTCGTCGCCGAGGACCGAGGGGCAGAAGGAGCACCCGTTCCACTCCGGGAAGATCCCCCTCCGCTTGGCGCTCGAGCACGGGGCGCCTCCTTGACGACTTCGCTCGTCCTGGTGGCGCGCGTCGCGCGGCGCGCTGGCTGCTGTCGGGGCGCCTGCGGCCTCGCCATCTCAGCTGCCTTGCGGAGGCGCTTCTTCGGTTGCTGCGTGGGACTTGCCAGAGGCGGGGAGTTCTCTGAGGATGAGGAGGCGTCGTCCTCGAGATTCAGAGATCCACCAGAGTCTTCATCAGCCTCGGCGTCCTCCTCCTCCTCGGCAGGCCCGCTGGACTCAGCGCCATGTCCGGCGGCCTCGCTCCCCCCGGCAACCTCGCTCGTCCCGGCAAACCTCAGGGAAGGCTCCCCGGCAAACTCCTCGGGCACAAGCTTGAGCAGCTTGAGGATTTCCGCCTCCTCTGCTTGGCTCACCGCATCCGCGGCCTGTGCCTCGTCCACAGTGTATCCAAAGTCGCCTGCGGACGCAGCTGCGGCGGCCTCTTCCATCCTGGAGGCGATGTAGGCTATATCCCGGTCAGTGGTGGCCCGGGTGAGGCCCTTGTTCTCCTCGGCGTTGCGGGGCTTCTCGACCAAGTTGTCGAAGAAGGACAGCACGGTATCCGGCGGAGGCTCTATCCAAGTGGGGACGACACCGTGGGAGTCGCACGCTGGCATCATCGCTCGTAGGGAATCGCGGGCAGTGTTGTTGCACAGCGGCACCACTCCCCGGGAAGGTCTGAACCACTCCGGGTGGGCCGGGTCATGCTTGAAGAGTTCCCGGACCATCCCCTTCAACTCCAAGGCAGTGAAGTTGTAGTTCAATCCAGGGCGCAGCCTCATGATATCTGCCGCATTGCCGAATTCCCAGGCAGACCTTTTCCTTTCTTGTAAAGGGGCGATGCGGCAGCGGAGGAAATCTGCTCCAACTTCTCCAATAGTCAGATTGGCGACCCGGAGACGAATGATCCTAATGAGGGCGATATTAAGCTTGCTGTCCTCCGGGGCCAATTCACTCCAATCCCTGCCGCGCACTATGGCAGTCTGGCGCGGCGAGGTAAAAGGCTCAGGCTTATCTTCCACCACCCAGCACCAATCGGCTCTCCACTCCTCCCACTTGCCGCGGAGTTCTCCCTTCAGGTACGAATCCTTCTTATTCAGCCTGAAGATCCACGAGATGCCGCCGGAGAGGGGAGCGCCTGACTCTACTCTAGGCATAAAGAAGTGGCGGAAAAGGGCTACATTTGGATGAACCCCAACATAGTTTTCGCACAGATGTGCGAAAACGGCCATCGTAAGGATGGCGTTGGGGGTGAAATCTAGGAGGTGGAGGCCATATGTGTTCATTATATCACAAAAGAACTCCGAGAACGGAGGGCACAAGCCACAATGGAAGAACGCAGCGAAGAAAAAGTACCCGCCGGGGAATATATCTTTGGCGATGGCGGGGAAGACGTGGGTGTGGGGATGAGCTTTGGTCTCCCTCGCCCAGAACAAATAATATTTGTCCCGCAGCTCCCTCGGACCGAGCCTTGGCGCGAAGACCACGCACTTCTTCCGCAGGGCAGCCAGCTTCGCCGCCTGCCCGGACTTCTCCTTCTTGGCCTTGTCTGCTTTCGCCTTGTCGCTCTTCAGAGCCATGGCGGGGGCGGCAAGGAAGGAGGCGAGGAGCTCGACGGTGCCGCGGATGCGGGAGGCGGCGGAGGAGGTAGTGGAGCTGGGCTCTCTGTCGACCTTGGGGAGGCGGAGGGCGACGGGGGTTTCTGGAGAATCAAGACGCAATGAAGACGATGGAGGGAACTGCCCCTGCTTCCTCTGCTTTTAAGGGGAAGTGGGGGACGTTCCGCATTTCCCACTAAAGAATAGGCCACGATCTCTCCCACGACGCCGCAATCGACGCGTGCCGTTAGGGAGGGATGCGGCGGATACGGAAAGGGATACGGCTTGCCGTGGGCCGCGCGTGCCCGTGCACTGTCTTGGGCCTGGCCCAACAGCGCTCGGCACCGTGTGTGGCCCAGGCCCGGGGCCTCCTGTCGGTGTACTAAGTACCCCAACTTGTGCACGGGCAGTAGCAGCTTCCCGTGGCAGGGTTTACCACGTGCTCGCCGGGGACCTTTCTGGTCCCTATGAAGCCATTCAAGAACAAAGTATACAAGTCAGAAGATCAAGGCCCCGGCAAGAGGAGCTTGCCGGGAAGGCCGCACCAGGCTCAAGGTTATCACTTTAAGCAACAAGACCCTGGCAAGAGGAGCTTGACAGGAAGGCCAAGGAATTCACACCTCAAGATACGCCTCGGCGCATCATGCGCCCCGGCAGGACCCGGAGAGCGACAAGCGTCCGGGCCCGGCAAGATCATGACCCCGGCAAGGTGCTTGCCGGGGAAACCTACGCTGTGTGCCCGCGCTCCAGCTCGTCTGCCCACGCGTCGCCCTGGGGCCCTTCCAGGGACGCGTGGCGGACGGCTGTGCAGCCTGGGGGACACGGTGGCAAGCCACGGTGACGAGGCTACCGCCGTGGCGAACGGAGAAGCATGGACGGACACTTTTGGGGTCGACGGCGACGGGCATTTAATGCCCTTGTCCCCCACTGTCAAAGTTAGGTGAAGACCACTGTTCATGCACTATTCACGCACTGTTACAACTACCACCAAATTTACACTTTTACCCTCCTCTACGCTGACACCTGTCGGCGACCCCTTTGAGCTATAAAAGGAGGCCCATGCACAACGTAGAGGGGGTTCGATCCCAGAAACTTGTTCACTCTCACGCTCGGTGTAGCTGTTACTGTAGATCTTCAAGCTCCCGAGCTCAATACAACCAAGGCAGGAGTAGGGTTTTACGCGTCCGCGCGGCCCGAACCTGGGTAAAACTGCCCGCGTGCGCTCCTCGATCCGCTCTTCGTGCTCCCTCCGCTCCCTTACCGCAACGTAGAAGGGGCTCCGGTCCCATAGGTGCTCGTGGGAGGAAAGTTTCCCCCGACAAAAATGATTACATAGGTAAGATTATAAAGGAGGGAAGTTTACCAAAGTATAAAAATGTCTCTTATATTTCTGCTAATAAAAAGGAGAGTTTCTAATGATAAACCAGGATATGTGGAGAAGCTTCATCTCCAACCACTCCCTCCTAAGGTTAAGAAGAAGAAAAAGAAGAGGAGGAGGAAGAGGAGCAAGAAAGAAGAAGAATGTGTATCAACCTGGCCTGAGCATATTCCTCCCATCAACTTTTATCCTAACGATTGTAAGTTTAAAGAAGAAGGTGAAGTTTATTGCCTTAATTATCATCTCGATGATACGTCCGTAGGTACTATTGAAGATGATTTTGATTATGATATGCATGTTACTCATTGTGATTGGGAAAATGATGATAATGCTACTTATGATCTTGAAAATCTTTTTGGTACCAACTCTGAAAGTGATGATATGGGAAGCTCTAAGCTTGGGGATGATAGGATTGCAAATCCTTTACCCACTAGTGATGTGATAATTGATAATTCTTTTGCTAGTAAGAATAAAGACAACATGATTACAAATATAGTTGCTAGCAATGATAATGCTCTTATCTACTATGATGATGTCATAACTCCAACCTATAGTGATTATAAAGGTAGCTATGACATAAGGAGAAATTATCCTTATGAAACTTGTCATAATCATGGAGGGAATTAGTCCCTTGTTGAACACCACCCTCCTAATACACAAGTAATCTATAGTGTTCAAGTTGTTTATGATATTCCTACTCCCACTATTACCAATGAGAAAGATTATGCTTATGTGGAGAGTAAGAGTACCTTTTTGCATGTGGATCGTGGTAATAATGCTTTACGTGATGCTTATATTGTTGAGTTCATCCATGATGCCACTGAAATTTATAATGAGAGAGGGAGACTTGGTTCTAAATATCTTAATAATAAGAAGTTTCCTCTCTTTATGGTGAATATTTTGAAGTTATGCTTGTTTTGCCTTCCTATGCTAGTTGCTTTGTGCTTCAATGAATTATTCTATTGCAATATTCCTATGCATAGGAAGCATGTTAGGCTTAAATGTGTTTGGTATTTGCTTCTTGAAGCTCTCTTTTGTTCTTCAGCTCTTATTCCTACGAGAGCATCATTAAAGTCTTAAGCCTATCTTTATGGCTATAAAGAAAGAGCTGTACGGAGACAACCCTTGTTATGTTTACTTTCAGTTTTAGTGGTCTTGATGTTTGTTACTACTGTAGCAACATCATTGTATCTTTATTTTTCAGCTTTGTGCCAAGTTTAGCCTCTGATTGCAAGAAAGTTCAAAAGTTGTGACGTGCTGTCCAGGAAACAGATTCTGTCCTTGGATAGAAAATTCGTATAAAATCACCAGATCATCTTTTTGGTCTGAAATATTTCGACAGCGTGCTCTATATAATTGTCTTTCGTGCGTCTGGTTTGAGTTTTTTTTATTAGAGTTGTAGAAGTGCCCCGGAAAAATCATTTCCTACCTGCTGTTCTGTTTTTCACAGATTTTGTCCTGTTTTGCCTTTCCTTCATTTTACAAACCTAGAGCTTGCTTTTTCTTTGCAAAAACCTTTTGGTAATCTTGAGAAACAGTAGAACTTCAAGAATATCTTTATTTCCAGCAAGGAACAATTATTTTATTATGGGTACTAACCTCGCTAATCAGATTATGATGAGTTATGTATGAAGGGAGTTTTCAAGTGTGCGAGGGAAGATGATAAAAAGATTAAGGAGTGTCAAACGCTCAAGCTTGGGGATGCCCCCATGCACCCCCAAGAAATATTCAAGGAGACTCAAGCGTCTAAGCTTGGGGATGCCCTTGTGCATCCCCTTCTCCATCAACATTATCAGTTCGTCCTTCGTTCCACTATATTTTAATCACTTCATGTGTTATGTGCTATGCTTGGAGCGTCTTGTTTTAGTTTTCCTTTTAGTTTTCTTTAGCTTTTCATAACGAGTTGGAACTCAGCTTTCTTTATGTGGGAGAGAAACACGCTCCACTTCTACCTAGAACATAACATAGAATTTGCATGTCTATCTTTGTTGTGTGTGTTCTTTGTCTTTTAATAGCTACCATCTTGCTTAGCTCTTAACTTTCATGCTTATCTTTTTAAAGAGCTTTTGTTTAGTTGGTTGCTTGAACTCTCTTTAGTTATCATGTTTATCTTATTAAGAGAGTTTGCTTCTGTTGCATTGGTTGATATGTCTATGATAAAGATGCTACGTGCATAATGGCGCTTAGTAGTTCATGTTTTCTTATGGTTAGTCTCAAATAGCTGGGGGGTTCCCAATGTGTTATTGGAGTACCAACATGATTTGTTTGCCTATGATGTGGTATGGTTTAGTAATATCTTCCTTCAAAGAATTTATTTTGATTGACTTGGCGTACGCTCACCCATATTTAAGACTATAAAGAAAGTCTGTCAAGCCTTGACGATCTTTTGTTTCTGAATAGCGATATAACTTCCATGCCTGATTCAATGTTGCTTTGTCGCTCTGCATGATAATGACCGTCATTGCTCTCTTAGTTGGTCGCTCCCCGTCTTTTGCTAACCTTCGCCTGTACTAAGCGGACTGACTGCTTGTGCATCCACATCCTTTTAATCCAGTTATGCCATATGAGTCCACCATATCTTCCTACATGGTATTTACCTGCCATTCCTAACGGAGACTTGCATGTACCATCTCGAAATTATTCAAAGAAAAAGCATTCCTATTTTGTGCCTCTGTTTTAAGTTCATGAGGAAGTAGTAGTTAATTCATGATCTTTTTAAGTTGGACAAGCTTCACCCCGGGATTGCATGTATAATGTGCAAACCCATAATACGAGAAGGAACTGGCATTGAGTGCGCCCGGCTCAAAAAGATAATATAACAAACAAACCCTCCTTCACGCTTTGTTCATGAGAAATCAGAAAACTTTGGCAGTGATAAACAAAGGAGATTAAGAGGATGTGATCGTCCTCATTCGGGAGCCGTTCCTCGAAACTTGTCCATCTCAAGAAGTGATTGAGTTGTCTGCTAGCATTCGTTGACGAAACATGCATGATCTAAAAAAATTATTACCTTTGTTTTAAAACCAAGAGCTCTGGTACATGTTTTGTCTTTGTTTCCGACTACGGGTTTTCAACCTTGCCAACAAAAGCCACGGTTCGAGAGTCTCCACCTTCTTTTAAAAGCACCAACTATGAGAGCATGATTGTCATTCTGAGTGTAATGTGCATTGTCCCAAAGTAGCATTGTCTTTTGCATGATTGTGATATCGTTTATTTTGAAATCATTGTATCTAGTCATCACTTAAACCTTGGAGGTGCCCCTGCATTTATGTTTTGCTTCACTAAAGGGGGCAAGCTAGATATCACTTTATCATATTTGCACATCATGTTCATTACAAATCTATTTGATGTTTCAATATCATATTGTAAAACTTTCAGTTCTTTGTGATTTTCTCATGAGGCAACTTAATTACTATAGATTCATTGTCTCAGTAAGCTTTTGTCATATGACTATGAAAAAGTCCTATATGGTTAATAGCATGTCACCACAGAAATTATTCTTGTTATCATTTACCTACTCGAGGACGAGCAGGAATTAAGCTTGGGGATGTTGATACGTCCAAAACGTATATATAATTTCTGCTTGCTCCATGCCTCTTTTGGGTGATATTGCTATGTTATTTATACACTTCCATACACTTTTGATCATATTTGGACTAACCTATTAACTCAGTGCACCCCAGTGCCAGTTTCTGTTTTCGGCTGTTTTTGTATTTCGGGTTTTCACATTACGAGAACTGCCAGAAAAAATCCAAAAAAATATATAAAAAATCAGCGTTCCGGAAGCTTCCATGCGGCCAAAGTAGGGCCGGAGGGGACCCACAGGGGCTCCCGGCGGCCTGCCCACGCCCCCCCCCCCCGGCCGCGCCGGGGGGGCGCCTGGGCACCCCTGACCCCCTCTGATGCCCCCCTTTGGCATATATTTACACCGTGTCGCGGAAACCCTGATTCCAGACCCCTTTTCTCCAGACGCGATTCCGATCTCCGCCGCCATCGCCATCAAGCTTCGGGGAACCAGAATTCCTGCGCCGGCACCCTGCCGGGACGGGGAAGTGCCCCCGGATTCATCTCCATCGACGTTGCTTCCTCCCTCCATGATGCGGGAGTAGTTCCTCCTCGAGGATGAGGTTCTTACCAGTAGCTATGTGGTCAATTCTCTCTCCCATGACGTGATCTTCGTTGTGATCATAGGCTATGTTAATCTATGGTGATCCCATGATATTTCCCCTTCCTCTATGTATTGGATTGATGTACTCACTTGTCTTTATCTAGTATAATCCCCGAGACCAAGGTGACAGCGGTCTAATGGACATGGATTAGAACAATATTTTCATGAGTGATTTCCTCTCTTGTGTGTTGATTGAAGATTGAGAGTCTCTTGGTGCCTGTCTTTGACTATCCTTTAGATATGTTGTGGTGATTGTGGGACTCTCTTTGGATGGCCGCGGTGACATTGGGAAATCCTTAGATTGAGAACTACGAACTTTGAGGTGTGCTTTTGTAGCCCTACATAATTCTCGTCCTCTCTTGACCACGAAGGAATGACCTCCGAGTGCGTCCCCTTTGCATGTTTTATGGGAAATATCATGTGATTCGATTATGTTAATGTTGTTGGGAGTTACCACAAGTGAAAGTATGAAGCCTAGGACTTGTTTCCACCATTGCAATACCATTTGTGCTCACGTTTACCACTTGTTTGCTTGCTGCACTTTTTATTACAGATTTATATTACTTTGTTTTGCCATCCATATCACTTGCCATTTAACATCTCTTCGCCGAACTAGTGCACCTATACATCTGACAAGTGTATTAGGTGTGTTGGGGACACAAGAGACTTCTTGTATTTTAGTTGCAGGGTTGCTTGAGAGAGACCATCTTCAACCTCTACTTCCCTGAGTTCGATAAACCTTAGCTCATCCACTTGAGGGAAATTGATGCTGTCCTACAAACCTCTGCGCTTGGAGGCCCAACATAGCCTACAAGAGTAGAAGCGTGTGTAGACATCAACTGCCGCATGCACTAAGTGTCAGGCTGTGGCGGCCGCCGACAAGCAAGACGGCACCGACAAGCAGTACTGCAAGATCCACCGCACCAAGGGCCACGACCTCCAGAACTGCAAGAGGGTCGAGTACCTCGTCGAGCAGCAAGAAGCTGAGTACGAGCGACGCGACAAGGAGAAGGCCCAAGGAGGTGATGGGGGATCCGGCAAGAAGCGGCCATTCAATGGCCGGGGAGGACGCCGCGGCAAGGCCAAGCAGCGACAAGGAGACAGACCTCCCCGCGGCCGCGAGAAGGATGAAGATGACGACGAAGACGATGACATGGATGATGGAGAAACTAGTGAGCAGGAGTTTCAGAAAGCCACGGAGGTTTTGTGCGTTGGCGGCGGTGCTTCTCTGCATACTTCGCACCGACAACTCAAGCAGTGGGTGCGCGAAGTCAATGCGGCAGAACCGCCTGTCGAATCGCGCAAACTTCTGAAATGGTCCAGCACGCCTATTGTTTTTGACACTGAGGACCACCCTGATCGCACAATTGCGGTTGGGTGTTTACCGATGTTGGTCTCACCAACCATCCGCAACCTCAAGGTCACGAAGATGTTAGTTGATGGCGGGGCCGGCCTGAACCTGATCTCCTCCGCTGTGATCCAAAAACTCCATATCCCCGACAGCGAGCTCAAGGAGACCGGCACATTCCAAGGGATCAACCCGGGAAGGAGCAAGCCGAAGGGGAAGATCATGCTGCCAGTGACATTTGGTGGCGAGCTGAACTTCAGGACTGAGAGGATCACTTTTGACGTTGCCGATATCCTATTGCCTTACAATGGGATACTTGGCCGTCCGGCACTCGCCAAGTTCATGGCAGCCTCTCACTACGCCTACAACATGCTCAAGATGCCAGGCCCGATAAGCGTCATCTCTGTCCCTGGCGACAAGAAAGATGCCCTTATCTGCGCCGACAAGATTTATCGGGAAGCAGCAGCCGCAACAGAACGCGAGACACTTTCCGCTGAAGCTCCCGAGGGGAAGAAGGCCAAGTCCGGCAAGAGCTCTGGGGCCCACTCCGACAAACGCACCTCTTCGCAGTGCTGCGCTGCCGTCGAGGACGCTCCATCGAGCTCCATTGGCAAGTGTAAGAAGACGATGGCAGCTCCACCAGCAACCAAGAAGGTGTCCGCCAAGGAGGACGGCACTGGTGGTACTTTTACCATCAGTGCCACGCTTGACCCTAAATAGGAAAGCGCGCTCGTTGCTTTCCTGCGGGCGAATGTCGACGTGTTTGCTTGGCAACCGTCCGACATCCCCGGTGTTCCCAGGAAAGTGATTGAGCACAAGATTGCCGTTTGTCCTCACGCGCGGCCCGTCAAGCATAAAGTTAGGAAGCAAGTAGTGGAGCGCCAAGAGTTCATAGCAGAAGAGATCAAGAAACTGGAAGCAGCAGGCCTTGTCAGAGGAGTGCTCCATCCGACGTGGCTGGCCAATTCTGTGGTCGTGCGTAAGGCGAATGGGAAATGGACACTTTGTATCGACTTCACCGATGTGAATAAAGCTTGTCCCAAAGACCCATTTCCCTTGCCGCGCATTGACCAGATTGTTGACTCCACGGCTGGATGTGATCTGCTTTCATTTCTTGACGCGTACTCAGGGTACCATCAGATCTTCATTGCTGAAGAAGATGAGGAGAAGACCGCATTCATCACTCCATGTGGCACATACTGTTTCATACGGATGCCTTTTGGTTTGAAGAATGCTGGGTCAACATTTGCAAGGGTGGTCCATACAGCTTTTGAGCCACAGATCCACAGAAATATAGAAGCGTACATGGATGACATAGTGGTTAAGAGCAAGGACAGGGCTACCCTAGTTCAAGATTTAGATGAGACCTTTGCAAATCTGCGCAAGATCCAGCTCAAGCTCAACCCCGAGAAGTGTGTGTTTGGAGTCCCCTCCGGCAAGCTTCTCGGGTTCTTTGTGTCTCAGAGGGGGATTGAAGCCAATCCCGACAAGATTAAAGCCATCGAGCAGATTGAAGCACCAAAGCACGTCAAGGATGTACGGAGACTTGCCGGTTGCGTAGCTGCTGTCAGCAGATTTATCTCTAAGTCAGCAGAGCGCGCCCTGCCATTTTTCAAAATCTTGAACAAGGCAGGCCCAATGAAGTGGACTCCGGAAGCGGATGTTGCACTGCAAGACTTAAAGAGGTACCTGTCCTCTACTCCAATACTTGTCCCACCTAAACCACAAGAGAAGTTGCTGATGTATCTGGCGGCAACCAATCAAGTGGTTAGTGCTGCGCTAGTAGCGGAGAGGGAGGCAGATGATGAGCCAGCAACCGCGGCAAACACATCCAGCGACAAGTAGGGGGCTTCCCCGACGAGCTCTGGTCCCGACAAGGATGGATCTGCGCAGGTGCAAGAGCAGGTACGGAAGAAGATGGTGCAGCACCCAGTCTACTTTGTCAGCTCCCTTCTGTAGGGGGCTAGGTCAAGGTACTATGGCGTGCAAAAGCTACTTTTCGGCCTACTCATGGCCTCGAGAAAGCTGCGCCATTACTTCCAAGCACATGAGATAACAGTTGTCACTCGCTTTTCGCTGAAGAGAATACTGCAGAATCCAGAAGCAACAGGCAGGATTGTTGAGTGGGCACTGGAGTTGTCAAGCTTTGGCCTCAAGTTTGAAAGCACTTCAACTATCCAGAGCAGAGCATTGGCAGAGTTTATAGCAGAGTGGACGCCAACACCAGATGAAGACATCCCAGAGACGAGCATCCTCGTCAAGGAAGCAAGCAAAGAGTGGCTGGTGTACTTTGACGGTGCCTTCTCGCTGCAAGGCGCCGGTGTTGGCGTGCTGCTTGTCGCACCCACCGGAGAGCACCTCAAGTACGTCGTCCAAATGCACTTTCCCAAGGAGCAAGCGACAAACAATACTGCAGAGTATGAAGGTTTGCTTGCCGGTCTCAGGATCGCGGCAGACCTTGGGATCAAGAAGCTTATTGTAAGGGGTGACTCGCTGCTTGTCGTCCGCCAAGTAAACAAGACCTATCAGAGCCTGTTGATGGAAGCTTACGTCGACGAAGTGAGAAAGCTTGAAGAACACTTCGACGGCCTACAGATGGAGCCTGTTTCAAGAGCTCAGAACAACATCGCAGATGGCCTGTCGAAGTGCGCCGCACTAAATTTACATGTGGAACCAGGGATCTTTGTACTCAAGCTGACTCAACCATCCGTAACACCATCAACTGGACAAAGCAAGAAGAGGAAGTTGGTTTCAGGTGACTATTTTCCGGCAGAGCTTCCCGAAGCCGCCGCCAAGAAAGTCCCCAAGATCAACACCGAAAATGCTGAGGAGCAGTTTGCTCCTGCAAGCCCTAGGGTTTGTATAGTTGAAGCAGACGCTCCCGACAAGTTGTGCTCCGGCAAGCCTGCCGGGGAACGTCAAGCTCCGGCTGAACCACAGGTCCTAGCCGTGGAAGCGGACGTTCCCGCAGCAATAGATGTGCCTTTAGTCCTTGCTGTCGAGCCGCAAGCTCCAGCATGGGCACAGTAGATTGTCCGTTTCCTCCAGACAGGAGAACTTCCCGAAGAGCAAGAAGAAGCAAAAAGAGTAGCCCGAGAGTCAACTATGTACCAGTTTGTCAACAACGAACTATACAGAAGAAGACTCAACGATGTGAAATTGAAGTGTATTCCCCGGGAAGATGGACAGAAGCTGTTGGCAGAGATACATGGGGGCATATGTGGCCACCACATTGGCACAAGAGCACTTGCCGGCAAGGCGTTCCGGCAAGGTTTCTTTTGGCCAGAAGCCCTCCAGGATGCAACTGCACAAGTAACCAAGTGTGAAGCGTGCCAGTTCCATTCCAAACAGATACACCAGCCAGCTCAAGCTCTCCAGACGATCCCTTTATCCTGGCCATTTTTGGTCTGGGGGCTCGACATTCTCGGCCCCTTTCCCCGCGCAGCCGGGGGCTTTGAGTACTTGTATGTTGCGATCGACAAGTTCACAAAGTGGCCAGAAGTGGAACCAGTGAGAAAGGTGACAGCACAGTCAGCGGTCAAGTTCTTCAGGTCGATTGTTTGCCGTTTCAGAATCCCTAACAGGATCATCACCGACAACGGTACACAATTCACAAGTCGCACCTTCATGCAGTATGTTCAAGACCTTGGCGCCAAGGTCTGCTTCGCTTCTGTTGCTCACCCGAGGAGCAACGGTCAAGCGGAGAGAGCAAACGCTGAAGTGCTGCGCGGACTCAAAACAAGAACTTTCGACAGGCTGCACAAGTGCGAAAGAAACTGGATCGAGGAGTTGCCGGCGGCTCTTTGGTCGATCAGGACGACGCCAAATCGAGCCACCGGACAGACACCCTTTGCTCTAGTCTATGGAGCAGAAGTAGTTCTCCCCACGGAACTCGTATATGGGTCATCTCGAGTGCTCGCTTATGATGAGCTCGAGCAAGAGCAGCTGCGACAAGATGACGCGCTGCTCCTTGAGGAGGACCGTCTTCAGGCTGTTGTGCGAGCTGCTCGCTACCAGCAAGCTTTGCGCTGCTACCATAGCCGCAAAGTTAACGCCAGAAGTCTCGAGGAAGGCGACCTTGTTCTTCGGCGCGTTCAGTCCGCCAAGAATTCCAACAAGTTGACGCCGAAGTGGGAAGGCCCTTATCGGGTGAAACGAGTCACTAGGCCCGGCGCTGTCCGCCTTGAGACCGAAGATGGCTTACCGGTGAGCAACTCCTGGAACATTGAGCATCTTCGCAAGTTTTACCCACAAGGCGCGGTTGCCGTGATCCGCTCCGGCAACCACCTTTTGTACAAGTCTTGCCGCTGTTGCATGTAATCCTTTGTACAAAGCCGGGCGCAGACCCCGTGCAACAGTAAAGCTTATGTGCCTCGCACATCTTGTCATTTCATGCTTTTTTTTTTACTTTTTGCATGTATTACCTGACACTTTGTGCAGCACCTATCCCCGGTAAGCAATAACGAGCCCGAAGGCTCCATACCTGTATTCTCTCTTCTATCTTTTCTCTCAAGGAGAAGAAGGTTCCCTCGCGCACAAGTTTGCCGGGGGGAGGAAGATATGGACCAAGCGCCGTTCAAGAAATCCTTGCCTTGCCGGGAAGCAGACAGCACAAAAGCTAAGTTGCCAAAGTTTGAGCAATCAAATTTTTAAATTTTTAAGTTATATTCCTTGAACGACCTCGCTTTGTATGGAAAACCTGTGCGCGGAGGAACCAACTCGTGGCTAGCCGCGCCCTTACTTTGTTTTGAGCACGCTCAACGACTTAAGTGTGCTGCGACTAGTGTCGCGCCCTTACTTCGTTTTCGAGTTCGCTCAACAGTTTAAGTGTGCTGCGACTAGTTGCGACAAGGTTTCTTGTCGGCAACGGCACTACCAGCAGGCTGCTGAAGTTCCGCACTCAGCGCTCGCGGCAAAGGTGCCTACGCCGACAAGTTCCCTAAAAGCGTAAGGTAAAAACATACAAAGCAAAGGAAATCAAGTAAAGGAAATAACATTGCATTAACTACCCAAAATAGAGTTATATTACAAAGCAACTTGTCGCAGCTCTAATAGACTGTTCTCATAACATGGTTAACAGCGACAAGGTGAAAGCACATTTGCTCCCTGGGTGGTTTTGGTAATTAATGACAACATACTTTGTGGTTGGACTAATGCTTTTATCAGGTATGTTTCAGGAAATCCAATCACATTGGTATGGCAAGATAACTGAAGAAGTGGACCCCTCAAATGTTAAGGCAAGCATTGGCAAAAGCTCAAGACTCCATTTTGGTTTAGTGATCCAAGATCACATTGAGTCCATAGGAAAAGCCAATACTATTAAAAGGGGATGAGGCTGTGTTGATGATCTGGTTGCTCAAGTGCTTAGTGATATATCTCCTTAACTATCAGCACCTTTCACTTCTATAAACACTCATAAGTAATCTCAGACAAACCGATTCTTCCAACTCAGTCCCACCGAGATGAACCACTTCAGCCATATTCCAAACCCTAGAAAAATCGGTCATTCCGAGTTTGAGATCGGTCTCACCGAGACTGGACTGCCAACCTTCTGTAATCGTTTGACATCATTTCGGAATATCCGAGTGTGCATTATCGGTCTCACCGAAATGGGCAAGCTCCTGTCTTGGCTCAAGTCGGTCTCACCGATATTGCATTTTCGGTCACACCGATACTGGCATGTTCCTGTCTTTTCTCAAATCGGTCTAACCGAGTTTTCTTTCTCGGTCCCACCGAAAACTCCAACGTTCATATCATTTGCTCTTTCGGTCTCACCGAGATGGTATTTTCGGTCCCACCGAAAACCCCAACGTTCACTATATTTGAACTTTCGGTCTGACCGAGTTTTCACTGCGGTCTCACCGAGATTGCTCAATTATGTGTGTAACGGTTGGATTTTGTGTGGAGGCTATATATACCCCTCCACCCCCTCTTCATTCGTGGAGAGAGCCATCAGAAAGTCTACCACTCCTACCATACACTTTCTGAGAAGAGAACTACCTACCCTTGTGTTGAGATCAAGTCATTCCATTCCTACCATATGAAACTTGATTTCTAGCCTTCCCAAGTTGCTTTCCACTCAATCCTTTCTTCCACCACAGCCATATCAGTGAGGAGAGTTGAGTGTTGGGGAGATTATCATTTGAAGCACAAGAGCAAGGAGTTCATCATCATCAACAACATCTATTACCTTTTGGAGGGTGGTGCCTCCTAGATTGGTTAGGTGTCGCTTGGGAGCCTCCGTCTTTGAGATGTGGAGTTGAACCAAGAAGTTTGTAAGGGCAAGGAGATCGCCTACTTCGTGAAGATCTACCCCGAGTAAGGCTAGTCCTCCGTGGGCGTAGGCCATGATGGAATAGACAAGGTTGCTTCTTCGTGGACCCTTCGTGGGTGGAGCCCTCCGTGGACTCGCGCAGCCGTTACCCTCCGTGGGTTGAAGTCTCCATCAACGTGGATGTACGATAGCACCACCTATCGGAACCACGACAAAAATCTCTGTGTCTCCAAACTGCGTTTGATCTTCTCCATCTCTCTTTACTATATGTGCAATTTACTTTCCGCTGCCCATACTCTAGAATTGCATGTGTAGTGTGCTACTTGACTTGTGTGCTATGCAAAAACTGTCAAAATCTGTCCTTGATAAAAGACAGAATTTTTATCTTGTCGAGTAGTCTAATCACCCCCCCTCTAGACACTCTCACCTTCTTCGATCCTACAATTGGTATCAGAGCATTGGTCTCCATTGCTTTGGTTTACACACCATTGGAGGAAGATGGACGTGTCTACGGATGGGGGTGTTAGCCATAGAGTGCCTGTTCTTAATGGAAGGTTCTATAACTCATGGAGGTCTGAAATGCTTAGTATCTTTAAGATGTACAATTTGTGCAAATATGTTGAGACCCCCTACGTGCCTCCATTTGATCCCTTGCACCCTACCATGGATGAAGAGCTTGATTTGCTTCGTAACCTTAGAACTGTGAATCTTATCATTAGAGGGTTACCCGATGAATTGCTTAATCTTGTTACAAACTTTGAGTGTGCCTATGCTATGTGGAAATTCTTGGAAGAACTTTATCCGGACTACTCTTTGAGAAGTCTTGATGAAATTCTACACAAGACTATTGAATTTGATAAGTTGCACCCCAATGATCCCAACTTTGATAAATGCTTCTTTGAGCTTCGTGATCTTATGAAAAAGAAGGGTGATCCCGGTCTTATCAATATTATAATTAGAAATGCTCTTGCATTGCATTCCGAAGATTATTGTCACATTGACCAAACTAATGCAAGTACTTATCAAATTGACCTAGGTGTTGATGATGAACAATCTATGGGTCAATATGATGATGAGCATGAGAAAGATGATGATTGCTCCGATTCGGACACCGAGCTAGACAAAGTCATGAAGAGTCTCAATCTTATGGAAAATCTGAGAGACTACATGTCCGGCGAAAAAGAGTGGATTCTTGATAGTGGATGCACCGATCACATGACCGGAGACAAAGACATGTTTCGAGAGCTTGCAAAGAACGATGGTCCACGCAAGTATGTGACTTTTGGAGACAACTCCAAGGGTAAGGTACTTGGCCTCGGTAAGGTGGCCATATCTCATGATAGCTCTATTCAAAATGTCATGCTTGTAGAATCTCTTGGATACAATTTACTTTCCGTGTCTAGATTAGCTGACTTTGGATTCAATGTGCTATTCACCAAAGTAGATTGCCAAGTCTTTCGTCGTGACAATCAAAACATGGCATTTACCGGTATCCGTGGAGGTGATCTATATATTGTTGATTTCACTAAGAAAGCCCAACCTAGAGCTTGTTTCATTGCTAAATCCTCTAAAAGTTGGTTATGGAATAGAAGGCTAGGACATGTTGGTATGCGTAATCTAGACAAGCTGATCAAAGGTGATCATATTCTTGGTGTTAAAGATGTTCTTTTTGACAAAGATAGACTTTGTAGTGCTTGTCAAGCAGGAAAACAAGTTGGTGGAAGTCATCCCGTGAAAAACATCATGACCACAAGGAGACCGCTTGAGCTTCTTCATATGGATCTCTTCGGTCCCAATGCTTACAAAAGCCTTGGTGGTAACTCCTTTGGTCTAGTCATAGTTGATGATTATTCCAGATTTACGTGGGTATTTTTCCTTGATGATAAATCGCAGGTTCAGAGGATCTTCAAGACCTTTGCCAAAAAGGCCCAAAATCAATTTGAGGTGAAGATCAAGAAAGTTCGGAGTGACAATGGAACGGAGTTCAAGAACGCCAATGTAGACTCTTTTCTCGATGAGGAAGGGATTCTACATGAGTTCTCGGCTACGTACACTCCTCGACAAAATGGAGTTGTTGAGAGGAAGAACCGAACGCTCATAGAGATGGCGAGAACGATGCTTGATGAATACAAGACACCGAAGCACTTTTGGGGATAAGCGGTCGAGACAGCTTGTCATGCTATCAACAGGCTTTATCTTCATAAGCTCCTCGGCAAGACATCATACGAGCTCCTCACCGGTAACAAACCCCAAGTGGGATACTTTCGTGTCTTTGGTTCAAAATGCTATATCCTTGATAAGCATCGTCGGTCTAAATTTGCTCCTAAATCTCATGAAGGCTTTCTTCTTGGTTATGGATCAAACTCCCACACCTACCGTGTCTACAATAATTTCACCCGAAAGGTTGAAGAGACGGTAGATGTGAAGTTTGATGAATCTAATGGCTCGCAAGTAGAGCAAATGCCTATTGATGTAGGAGACAAGGACCCATCTGAAGCTATCCAAGATTTATCTATTGGAAAGATCCGTCCCATGGAAGTGAAGGAGAGTACCTCATCTACATATGTGGAGCCACCTACCTCACGACGAGATGAACCTCAAGACAACATGGAGGCCTCCACAAGTGGAACTCACCAAGATGAGGAAGTGCAACAAGAAGATCCACCACAACCTCCTTCTCCACCGCCTCAAGACAACACCAACAACAATGAAGAAGAAGAGGAGGAAGATGAAGATGATGAGGAAGCTCAGCCACAACATCAACAAAAGCTATCCCGAGTCCGAGCAAGAGTCAAGAAGAATCATCCCGTGGAACAAATGATGAACGACATCAACTCCGGGAAAATTACTCGCTCTAAAACTCGCTTAGCTAACTTTTGTGAGCATTACTCATTTATCTCTAGTATTGAACCTATGAAGGTAGAAGAAGCACTTAAAGACCCGGATTGGGTGAACGCTATGCACGAAGAACTACACAACTTCGAGAGGAACAAGGTATGGACTTTGGTAGAGAAGCCCAACGATGATCAAAACATCATTGGAACCAAATGGGTGTTTCGGAACAAGCAAGATGAAGATGGACAAGTCATCCGCAACAAGGCTCGTCTCGTAGCTCAAGGTTACACACAAGTCGAAGGTATGGACTATGGTGAGACCTATGCCCCCGTTGCTAGACTTGAATCCATTCGCATTCTTCTTGCTTATGCCAATCATCATGATATTACTCTCTATCAAATGGATATCAAAAGTGCTTTCCTAAATGGTGAAATTGAGGAGGAAGTATTTGTAAAACAACCTCCCGGTTTTGTGAATCCCAAAAAGCCTAATCATGTTTACAAGTTGCATAAAGCTCTTTATGGTCTTAAACAAGCTCCTAGAGCTTGGTACAAATGCTTAACTAGCTTTCTTCTTGAAAAAGGCTTTTAGATTGGAAAGATAGACTCAACGCTGTTCACAAAAAGGGTTAATGGTGAACTATTTGTGTGCCAAATATATGTTGATGATATTATCTTTGGTTCAACTAACCCCCATTTTAGCAAGAAGTTTGGACAGCTCATGTCGGAGAAGTATGAAATGTCCATGATGTGTGAACTCAAATTCTTCCTTGGGTTGCAAATCAAGCAATCTAAGGAGGGTACCTTTGTCTCACAAACAAAGTACACCAAGGATCTCTTCAAGAAGTTCAACATGCAAGAAAGCAAAGGTATGAGTACCCCCATGCCTACTAGTGGACATAATGACTTGACAAAAGATGGAGAACCCGTTGATCAAAGGGTTTACCGTTCTATGATTGGTTCTCTACTATATCTTTGTGCTTCTCGTCCTGACATAATGTTGAGTGTATGCATGTGTGCGCGATATCAAGCAGCCCCTAAAGAATGTCATCTTAAAGCTGTTAAAAGGATAGTGAGATACTTGATACACACACCAAACTTTGGCATTTGGTATCCTAAGAGGGCCTCTTTCGACCTTGTTGGCTATTCCGACTCGAACTATGCCGGTGACAAGGTTGATAGAAAGTCAACTTCGGGTACATGTCAATTCCTTGGTCGATCCCTTGTATCTTGGTCCTCCAAGAAACAAAATTCGGTATCATTATCCACTGCTGAAGCGGAATATATTGCTGCTGGTTCGTGTTGTGCTCAATTGCTATGGTTGACACAAACGCTTAAAGATTATGGGATACATGTGAGACGTGTTCCCTTGCTTTGTGACAATGAGAGTGCAATTAAAATTGGACACAATCCAGTGCAACACTCTCGAACAAAGCATATTGAAGTTCGTCACCATTTTATTCGTGATCATATTGCCAAGGGTGACATTAATCTTAAGCATGTTCGTACTGACAAACAACTTGCTGATATCTTTACAAAACCTCTTGATGAGAAAGTGTTTTGTCGCTTGAGGAGTGAGTTGAACATCATTGATGCTTCAAACTTGGAGTGATAACTCCATTGATGCATGCAAGGCATGAGCTCACTTGACTAATCCTTGATATTTCTCTTATGATGATGATCATATGTCTTGGACACATTTGCCTCCTTGTATTGCATCTAACTCCTTGCAGGTACTTGGATGATCTACATTCCACAAGATTACCACACACTCAAATCATGAGTAATCTTGTCCTTGACCAAGTATCTAGCCCTTTGGGATGTTGAGTTCAAGGAACAAAATTCCACATATCCTTTTTGACATCTTATACATCTAGTATTTCACTCTTGTCATCTTGGATATTCTTGAGTATTTCCTTGCTTGCCTAACCCATGTAGGAAGATGAACTACACAAGTAGAAATGGCGCTCCAACTTCACATTCAATGAGCACCTACATCGAGCTTACCTACATGAGTAAAGCATCAACAAACCCAAGGTATGTTCTTCACATCTTTAAGGAGCTTTGCTCAAAGTCATGAGTACAAGCAGCTTCATAAGATGTGATCACATCAAATGCTTAATCGAAAAATGGCAACCCCATTTTGAGCTTAAATGATGAGTATGACCTATGATCAAATGTCCTCATTTGATTCCTATGTCAATATACTCAAACATAGGTGACATTGTCGCCGACCTTTATCTAGATGAAGTACATATGTTTTTGGAGTCTTTCCGTTCTTCTCTTATGTTCTCTCATTGAGTACTTCATCTAGGAATCTTTTTTTTCATTTCTATTCTTATGTCTTTGTAAATATCCTTTTGGCTCTGATCAATTTCTCCAAAAAACTTTTCCAAATTCATTGCAAATCCTTTGAAACATTCCTCGCAAAGTGAGCTGAATTATTTCCTTGGAATAAACTCGGCGTCACTGATTTGAAATTTTCGGTCTAACCGAAAAGGATTCGGACCCACCGATCCATCTAATTCGGTGTCACCGATTTATCTTCCAGGACATAAACTTCTGCAGCTCCACTCAAATTTAAATCTTAAAGGGGAGAAGACTCAAATTTAAATTCAAATTGTTTCTCTCTAAATGATCTTATTTGCCCTGTTGTGATTCTTAAGGATCCCACTTCTTTCTTTCTTTCTTTCCATCTTTCCTGTCCTTCCTAGTTTGCTGTCCTTTTCGGCACTTGATGTCAAAGGGGGAGAAGACTTAGGGGGAGTAGGGAGAGAAGAGAAGACTTAGGGGGAGAAGAAAAGCAATCTTATCTTAAGGGGGAGAGAATCACATCAAAGCTTTGTCGTGTTTTACATTGGACATTACAATTGGCATCATTCTTTTGATTTTGCTATTTCCATCAAACCCCTGTTCTGAGAGAACTCAAAGGGAGGGAATTTTCACAATTGATATCTTATGGAAAGCAAAATCTCTCAGAATTCATTGAAAATCTTTTAGTTTCGGAGACATGTTTGCTGATTCAAGCTTGTGCTCAACATGAGACACTCTTTATACATGTCCTCCCTGGCCTGGTACTCTTGATGTTCTTGCAGTTGATTGAAGGAATACTCTTGTGTTATCTAACCTTGTTTTCTCAAGTTTATCCCTTCAAGTACAATGCCAAGGAACCTCAAGGTAAGTATATGCATCTTGCAGAATGTGCATGATGGTGACTTGCTTGTAAATACTTGTTTGCAAGAAATCACCATGCACATACGTATTATCACTCACTTCTTTTTCTTCTGCTCTGATGCATATAGCCAAGCTGCATGTAGCACATCATGCTTATCTCTCTTGTATGCTTGTGGTAGTCCAAAACCATAATCTATGAAAATCTTGCACACTTGTAGGGGGAGCCTGTGTACTACATGCTTGTCAAAGCTTTCGTGATAATTATGTATTTCTTTCAATAAGCTTTGATGTCTTGTTTAGTGTGATTATAGTGTGTTGCCATCAATTACCAAAAAGGGGGAGATTGAAAGCACATTTGCTCCCTGGGTGGTTTTGGTAATTAATGACAACATACTTTGTGGTTGGACTAATGCTTTTATCAAGTATGTTTCAGGAAATCCAATCACATTGGTATGGAAAGATAACTGAAGAAGTGGACCCCTCAAATGCTAAGGCAAGCATTGGCAAAAGCTCAAGACTCCATTTTGGTTTAGTGATCCAAGATCACATTGAGTCCATAGGAAAAGCCAATACTATTAAAAGGGGATGAGGTTGTGTTGATGATCTGGTTGCTCAAGTGCTTAGTGATATATCTCCTTAACTATCAGAACCTTTCACTTCTATACACACTCATAAGTAATCTCGGACAAACCGATTCTTCCAACTCAGTCCCACCGAGATGAACCACTTCAGCCATATTCCAAACCCTAGAAAAATCGGTCATTCCGAGTTTGAGATCGGTCTCACCGAGACTGGACTGCCAACCTTCTGTAATCGTTTGACATCATTTCGGAATATCCGAGTGTGCATTATCGGTCTCACCGAAATGGGCAAGCTCCTGTCTTGGCTCAAGTCGGTCTCACCGATATTGCATTTTCGGTCACACCGATACTGGCATGTTCCTGTCTTTTCTCAAATCGGTCTAACCGAGTTTTCTTTCTCGGTCCCACCGAAAACTCCAACGTTCATATCATTTGCTCTTTCGGTCTCACCGAGATGGTATTTTCGGTCCCACCGAAAACCCCAACGTTCACTATATTTGAACTTTCGGTCTGACCGAGTTTTCACTTCGGTCTCACCGAGATTGCTCAATTATGTGTGTAACGGTTGGATTTTGTGTGGAGGCTATATATACCCCTCCACCCCCTCTTCATTCGTGGAGAGAGCCATCAGAAAGTCTACCACTCCTACCATACACTTTCTGAGAAGAGAACTACCTACCCTTGTGTTGAGATCAAGTCATTCCATTCCTACCATATGAAACTTGATTTCTAGCCTTCCCAAGTTGCTTTCCACTCAATCCTTTCTTCCACCACAGCCATATCAGTGAGGAGAGTTGAGTGTTGGGGAGATTATCATTTGAAGCACAAGAGCAAGTAGTTCATCATCATCAACAACATCTATTACCTTTTGGAGGGTGGTGCCTCCTAGATTGGTTAGGTGTCGCTTGGGAGCCTCCGTCTTTGAGATGTGGAGTTGAACCAAGAAGTTTGTAAGGGCAAGGAGATCGCCTACTTCGTGAAGATCTACCCCGAGTAAGGCTAGTCCTCCGTGGGCGTAGGCCATGATGGAATAGACAAGGTTGCTTCTTCGTGGACCCTTCGTGGGTGGAGCCCTCCGTGGACTCGCGCAGCCGTTACCCTCCGTGGGTTGAAGTCTCCATCAACGTGGATGTACGATAGCACCACCTATCGGAACCACGACAAAAATCTCCGTGTCTCCAAACTGCGTTTGATCTTCTCCATCTCTCTTTACTATATGTGCAATTTACTTTCCGCTGCCCATACTCTAGAATTGCATGTGTAGTGTGCTACTTGACTTGTGTGCTATGCAAAAACTGTCAAAATCTGTCCTTGATAAAAGACAGAATTTTTATCTTGTCGAGTAGTCTAATCACCCCCCCCCCTCTAGACACTCTCACCTTCTTCGATCCTACACAAGGAAATGAAGAAAGTGGACAAGACTAGTCCGCGCGATCGCCCTCAACCCTCTTGATACCACTCACCTTGTCCACAATGGGTGCGACAAGGGCCTTGAGCGCTTCTTGGTCGGCGTCCGACGGCAAACTCCTAAGGACGTTGGTGAGGTTGAGGCCTGGATTGCGGAAGACCACCTTCACCAACACCTTCTGCAGGGCCCCCACGCAGAGCCTGCGCGACTCATCCGCCAGCTGCTTTGGAATCTTCTCCCGGAGTTGCTGGAGGGCCGTCGCCACGCCTCTGAAGAACAGAGTTAGCTTGGCGCTGGGGTGGAGGCTCTCATCGGTGGAGTACCCGAGATACTCCGCCCCCAGCTGCTCCAACTCCTTATCGATATCCGCGGCAGCATTGACAAGACCTTCTGTCCAATGCTCCACGGTTTCCTTGAAGATATTTTGGGTAACGGCAGCGCTCTCCAGCAGCGCCTTCTCGGCCCTGATCTCCTCCTTCAGGGTTGCCTCCCACTCCTTGGCGCCGTCCAGCGTCTGGGTTAGGGTGGCCAACTTCAGCTCGAGGTCGGCGATGGAGTCCTTGGCGACGGCGAGCTCCTTGCCCTTCTCGGAAGTCGGACCTGCAGCTCGGAGTGGCTGTGGGCGTCCTTCTCTCGCTCGAGCTTGAGTGCGGCAACCTCCTCGCCGCTCGTCTTAAGGTTGGCCTCCAGCTGCGCCACCCTCGTCTCCAACTCCCTCTTCGCGGTCTCGGCGGCCGCGGCAGCATCCTTCGCTTCTTGGAGAGCTCCCCCAAGTGACTGCTCGCGCGCGGCAAGCTCGTCCTCGTGGTTGTCGAGGTCGACCTTCCGCTGCGCCAGCTCGCCTTCTCGCCTGGATAACTCCTCGGCGGCAACCTGATGCTGCTCCTCCACTTCTGCCTTCTCAAGGATGAAGGCCTGCTGCGCCTCGGCAAGCTGCGTCCGCTCCTCCGCCAAAGATCGGAGAGCTGCTTGGTTGATGGCCCGGAGCTCCTCTACGCGTTTCTCCAAGCCAGCTCCCGCCTTGGCGGCCAGAGCCTCACGGGACTCCAGCTTGGCTTGCCGGGCGCGATAAAGCGCCAGCAACTTCCGCAGCAGCCGCTCCTCTTCGGGCTCACTGCTGCTACTGCTGCCTGGCGCGTCCACGAGCTTCAGCCCGGCGGAGGCGAGAACCTCTCCGTCGAAGACCTCTCCCTCGACTGGCGCCCTGGACATGGACGCCCACGGGAGCTGGATGAAGACGTCGTCGCCGGCCTTTAGGTAGGCGCTTGGCTCGGCCTCGTCGGAGCTAGGGCTGCGGCAGCGGTGGAGGGCTCGGCGGCCGGTGTAGCGCCTGGCGCTCCTGCGGCCTCAGGGCCGTCAGTATGACCACCAGCCCCTTCGCCAGCTGCTACGGCGGCAGCCTCGGCGGTCTCTGCGCCAGCAGGATCGTCTGCGCCGACCGTTTCTTCGGCAACGGCGACGTCGTCAGCAACGACCTCCGTCTCCATTGGCTCAGTTACAGACGGGTCTGGCGGAGGAAAAGAAAAGAAAAATAGTCAAGCAAATATCCAAAAAGAAGAATCGAACGAAGAAAAGCCAAGAGAAGCATGAAGCAAAGGGGTTACCTGCGCGGGCCGGCTCCTCGGTGAGATTCCTTGCCGGGGAGCTCTCCCTCGGCGGCGTGGTTGTAGCTCCCGCCGGCGGAGGGCCGCTGGTGCTATCCGTCGCCGGAGTGCTCGCCCTTGGCAGAGTGCTCGCCCTTGGCGGAGTGTTCGCCCTTGCCGGGGAGCTTCCTCTTGGCGGTGTAGTCGAGGCGTGTGGCACCTCGGGGCGGTCTCCTGGCGCTCCTGGTGCTGCTGCTCTGCTCCTGCACAAACCAACAAACAAGACATCAATAAAGAAGGAGCACCCACGCACGCCCAATAGCAGAACATGCACTACACTTACGCTGGGGGTTGCGTTGGGGGCTGCTCTGAAGAACAGTTGCCGGGTCCGGCAAGCTTGTCTCGGGCGTGCCCCCAGCTGTCGCGGCGGGCTCATCCTCGATGACGATCACCGGGACCTTGGCCCTCTTCGCTGCCCTCTGGGCTAGAGTTCTGAAGAAGAACAAGTTCAGAGTTAGGCAAAGGAGATACAAGACAAAGGACAAGTTGAAAATCAAAGAAATACAAAAATTGCAAAGACTTACTCTTCTTCCTCCTCGTCGGAGCTGAGCGCAGAGAAGTCAAAATCTGGCTCATGCGTCCCGGCGCGAGGAGGCAGAGGAGTGGGCTCCCTTGGCCGCTTGGCGGGAGCAGGGACGGTGGTCTGAGAAGACCCTGCTCCGGTTGCCGCCGAGGCACGAGGGGCGGCAGGAGCAGAGGCGCCAGTCCGGGAAGACCCCCCTCCAGCCGCTGCAGAAGCGCGAGGCGCTCCCGTGGCGGTTTTGCTTGCCGCGGTGGCGCGTGCCACGCGGCGCTGCGGCTGTTGGCCCGTCTGCCGCTCCGTCACATCTGCAGCCTTGCGGTGGCGCCTTCTTGGTGGAGCTGGAGGACTTGCTGGTGGTGGCGAGCTGCCCGGGGACGAGGAAGAAGAGGAGTCGATCTCCAGTGAGCCGCTCATGTCCTCAACGGGCCCGCTCGACTCGGCGCCTTGCTCGGCGGGACTGCTCGACTCGGCGCCCTGCTCGGCGGGCTCGCTTGTCTCGGCGACTTTCCTGGCAAGCTTCCCCGCTTTGAGAAGCTCTTCCTGCTCGGCAAGGCTTGTCGCCTCCGCTGCCTTCGCCTCCTCCACTGTGTACCCGAACTCCCCCGCGGCCGCGGCTACCGCCGCCTCCTCCAGTCTGGTGGCAATATACGCCATCTCTTGGTCAGTGGTGTCGCGGGTGAGGCCTTTCTTCTCGTCGGAGTTGACTGGCATTTCCTCCAAGTTGTCGAAGAACATCTGCACAGCTTCGTCGGAAGGCTCTTGCCAAGTCGGGTCAATCCCGTGGGAATCGCACAGCGGCATCACTGCACGGATGGCGCTGAGCGACGAGTTGTTGCACAGCGGAACTACACCCCTCGGCAACGTGAACCACTCGGGATGGTCGGAGTCATACTTGAACAACGCCTGGAGCATCACGTTGAGCTCCAGGACAGTGAAGTTATAATTAAGGCCCGGGCGCAGCCTCATGATATTTGTCGTGTTCTCGAAATCCCAGGCGGGCCTCTTCCTCTCCTACAAGGGGGCGATGCGGCGGCGGAGAAAGTCTGCTCCAACTGCGCCTACAGTGAGCTTGGCGTGCCTGAGGCGAAGGATCCGAGTAGTAGCAATCTTCAATCTGCTATCCTCCGGGGCCAAATCGCTCCAGTCGTTGCCGCGTACTACTGGGGCTTGGCGCCGGGCGGTGAATGGCTGCGGGTCATCCTCTACGATCCAACACCAATTGGCTCTCCACTCATCCCACTTGCCGCGGAGCTCTCCCGTCAAGTAAGCTTCCTTCTTATGGGTCGTAAAGATCCAACAGATTCTGCCAGACAGAGGCTCTCCCCTCTCAACTCGAGGCGTGAAGTAATGGCGGAAAAGAGCTACATTTGGGAAGACTCCGACAAAGTTTTCGCACAGATGTGCGAAAACGGCCATGGTGAGAACGGCATTGGGGGTGAAGTCAAGGAGATGAAACCCGTAGGTGTTCATGATGTCGCAGAAGAACTCAGAATAGGGCGGGCAGAGCCCGCAGTAGAAGAACAGCGCGAAGAATGCGTAGCCATTTGGGAACAACTTGCAAGCGGCGGCTGGGAGTACCTTGGTGCGCGGATGCGCCTTCGTCTCCCTCGACCAGAAAAGGTAGAAGGTATCCCTCAGCTCCTCCGCGTCAAGCTTTGGCGGGAAGACCGCCTTCTTCTTCCGCATCGCCGCAAGCCGCAGCGCTTCGACCGACTTCTTGGTCTTCCCCTTCTCGCCTTTCGGAGCCATGGCGGAAGCGGTGAAGAAGGTTGACGGTGCTGGCGGTGCTGGTGGCGACGGAGGGCGGAGCATTGCTCTCTTTCGGCCTTCGGGAAGGGGGGAGCGGCGGAGGTTTCTGAGGATTGAAGAAGCAACGGGCAGATGGATGAACTGCCCCTGTTTCCCCTGCTTATAAGGGGGAAGGGGGCGGACATTCCGCATTTCCTATTAAAGAAACAGGCCACGATCTCCCCCACGACGCCGCATTAAACGCGTGTCGTTAAGGGAGGGCGCGGTGGATATGGAGTGGAATACAGCGTGCCGCAGGCCGCGCGTGCCCGTGCACTGTTTTGGGCCTGGCCCAACAGCGCTCGGCACCGTGTCTGGCCCAGGCCCGGGGGCTCCTGTCGGTGTACTAAAGTAGGGGTACCTTAGTATCCCGAACTTGTGCACGGGCAGTTGCAGCGTCCAGCGGCAAGGCTAGCCAGGCGACCGCCAAGATCCTTCGTGGTTCCCTTGGAGCCATTCAAGAACAAATTATTCAAGTCAAAAAGACAAGACCCCGGCAAGAGGAGCTTGCCGGGATGGCCACCCAAGGCACAAAACTACTCAAGGCACAAGACCTTGGCAAGAGGAGCTTGCCGGGAAGGCCAATCGAGGCATCTCAAGAAACTTGCTGCGACGCGCCACGCGTCCCGGCAAGGCCTGGTGAGCGACAAGCTCCTAGGCGCGACAAGATAGCAACCGCGGCAAGGCACTTGCCGCGGCAAGCTTCCACTCAGTATCCGCGCTCCAGTGCATCCACCCGCGTGTCACTCTGGGGCCATCCCAGGCACACGTGGCGGGATGCTGTGCAGCCAGGGGTACACGGTGGCAAGCAGCGATGACGAGGCTACCGTCGTGGCGGACGGTGGCACCCCTGTCGGCCACTTTTTGCACTGTTTGGGCGACGGCGACGGGCATTTAATGCCCTTGTCCCCTGCCGTCAGGGTTAGGTACGGGACACTGTACAAGCACTGTTCCAACTACCACCCCTTTTACATTTTTACCCTCATCTGTGTTGCCACCTGTCGGTGACCCCTTTGACCTATAAAAGGAGGCCCATGCGCAACGTAGAGGGGGTTCTGAACATTGATCATTCTCCACGCTCGGTCTAGCTAGCGGGTAGAGTGTACTGTAGCTCTCCTCGCTCCCGAGCAAGACACAATACAAACCAAAGCAGGAGTAGGGTTTTACGCATCCGTGCGGCCCGAACCTGGGTAAATTGCTCGTGTGTTCACCTCGATCCGCTCTTTGTGCATCCTCCGCCCCCTGTCGTACCGAGAAGGGGCTCCGGTCCCATAGGTGTTCGTGGGCGATCAGTTTCCCCGAAACCAGCTCTCCGTAGAAGCCCTCCGCCGCTAATTTGGTCACCGGAATGGTGTTTCCGAGCAGCACCGCCGTCCTGGCCCTCGCCGGCGGCGAGTCGCTGGTGGGTTTGACCACCTTTGACCACGGCTGGACCTCCCCCCCCCCACCTCTGTCTCAATGACATGTGGGGCGTTGGACTAAGTTAGCCTAGGTTGTTAATTAAGTGCTAATTACGGTGCTTAGTTTTATGAGTCAATGACAGGTGGGGCCAGCTCCTGTTAAATTAGTTTAGTTTAAAACTAAACTTAATTAGGCCTGAGAGACTGACATGTGGGCCACCCCCCCGAAACTATAGTTAGGTTTATTTTAGCACTAATTAATAGGATTAGCTAGTTGTGTCACTGACCGGTGGGTCCCACTGGTCAGGTTTGACTGGACCAGCCTCTGTTGACTGCTGACATCACAGTGACGTCATGCTGACGCAATAAGTGTTCTCTGGAATTTTAAATAAACCAGAAATGATTTATTTATTTCAGAAAATATTCAAAACTTCTAAAAATCATATAAAATCAACCGTAGCTCAGATGAAAATAATATACATATGACAAATGATCAGAAAAATATGAGGAATCTGTTTATGGCATTTTCATGCATGTTAGAACAACTTATGGTTGCTGTTTAGGCCAAATCATATAAATGGCATTTGAATATCCACATATGGAGTTTGAATTTGAATCTTGGATTCAAACCAACTTCATTTAACCTGTTGCTAGTTGCATTAGCTCAAATCACATCATAATGCCATGTCATGATCATGCATCATATTGTCGCATTGCATTGATTGTGTTCTCTCTTGTTTGCCGGTGGTTGTCCCCTCTCAGTAGACGTTGTTCCGACGATGTGACCGATGACACTGATGAAGACCCAATGATATCTTCAGAAGTGCCAGGCAGGCAAAACCCCATTGAGCATTCCGATACAATCCCACTCTCTCGCTCTTGCTCTCTTTTACTGTATTAGGACAACAACGCTTCAACTGTTACCTACTGCGGTAGTTGAACCCCTTTCCACTGCATGATCTATCATTGCCACAGTAAATAGTTGAAACCCACCAGTATGAGTAGGAGTTGTTTGAGCCATGTTGTGCCTACTCATTCATGCTTTCTGGTTATGCCTGCTATTGCTTAGATTTGTGTCAGGTCTGTTCATCGGGGATGAATTGGAATGGTGATGAACATGTTCTAAGGTGTGTGAGCTAAGTGTGTTAACACGATTTGGTAAAGGTAGCGATGAGAGGCCATGTAGGACTACATGGTGGGTTGTCTCATTGCAGCCGTCCTCAGGAACTGAGTTCTGTGTTGGTTGATCCATGACCAGTTACTACCATGCATTGGGCCCAAAACCAATGGACCCTCTCGACTTATTAACTACCCTTGTCCTCTGTCCAGGTGTTGCAACTAGTTTCTGGTATTTGTAGTTTACTGGAGGTCGTGCGCAGCGCTGACCCTCGGGGTGAGCTGTGACGCGGCAGGTATGTGGCACGGTGTACCGGTCGCCCGTTTGGTGATGCGGGAACCCTGTACACATCGTTTGGGGCCGTGAGCGACACCTCGGCCGGATCTCCCCACGGATGGAACCCAAATAGGCGATAAACCTGGACTAGAGACTTGTGTGGTTAGTCACGTCGTGGCCGACACCCTCGCTGGGCCTCCGCTTGAAGGTTGCCGAGTACATGTCGTGTAAACGGCGGTAAGTGATGAGAGTGTGTGTGAAGAAGTACACCCCTGCAGGGTTATATATGATCTATTCGAATAGCCGTGTCCGCGGTAATGGACTTCTGGGTTACCCCTACAGTTCATAGACAAGTGAAAGTGGATACTCTAAAACACGCAAGATAAGAACGAGTGCTATGGATGGCCATCTCGTAGGGAGACGGAAGCGGATCCATAGTGGTGTATTGGTTGGTGAATATGTGGACTCGTGTGCGCCACCTCAAAGAGTTACTTGTAGTCGTATTTTAGGATAGCCACCAAGTCAAAGCTGGCTTGCTGCAGTCAAACTCCACCACCCCTTTGTTGATAGTGATGCATAAGTAGCTAGTTCTGATGTAAGTCTTGCCGAGTACCTTTGTACTCACGTTTGCTTAATTTATGTTTTTGCAGAGAGACTTCAGTCTCACTAGTGGTTCCGCGTGGACTTCGACGTTTAGCTTGTTACCTCAGCTACGATCTTGTACCCTTGGGAGGGTCTTGTAGATAGTCAGGCTCCTCAGCCTTTTTCATTTGTAGTTGTCTGTAATCGGACATGTTATGCTTCCGTTGCCTGTATGCTCTGTATGTTGGGTCATGTGACCTCTGTTTGTAATAAATTCTATGATGGCTCTTCTGGGCCTTATCTATATGAGTTGTTGAGTTATGTTGTGATGCCATGTTGTACATCACATACTTGCATGTTATGCGTATGTGTAATGTGTATTGCTATGTGTGGGATCCGACACCTAGTTGTTTACCTTTGGTAGCCTATCTTACAGGGAAATGTCTCCTAGTGCTTCCACTGAGCCTTGGTAGCTTTCTACTGCTCCGGAACACTTAAGCTGGCCGGCATGTGTCCTTCTTCGTTCCTGGGTCTGACTCTTAGGGGAAATGTCACGCGTTGTTCCTTTAAGTCCTTGTAGCTCGCTACGACTTGGGTTCATACGTTGATGATCGACACGTTCGTTGCTGGGTCATGTATGCCTGTCTCTGTAATTTAGCGCCACTTTTGGTTTATAGCTAGTCATGTCGGCCCGGGTTCTCTGTCATATGGATGCTAGCGACACTATCATATATGTGCGCCAAAATGCGCAAACGGGCCCGGGCCAGGTAAGGTGGCACCCATGGGGATACCGTGTGTGAGGCCGCAAAGTGATATGATGTGTTACAGGCTAGACCTGTGTGACTTAGAATCGGGGTCCTGACAACGGGCCAAGAATAACGGGGTCGTTTCCGGCTTGTTCCCACCATGGAGAAGATGATTGAACAATGGCAGAAGGAAGGTTGAAGGAAAATGGAGGAGGTAGAAAGAGCATGCGACAGCAGTTCCAAATCGAGAGGGAAAGGCGGAGAGTCGGTGGACGGTTGCCAGTTTGCCATGGTACACGAAGAGGCGCCCCGGTCTACACGTCCTCTCGGAAATTGTACAAAAGGACTCGCCGTCGTCTCACTGAGATGTTGGAACGAGACCACATGTCAACGAAACATGGTGTGTAATTTCTCGTGCAAAATGCGATCTGGCCGGGTTGGCCCGAGGTGCCACATTAGTTATCGCTGAATAATATAAAATATTATGAATGCAGACGCTCCACCCCGTGGTTTGTAGCTCCTTCTCGGTCGTCGGGAATCTATGTTCTTCCACTGTTTTGTTTAAGACATGAGCTTTGTTCATCCTGTTGCCGGCACGCGGGACATCTATATGCCTCCATCTTACAAAATCATACTATATGCCTCCATGACACGCGGGACATCTAGCATCAAGGTGGCGTGTCATGCAAAAAAATGGAGATATGCAGTGCGTAAGTGAGTTGTGCACTTCGATGGCACCTAGTAGTACGCAATATTTTTTCTCCTCGATGGCACGTGAATAGTGCACGTACTCAATGACAGAGAATGGGATGGTAGCCATGGACATGGTCGGCCCTTTTTGAAGAGAGTACTAATAAATACGTAACTTTGATGTGTCCCGCCAACTCACAGAACGACGAGAAGCTTGCTTACTACGCCTTCTCCCTCGCCAATGCGTGCGCGGTGGCTCGCAGCACGAGGAGAAACTTTTGCTTGCAAGCAGTGGACGTGCGACAGTTCATTTGGTGTCAGATTGCGAGAAGTAGTACCATCATTATTGTTCGACTTCCGGAAGAGGAGAAGAGCCAAGCGCAAGGTCACCTACTAACCTACAGTACTATTATAGCCAAAGCTGGTCCACCTTTTTAGAGCATGGTTAATTAATATAGGCGGCTCTTGCAGCGACACATCATTTAGAGCAAGTACTCTCTTCGTAGGATCAAAGGAAGTGAAACAAAAGTTGGAGTGGATGCTAGATTGCCAATTAAGACATGATTACATAGGAAAAAAATTCCTATAGCATTCTTTCCTATGAATCAAACGACCAATGTAGGAAAATTATGAGGGGGGGTCTCTCCAACAGTGTTCCTCGACTCGCACCTAGCATCACGATGGTCGAACTTCGAGTCATTCATCTGGTACACGGGACCACATGTCAATAAAACATGGTGTGTAATTTCTCATGCAAAATGCGATCCGGCCACGTTGGCCCGAGGTGCCGCATTAGTTATCGACCTTTATTTTTTAATGGCGTGCCGTTCAGTTTTGAAGCACGACTAACTGGTACTGTTTGCAGAGAAAATATAAACTACTCTACCACTACTCCACATCTAGTACTAGTAGTATAAATAAGATATATAGGCTAGAGCTTCAGAGCTTTATTGCTAAGGGCTGCCCACTTGCTTCTCACACTATCACCCTCTCTCCAGATCTAAAAAAGACGGCCTCTCTCTCCCTCCTCACTGGTGGTCACAGATCAACCGGGGAAGAAAAGGATGTGCAGCGCTGACGCACTCGTCGTCGACGAGTGAGGTCACGCACTGACGACAAGGTCGTCCTCTCAGACCTAGCGCCCGCGGGGGATGGCCTCCGTCCCCAAGCTCGCTGCCATAGTGCGTGCGGAGGATGACGACCACGAGCAAAGCCACTTCCCGCCGACCCTCAGGTATGCTACCTCTTTTTGAACCATACCCTTGTTATATTGCCCCATTTGCCACATCGCTGCATGTGGATCTTTTTCCACTCCACCATCTTCCCAATTTGCTATCCTCTGCTCTTCTGGTCACGCAGACGAAAACCTTAATTTGCACAATTAAAGGAAACCCTACTTCATGCAGACTAATCCATGTCTGGGTTGAATAAGGAAAAGAAGGGAGACTGTACTGTCCAAGAGAGTAGGCATCGAACCCGCATCTAGGTTGAAAAGGGGAAAATCAGTAGCTAAGGAACGAGTCTCGTGTCTCTTGGTTGAAGAAGGGTAGAAAGGCATGACAACGCAATAGAGAATGACCAGGTCGATCGGTTTGTTGTCCTCACATAATCCACATATGCTGCATGGATATTTGTTGCTCTAGGCAACCATACCTTCCTCACCACTCTATGCGTCCGTGGAGGCACATCGTACTGGTGTGCCCACTGTCCGAATGGGTCTCCCATGCTCTTATTGCCACTTTTTTGCTATAAGTATAACGCCAGCGGTAAAGTCAACCAATGCTACTGCTAAAGTGATGCCACATTTAACTAATGCCGCACTCAGTCTAATGCCACCGATAAATTTAAGCAATGCCATTTAATGTCTCTGGATTATTTCCGGGTTAGCTGTTGATTGTGGATGTATTAAAGATTTTTCAGCTAAGGCATTCTAATGTTGTTGCACAACCAGTATACCAATGATGAAACTTGTTAATACCTTCAGATTTTTGCACTATTAATGCTTATAGATTACATACCTCACTTTCATGAGATAAGTCAATTTTTTTGTACAGTGTCACCAAAATGCCAAGGCGCTGATGTCATTTTATTTTGGTTAAACTGCACAAAAAATTATGAAGACAAGAGGAAAGGTCAAGAGTGGGCACCTCCTTATCCGGCTGTTTTCTTTGATTCGGTTCGTCAAGTTTTATGTTTAATCAACTATCAAGATTGGGATAGCAATTTTCAGGTCCGCTCGAGTTCGGAATGATATATACCTTCAAGGTACATGGTTTGCAAAAAAAAATATACTATCATTAGTTCATAATGCTAGTTACCTTCAAACTTTTGTATTTGGTCTAATGTTGTTGCCCGCTAGTATACCAATGCTGAAACTTATTACCTTTACATTTTCTATTGTTAATGCTTATAGAAATCTTCAACTGCTAGCTTATGGAGATCAGTTAAGTAAAACCATTATACTCTACCCAGTAATAAAAAAATTACTCCACTGTTCCACTAGCCAGTGGATTAGTGTATATTTGTACTATTTGAAAGGTGTTGCATTAGCATATCGACATATATAAGTGTAGCGACCACGATCCGAAAGGACCGAAGTCTCTGTGTTTCAGTGTCATCCCTGGATCGGTAATGCTGACACACACAGTACTTGAAGGATTTATAACAGAGTGGCAATCACACACTTATTACATCGAATGTCTCAAAAGAGAACTTACTACAAAATTTTATGGCTTAAGGCCATCTGCTACCTCTCGAAGAGGAAAGGAAGATGCAGCACAGTAGCGTAAGTATTTCCCGCAGTTTTTGAGAACCAAGGTATCAATCCAGTAGGAGACCACGCGTGAGTCCCTCGCACCTGCACAAACAAATAAGAAATTCGCAGCCAACGCGATAAGGGGTTGTCAATCCCTTTATGGTCACTTACAAGAGTGAGATCTGGTAGAGATGATAATTATATTTTTGGTATTTTTAGTTTAATAGAACAGCAAATAAAAGCGGTAAAAGTAAAGTAGATATAGATTGATATGTTGAGAATAGACCCGGGGGCCATAGTTTTCTCTAGTGGCTTCTCTCATGATAGCGGTATTCTACGGCGGGTAAACAAATTACTGTCAAGCAATTGATAGAAAAGCGAAGAATTATGAGACTATCTAGGCATGATCATTGTATATAGGCATCACGTCCGAGACAAGTAGACCGACTCCTGCCTGCATCTACTACTATTACTCCTGTAATGCCCAGGATGGAGTTATACCTCCTACGTGTCGAGGCACGACTTAAAGGCATAAGTCCATCCTAGAATGATCTCAAGTTTGGTAATCTTTGCACAACTCATGTAAAAGAGGGGATAGTAAACTGAAAATAGTTGGCTTACACTCGCCACGTCACAGAATTACAGTACAAGTCTCAAACATCATACATTAAGCACTACAACCCTCTAAGGGCAAAAGCCAAATGTCAAAGTACCAAACTCAGATAAATAAACCACAGGCAGATCGAATCCTAGTAAGAGACTCCACTACTGATCGTCCGGGTAGCGCACGTAGTACCGACTACGCTCCTCGTCGTACTCCCAATCCAGCTCGGTGCCATCACCTGGATAGCTCACAGCTGGACCTGCATCTGGTGTGTGAAGTAACTGTGAGCCACAGAGGACTCAGCAATCCCGTTCCCGGGTAACAGAACTATTTAAGCCTTTAGGTGAGGGAAAGGCTGAAGAAAGAACAAGTCTGCAACAGCAACTAGCATCTAGCTTACGCAAGTGAGAGCGAGAAGAGAAGGCATCGGCGAGAAGTGATCACGAAGTGATCCTAGCTACAAGCTCACAATCATAACCCCTCCGTGTTCAACTCCCGAATCCCTATTCGGAAATTGACAGTCACGGAACACACGCTGGTAGTGTATTAGTATCATTGTGTCAAGTTATCTACAACCGGAATTAACAAGCTCCCATCTGCCACATAACCGCGGGCACGGCTTTCGAAAGTTAAAACCCTGCAGGGGTGTTCCAACTTGACCCATTACAAGCCCACGATCCGCGGAGTCGCAACTCCAAAGTGGGAAGACCCGAGTATCCTCGGAATCCCGTGCTCAAGATATACCGAGCTAAGGTAAGGCTAATCCAGCAAATCCTCCCGGCGTGTCGACACCCTGATCGTAGCCGCGCGTATCTAGGTCTCAGGACACGACCGGATGGGCGATGCTACAGGTTTTTACCAGACCTTGAGTTTCCTCGAGGTGGCCCTGCAGGACCCCCGTTTCGGACCAACACTCATGTGGAGCACTGGCCCGGGGTTGTTGATTAAGAAAGAGGGTTAATTACTCCCTATGCAAGTTTAGTTTGTTATTAGGCAAATAGTACCAATGTTGGGATTTGCTGGAAAAGACTTAGCACTTAGCGGTTTATCGAGGGGGTCCCATACACCCCAACCGTGTTAGGAACGCATAATCAAGGAACATAATACCGGCTTATACGGATCCTAACGGCATGAGTGGAACAAATCACCAAGCAAAAGGCTTAGCCTTCCACCCTTGCCAATATATAGATGATTTCATTTAAAGCATTTATATAGTGTGATATAACCCAACCAAACTTCAACATGGAGCAAGCATCTTCACCTCACCTGCAACTAGCAACGCTATAAGAAGGGCTGAGCGAAGCGTACTTAGCCAAGCAACGGTTTGCATATGTAGGGTGGTTAAACATGGCAATTGGTTACAAGTAGGAGGCTGACAAGAAGAACATGGGCATCGAGGCAAAACTATAGATCGAGACTACTAGCAAAAGGCAAAGATAGTAATGTTATCGAGGTTCGGTCATCTTGCCTGAAGAGAAGTCGTTCGGATCGTAAGAAGGGTCCTCGTGCTCAACCTCGTTGGAAACCTCGTGCTCAACTTCGTACCCGGTCTCAGCTTACGGCTCTAAACAAAACAATCACACCAAGCATCAATCAACAAGATGCAATGCGCACTCGAAAAACATGAATGCATGATGGATGCACTAAGGATGCACACGGAGCACATAAAACATCACTCAAGCAAAACACCTCAAAACAAGATAACAATCTGATATTATTAATCTACACAGAAAATCACCCAAGTTTGATATAAGATTCGCTGAAATCGGAGTTACGGGCTAAAAGTTATGCCCGAAACAAGATTTGAGCGAAAGCTGAAAATTACAGCAACATAGCATCTTTGGAGCTCAAAATAATTAAGCTACAGCACCCAAAAAGCATGGCAAAGGACATGAACACAAACTAGACATATAGTACAGCAACTAGGTCCAAAGTGCACCCCCAACGGAGTCACGGATCAAAAGCAATGATCTTGGACATATTGAACTTTGCAATAAAATTCTGGCAGCAGAATTTTATTGCAACTTTAGAGCAAAAGATAAACATGCTACAGCCACTCAAATGGACATGTGAGGACATGAATGGAAAGACAACAATATATACTACCAGGAACAATCAAAATCCACCCCAAAACTATCATGCTTTGTCCTACAACATCACACGAACATGGCATCGGAACGTTACAGATTTCAGACTTAGTGAAAAATCACTAAGTCCTAAAACAGCAATATCATCATAGCACGTAAAAGAGCATGTTTAAGTCACCTCGAAACTAAACATGGCAAAGGGTAAGCACCTCATCAAAATACATATGACGGTGATCCCGAAACACACAAGCATGCATCATTGAGGTGAACACAACGATTGCAACGAGCTCAACAAGATGGCATTTCATAACAAGTGAAAAACACAACATATGAACATGGCACTTTGCAAAGATGATAACAAGGCAACAATAAATCTACCATGCAACCTATCACAAGCAACACGTAGTTCGTGACGAGA
>LR738715.1:706614262-706716870 GCA_902687465.1 Secale cereale
GGGGGGAGGCGAGGCCCGGCGAACTGGTCCCGCCCTTCGGGATCCGGCTCGGATCGAAGCCTGGCCCGGGTCGATCGGCTGGGGCGGCGTACGGGAGCGCTCGGTGCGGTCGAGGCCCCACGCGAGAGCGATGCGTTGACCTCGTGGCTCCTCGAGGGGATCCCGGCGCGGTTCGAAGCTGCGGCTCGGTTCCTTCGGTGGATCCCCTCGGGATCCGGGAAGACTTTTGGATCTGAAGAAAGAAAAGAAAAAAAAAAGGAAGGGGATCTAGAGGAGGAAGAAGAAGGGGATAGGGATGCCCAAAATAGACTAGGGGGGTCTATAAGTAGCAGTTTTTAGGGTTAGGAGGGGAATTAGGGGCGTTAGGAGCCCTCCGATCGCGATCCGACGGATCCGATCGCGGGGATAGTCTTAAAAGGCCTAGACGGAGATAAAAGAAAGCAGTAGGGGTGTTTCTGGGACACGAAGTGAAGGCACTTCGGACCCACACGGACAACGGATGGAAAAGTCAACGGAGTCCAAACGAGACGAGATTTGAGAGGCGGGTTGCTCACAACAAAACAACAACACACAACACAACCTCGCGGCACACCGGTAACGAAAAACGCCCGAACAACAAAGTAGGCCTACGGGACGTCACGGACACGTGAGGGAGCTCCGGAACGCGAAACGGACAACGGGAAGAAACACACGGAACCGGATGCAACCCACAACACAAATGCAATGCAATGCACATGTCTACATGATATGAATGAAAGCCACACACTCACACAACAAAACGACGAAAGCCCAAAAGACAAAGAACCCGAAATGGAAATAGATGATGCCGGAGATATATTATATACCCAAAAGGGAAAGTATTACATCCGGGGCATTACAAACTCTCCTCTACTACAAAAAGATCTCATCCCGAGATCTAGGACTGGAAAAAGGAAGGGTACTCGGAACGAAGATGATCTTCTCGTTCCCAGGTAGCTTCTCGGTCTGTGTGATGCGACCACTTGACTTTCAGAAACTTGATGGACTTGTTGCGAGTCTTGCGTTCGGTTTCTTCGAGAATTGCAACTGGATGCTCTCGGTAGGAAAGGTCTTGTTGAAGATCAATCTCCTCAAACGGAATCATGCGCTCAGGTGCCTTGAAGCATTTGCGAAGCTGAGACACATGGAAGACATCATGAACATTTGCAAAGTTGGAAGGGAGCTCGAGCTGATAGGCTAGATCGCCTCTTTTGCCAAGAATCTTGAAAGGCCCGACGTATCTAGGAGCAAGTTTTCCTTTGATACCGAATCTTTGGGTTCCTTTCATCGGAGAAACTCGGAGATAGACATGATCACCGATGTCGAAAGCCAAATCACGATGCTTTCCGTCATAGTAGCTCTTCTGACGCGACTGAGCGGCCTTGAGATTCTCACGTATGACTTTGCACATTTCTTCGGCTTCAGAGATCAAGTCATTGCCAAGAAGTTGACGTTCGCCTGTTTCAGACCAGTTGAGAGGGGTACGGCACTTTCTGCCATAGAGAATTTCAAACGGTGCTTTGCCTGCACTTGCTTGAAAGCTGTTGTTGTAAGAGAACTCGGCAAATGGAAGGCAGTCTTCCCATTTCATGCCGAAGGAGATGACACAGGCTCTGAGCATATCTTCTAGGATTTGATTCACACGCTCGACTTGACCACTAGTCTGAGGGTGAAAAGCAGTGCTGAACCTGATCTTCGTGCCCATGGCGGACTGAAAGGAGTCCCAGAACCTTGATGTGAACAAGCTGCCACGATCTGAGGATATCACTTGAGGAATGCCATGTAGGGACACAATTCTGGAAGTGTACAGCTCTGCAAGTTGAGCTGCATTGATTGATTCTTTGACTGGAAGAAAGTGAGCGACTTTGGTAAGCTTGTCAATCACCACAAAGATAGCATCATTGCCTCGCTTGGATTTAGGAAAGCCAGTGACGAAGTCCATTTCAATGTGGTCGAACTTCCACTCGGGGATAGGAAGAGGTTGGAGAAGACCGGCTGGACGTTGATGTTCTGCTTTCACTCTTCTGCATACATCACATTCATTCACGAATTGGGCAATCTCCCTTTTCATGCGTGTCCACCAGTAAGACTGCTTGAGGTCTTGGTACATCTTGGAACTGCCAGGATGAATGGAAAGGAGAGAATCATGAGCTTCTTCCATTATGAGCTTCCTGAGATCACCTTTGGGAACAACGAGTCTGTCCTCGAAGAACAAGGTATCTCTCTCATCAACACGGAAGCACTTATATTTTGGAGTGCCCTTTGCAATCCCATGTTTCACCTTCTTCACCATGGTATCACTGAGCTGGGCCTCACGGACTTGATCTTCCAAGGTAGGAGCAATTTGGAGATTTGCAAGAAAACCCTGCGGAACAACTTGAAGGTTGAGCTTCCTGAAAGCTTCACAAAGCTCAGGCTGGTGTGGCTTGATAAGAAGGCTGTTGCAATATGCCTTTCTGCTCAAAGCATCTGCAATCACATTCGCCTTGCCTGGAGTGTACTCAATGCTCGGGTTGTACTCTTGGATCATCTCGACCCAACGAGTCTGGCGGAGGTTCAGATGCGGCTGTGTGAAGATGTACTTCAAGCTCTTGTGATCAGTGAAGATGTCGACCTTTCTGCCCAACAACAGATGTCTCCACGTAATCAGAGCATGTACCACAGCTGCTAGCTCAAGATCATGTGTGGGATAGTTCTTCTCACTGGGCTTGAGCTGCCGAGAAGTATATGCCACAATTTTCTTATCTTGCATAAGCACACCACCAAGGCCTTGAAGAGAAGCGTCACAGAACACTTCATAGGGCTTGGTTTCATCCGGAGGAGTCAGAACTGGAGCAGAGACAAGCTTCTCTTTGAGGGTTTTGAAAGCCACTTCACACTCGGGAGACCAAAAGTATTTGACATTCTTCTGAAGCAGGTTGGAAAGAGGCTTGGCAATCTTGGAGAAGTTCTCCACAAACCTTCTGCAATAGCTGGCAAGACCCAGAAAACTGCGGAGCTGCTTGACGTTCTGAGGAGCTTCCCAGTTGACAATTGCTTCAACTTTCTTGGGATTAACCGCAATACCGTCAGCTGAGATGATGTGGCCCAGGTACAAAACCTTATCGAGCCAAAACTCGCACTTTGAGAACTTGGCATAGAATTTATGCTCTCGGAGTCGATCAAGAACCAGACGCAAGTGCTTTTCGTGATCTTCTTCATTCTTGGAAAACACCAGAATATCATCCAGATACACAAGCACGAATTCGCCAGTATAGGGGTTGAAGATGTAATGCATCATCCTTGAAAAGGTAGGAGGAGCATTGGCGAGACTGAAGGACATGACGGTATACTCATATGAACCGTAGCTCGTTCTGAAGGCCGTCTTGGGAATGTCTTCCTCGCGAATGCGAATTTGGTGATAGCCCATTCGGAGGTCAAGCTTAGAGAACACTTTAGCTCCTTTGAGCTGCTCAAAGAGTTCATTGATGTTGGGGAGCGGATACTTGTTCTTAATCGTCTTCTTGTTCAATGGCCGGTAGTCAACACAGAGACGCTCCGTGCCATCTTTCTTCTTGATAAATAAGACGCCACAGCCCCACGGAGATGTACTCGGTCTGATGAGACCCATACTCTCCTTCTTATCAAGCTGCTTCTTCAATTCCTTCAATTCATCCGGAGAGAGCTTGTATGGACGCCGGCAAGCAGGTTCGGTGCCCGGCTCGAGTTCAATGACAAACTCCACCTGACGGTGTGGAGGCATGCCTGGAAGATCTTCTGGAAAGACGTCTTGATATTCGTTCACCACTGGAATTTGCTCTATGGCATTAATTTCACCCTTATCATTGAGAGAGAAAAGCCGAATAGTATTATCCCTGGAGGCGAAGATAATCACATCTTCATCAGAATGAGTCAACTTGACTTCCTTTTGAGCACAATCAATGTGAGCATCATGCTGAGAAAGCCAATCCATTCCGAGAATGAGGTCGATGTCAGAATGACCAAGAACCACCGGAGAAGCCAAAAATCGATAGTCACCCATGCGAATAGAAACATCCGAAGCATAAACACTGGAGTGCATTCTTCTCCCCGGAGAAATGACTGTTAACTCCCTTGGCAGATTTTTGGTGACAATATCGTGCTTGGATGCAAATGGATATGACATGAAAGAGCAAGAAGCACCCGAATCAAATAACACTTTAGCTGGAATAGAGTTCACTGGAAGGTTACCCAGAATGACATCAGAAGAAGCCTCTGCTTGTGCTGCATTCATCAGATTAACCCTTGCTGCCTTTGGATCATGCTTGACCATAGCGGTACCGACAGGAGGAGGAGGAGGAAGACGCTTCGGATTCGGACATCTGTTGGCATAGTGACCCTTCTGAGTGCATTTGTTGCAAGTCACTTCTGAGAGAGGACGGAACTGAGAGCCACTGGACTTGGAGCCTTGAGACTGAAACTGCTTCTTCGACTGGTTGCTTGGGTTGGGTGGGTGGGAGAAACCACGACCACTAGAGTTCTTGTTGTTGGAGTTGTTGAAGTTGTTGGAGTTGTTGTATGGAGCTCGAATCACTGGAGGAGGAGGAAGCCAGAATTTCTGTTGTTTCGCAGCCAACTGAGACGATGAGGAAGAGTGAACAGCATCTCGAATTCTCTTCTTAGAAGCCTCCATCTTAAGCTGAGCTGCTTCTTGTTTCAAAGCCATGTTATAGAACTTATCGAATTCGTCTGGCTCGAACAAAGTGAGAGCAAGCTGAAGTTCATCTTTGAGACCTCCACGGAACTGATAGATTTTACTCTTTGCATCAGGAATGTCTTGCTTTGCATAGCGAGCGAGGTTTTGGAACTTGACATTATACTGATAGACTGTCATGGAGCCCTGCTTGAGGTTGCGGAATTGCTCACGCATACCCTCGATAACACTTGTAGGAATGTGATGCGAGCGGAAATCCTTGCAGAAATTCTCCCAAGAGATCACTTGACCCGGCCTTGAGTCTTTGTACTGCTGCCACCAGCCAGCTGCTTGATCTTTCAGTTGGAAGGCTGCAAACTTCACATAGTCATCTTCTTTCACGTTACTGCACTCAAAATGCTTCTTGATATCGGTCAGCCAATCCTCAGCATCAAGAGGGTCGACACAGTAACTGAAAGCTTTAGGATTGTTGGCCAAGAACTGGTTGAGGGTAGCATGGTGCTGCTGGAAGAAGTTGCCTTGATTCACTGGAACGCCCTGATTAGCTTGATTAGCTTGCATAGCTTGCATTTGCTGCATCATCTGCATCATCAACTGAGTGTTCTGAGCAGTAGTCTGCATAATTGCTCTCCAAGCCTCAGGCGGAGGAGGAGGTGAAGGAGGACGTTCTGGAACCTCTTCACCCTCTGGGTTGGCATTCGGAACCCTTTTCGGAGCCATCCTGTAAGAGATGACCACGAATCAGCAATTGATTGACAAAAGGAATAAGCTGAATCAATGGAATGAATTGCAACAAGTCTTCACAATAATCATTCGAACAATAAGAACGAATGAAATCATCCGAACAAGAGGGACGAATGAATTTCTCAGTTAATTGATAACATCAGTCTTCACAAGAAGCCACATAGGGAACAAAAGGATAAAATAAGAAAAATAACAAGGTACGGAAAGGAACAAACACAAGAGAGGAGTTTCGTTCTAACATCTTTGTGCTGAAAGCATATGAACGCGTTACGAAAAGGTTTTGCAATCCCCGGATCAGCATAGCCAAGGACCCTTTAAGATGCAACTCCTGATAGTAACATCGGTCATATAACCCCTTCACTCAATGTCGAACCCCGAACTCACTAACCTGCATTCGTTGGAAGAATGCCTACGATCTACTGGATAAAACCCACCTATAGTTTTCCGAAAGATTCCAGTTATGCAATCAGGTGTTGGGGATACACGGGAAGCACCGCGCAATCAACTCTAACCTACATCCAGGTGTATCCATCCTTCAACACATAACCAGTCTTTCTCGGAAACTGTGTACCTCAGACCTTCGAAAAGCATCCACTATAACAAGCTATGGCAATACTCCCGAACTACCTCCCCAGTACTGGGTGATGTCGGGGTTATCGTGCCACTGGCCGTATAGGGGAGATTTTCGATGTCGGCCGTCTTAAGTATTTAGTACTGTCGCGATAAGCTTGTTACAATGATACCCCGAAGCTCAACTCCTCGGTAACAGGAGGCATCGGGAACAATATCCTTGTCACAAGAACATCGAAACAATCCCAGAATACTCGCGGGATTCCTAAAAAAAAATTTGTGCAAATTTTGAAGATAGGAGAGACAAGAATAGACGTCAGGAGTCCTCACCAGAGAGAAAGGGGATGAGAAGCAAAGAAATCCTACTCTCCGATATAATATAGGACTCAAAAAGTTTTCAGTGTGTGCCTAGACTCAACCGTCAACGGTTCGATCAAACAGTGGGGGCTCCTAGGTCGGAAAAGGCTCTGAATACCAACTTGTAATGCCCAGGATGGAGTTATACCTCCTACGTGTCGAGGCACGACTTAAAGGCATAAGTCCATCCTAGAATGATCTCAAGTTTGGTAATATTTGCACAACTCATGTAAAAGAGGGGATAGTAAACTGAAAATAGTTGGCTTACACTCGCCACGTCACAGAATTACAGTACAAGTCTCAAACATCATACATTAAGAGCACTACAACCCTCTAAGGGCAAAAGCCAAATGTCAAAGTACCAAACTCAGATAAATAAACCACAGGCAGATCGAATCCTAGTAAGAGACTCCACTACTGATCGTCCGGGTAGCGCACGTAGTACCGACTACGCTCCTCGTCGTACTCCCAATCCAGCTCGGTGCCATCACCTGGATAGCTCACAGCTGGACCTGCATCTGGTGTGTGAAGTAACTGTGAGCCACAGAGGACTCAGCAATCCCGTTCCCGGGTAACAGAACTATTTAAGCCTTTAGGTGAGGGAAAGGCTGAAGAAAGAACAAGTCTGCAGCAGCAACTAGCATCTAGCTTACGCAAGTGAGAGCGAGAAGAGAAGGCATCGGCGAGAAGTGATCACGAAGTGATCCTAGCTACAAGCTCACAATCATAACCCCTCCATGTTCAACTCCCGAATCCCTATTCGGAAATTGACAGTCACGGAACACACGCTGGTAGTGTATTAGTATCATTGTGTCAAGTTATCTACAACCGGAATTAACAAGCTCCCATCTGCCACATAACCGCGGGCACGGCTTTCGAAAGTTAAAACCCTGCAGGGGTGTTCCAACTTGACCCATTACAAGCCCACGATCCGCGGAGTCGCAACTCCAAAGTGGGAAGACCCGAGTATCCTCGGAATCCCGTGCTCAAGATATACCGAGCTAAGGTAAGGCTAATCCAGCAAATCCTCCCGGTGTGTCGACACCCTGATTGTAGCCGCGCGTATCTAGGTCTCAGGACACGACCGGATGGGCGATGCTACAGGTTTTTACCAGACCTTGAGTTTCCTCGAGGTGGCCCTGCAGGACCCCCGTTTCGGACCAACACTCATGTGGAGCACTGGCCCGGGGTTGTTGATTAAGAAAGAGGGTTAATTACTCCCTATGCAAGTTTAGTTTGTTATTAGGCAAATAGTACCAATGTTGGGATTTGCTGGAAAAGACTTAGCACTTAGCGGTTTATCGAGGGGGTCCCATACACCCCAACCGTGTTAGGAACGCATAATCAAGGAACATAATACCGGCTTATACGGATCCTAACGGCATGAGTGGAACAAATCACCAAGCAAAAGGCTTAGCCTTCCACCCTTGCCAATATATAGATGATTTCATTTAAAGCATTTATATAGTGTGATATAACCCAACCAAACTTCAACATGGAGCAAGCATCTTCACCTCACCTGCAACTAGCAACGCTATAAGAAGGGCTGAGCGAAGCGTACTTAGCCAAGCAACGGTTTGCATAGGTAGGGTGGTTAAACATGGCAATTGGTTACAAGTAGGAGGCTGACAAGAAGAACATGGGCATCGAGGCAAAACTATAGATCGAGACTACTAGCAAAAGGCAAAGATAGTAATGTTATCGAGGTTCGGTCATCTTGCCTGAAGAGAAGTCGTTCGGATCGTAAGAAGGGTCCTCGTGCTCAACCTCGTTGGAAACCTCGTGCTCAACTTCGTACCCGGTCTCAGCTTCCGGCTCTAAACAAAACAATCACACCAAGCACCAATCAACAAGATGCAATGCGCACTCGAAAAACATGAATGCATGATGGATGCACTAAGGATGCACACGGAGCACGTAAAACATCACTCAAGCAAAACACCTCAAAACAAGATAACAATCTGATATTATTAATCTACACAGAAAATCACCCAAGTTTGATATAAGATTCGCTGAAATCGGAGTTACGGGCTAAAAGTTATGCCCGAAACAAGATTTGAGCGAAAGCTGAAAATTACAGCAACATAGCATCTTTGGAGCTCAAAATAATTAAGCTACAGCACCCAAAAAGCATGGCAAAGGACATGAACACAAACTAGACATATAGTACAGCAACTAGTTCCAAAGTGCACCCCCAACGGAGTCACGGATCAAAAGCAATGATCTTGGACATATTGAACTTTGCAATAAAATTCTGGCAGCAGAATTTTATTGAAACTTCAGAGCAAAAGATAAACATGCTACAGCCACTCAAATGGACATGTGAGGACATGAATGGAAAGACAACAATATATACTACCAGGAACAATCAAAATCCACCCCAAAACTATCATGCTTTGTCCTACAACATCACACGAACATGGCATCGGAACGTTACAGATTTCAGACTTAGTGAAAAATCACTAAGTCCTAAAACAGCAATATCATCATAGCACGTAAAAGAGCATGTTTAAGTCACCTCGAAACTAAACATGGCAAAGGGTAAGCACCTCATCAAAATACATATGACGGTGATCCCGAAACACACAAGCATGCATCATTGAGGTGAACACAACGATTGCAACGAGCTCAACAAGATGGCATTTCATAACAAGTGAAAAACACAACATATGAACATAGCACTTTGCAAAGATGATAACAAGGCAACAATAAATCTACCATGCAACCTATCACAAGCAACACGTAGTTCGTGACGAGACGAACACGTGGACATGTCATTTGCATCGTTTGGACAAACGAGCTAAAAGATGTCACATGTCAAAGGTGGCATGAAAATAACACATAACAGCAGTTTATATCATGATGCACTCTTGCAATAGCAAAACAAGTGTCAAGATGACATCTAACATGCATGACAACAACAGGTAAAACGTAGAGGACATCTCCACGAACACCTGGATATGCTACACGCGCAAAACGGAGCAACAGGCACAAAGTTAGAGCAGTTCAAAGTTTGCATTCCAGAACAGGATTAAAAAGGACTTAGGGAAAAAGAGTCAACCTCTCCAGAAAAAAACAGATCTGAAGTTGAACGGGCCAGCGCGGCGGATCTGGCCCGATCCGGCTGCTAGGCGGCTGGGCTTCGGCGGCGGCCCACTCGGCGGGGAGGGAGCCCGTGGCGCGGCGGCGTGGAGGGAGGCCCGCGGGAGGCGAGGCCCGTCCGGCACGGGGAGCGGTCGGCCTGGCCCGAGAGGCTGCAAGGAGGCGGCGGTGTACGGGCCCGGGGAGGCGAGGCTGGCCCAGCCGGAGGCGCTGGCCCGCGCGCGGTGGGAGGCGAGCGGCGGCCCGCGTCGCTGACGTGGCTCGGCTGGGGGGAGGCGAGGCCCGGCGAACTGGTCCCGCCCTTCGGGATCCGGCTCGGATCGAAGCCTGGCCCGGGTCGATCGGCTGGGGCGGCGTACGGGAGCGCTCGGTGCGGTCGAGGCCCCACGCGAGAGCGATGCATTGACCTCGTGGCTCCTCGAGGGGATCCCGGCGCGGTTCGAAGCTGCGGCTCGGTTCCTTCGGTAGATCCCCTCGGGATCCGGGAAGACTTTTGGATCTGAAGAAAGAAAAGAAAAAAAAAGGAAGGGGATCTAGAGGAGGAAGAAGAAGGGGATAGGGATGCCCAAAATAGACTAGGGGGGGTCTATAAGTAGCAGTTTTTAGGGTTAGGAGGGGAATTAGGGGCGTTAGGAGCCCTCCGATCGCGATCCGACGGATCCGATCGCGGGGATAGTCTTAAAAGGCCTAGACGGAGATAAAAGAAAGCAGTAGGGGTGTTTCTGGGACACGAAGTGAAGGCACTTCGGACCCACACGGACAACGGATGGAAAAGTCAACGGAGTCCAAACGAGACGAGATTTGAGAGGCGGGTTGCTCACAACAAAACAACAACACACAACGCAACCTCGCGGCACACCGGTAACGAAAAACGCCCGAACAACAAAGTAGGCCTACGGGACGTCACGGACACGTGAGGGAGCTCCGGAACGCGAAACGGACAACGGGAAGAAACACACGGAACCGGATGCAACCCACAACACAAATGCAATGCAATGCACATGTCTACATGATATGAATGAAAGCCACACACTCACACAACAAAACGACGAAATCACGAAAGACAAAGAACCCGAAATGGAAATAGATGAAGCCGGAGATATATTATATACCCAAAAGGGAAAGTATTACATCTGGGGCATTACAACTCCACACGTCGACCGCTATCCAGCATGCATCTAGTGTATTGAGTTCATACGAATAGAGTAACGCTTTAAGCAAGATGACATGATGTAGAGGGATAAACTCAAGCAATATGATGTAAACCCCATCTTTTTATCCTCTATGGCAACAATACAATACGTGCCTTGCTACCCCTACTGTCACTGGGAAAGGACACCGCAAGATTGAACCCAAAGCCAAGCACTTCTCCCATTGCAAGAACTATAGATCTAGTAGGCCAAACCAAACCAATAATTCGGAGAGACTTGCAAGGATATTATGAGGACACATAAAAAGTTCAGAGAAGAACCAAATATCTTTCATAGATAACCTTGATCATAAACTCACAATTCATCGGATCTCGACAAACACACCGCAAAAATAGATTACATCTAATAGATCTCCTCGAAGACCGAGGAGAACTTTGTATTGAGATCCAGAGAGAGAGAGAAGAAGCCATCTAGATACTAGCTATGGACCCGAAGGTCTATGGTAAACTACTCACAACTCATGGCGAGGGCGATGATGATGATGATGAAGGCCTTCGTGATGGATCCCCCTCCCGGAACAGGCTCCAAGATGGGATCTTCACGGGAACAGAAGCTACATTGGTGGAATTAGGGTTTTCTCTCTGCGTCTGGAGTTTCTGGGGTACGTAGGTATATATAGGAAGAAGGATGGCACCAGGGGCCACACGGGCTAGCCTCGAGGCAGGGGGCGCGCCCTAGGAAGGGGGGGCACACCCCCACCCTCAAGGGCAACCCTTCTGTCCCCTGACTTGGTCTTGAAGTTTCCCGTGCGTGATTTTCTCCAAAAATATCTCTCGCGAAGGTTTCATTCCGTTTGGACTCCGTTTGATATTTATTTTCTGCAAAACCCCGGAATAGGCAAAAAACAGTAATCTGGAATGGGCATTTGGGTTAGTAGGTTAGTCCCAAAAATGATATAAAAGTGAATGAATAAGCCCATTAAACATCCAAGACTTCATAAATAATAGCATGGAACAATAAAAAATTATAGATACGTTGGAGACGTATCAAGCATCCCCAAGCTTAATTCCTGCTTGTCCTCGAGTAGGTAAATGATAAAGAAAGAATTTTTGATGTGGAATGCTAACCAATATAGTGTTTCTATGTAATTCTCTTAATTGTGGCATGAATGTTCAGATCTGAAGGATTCAAAATAAAAGTCTATATTGACATAAGAAATAACAATACTTCAAGCAATACTAACAAAGCAATCATGTCTTCTCAAAATACTATGGCTAAAGAAAGTTATCCCTACAAAATCATATAGTCTGGCTATGCTCCCTCTTCATCACACAAAATATTCATATCATGCACAACCCCGATTTCAGCCAAGCATTTGTTTTCATACTCTATCTTTTCAAACCTTTCAACTTTCACGCAATACATGAGCGTGAGCCATAGATATAGCACTATGGGTGGAATAGAGGTGGTTGTGGAGAAGACAAAAAGGAGGGAGATAGTCTCACATCGACTAGGCGTATCAACGGGCTATGGAGATGCCCATCAATAGATATCAATGTGAGTGAGTAGGGATTGCCATGCAATGGATGCACTAGAGCTAAATATGAATGAAAGCTCAACAAAAGAAACTAGTGGGTGTGCATCCAACTTGCTTGCTCACGAAGACCTTGGGCATTTGAGGAAGCCCATTGTTGGAATATACAAGCCAAGTTCTATAATGAAAATTCCCACTAGTATATGAAAGTGACTAAGCATGAGACTCTCTACAATGAAGAACATGGTGCTACTTTGAAGCACAAGTGTGGAAAAAGATAGTAGCAATTGTCCCTTCTCTCTTTTCTCTCATTTTTTTGGAGGGGCTTCCTCTTTTTTTTATTTGCCCCTTTCTATTTTTTTAGGGCCATCTCTTTTTTTTATTGGCCTTTCCTCACATGGGACAATGCTCTAATAATGATGATCATCACACTTTTTGTTACAACTCGAAATTACAACTCGATACTACAACAAGTATGACTCTACATGAATGCCTCCGGCGGTGTTCCGGGATGAGCAATGAATCAAGAGCGACATATAGGAAAAATTATGCATGGTGGCTTTGCCACAACTACGATGTCAACTACATGATCATGCATGGCACTATGACAATATGATGCGTGTCATATAAGCGGAACGGTGGAAAGTTCCATGGCAATATATCTCGGAGTGGCTATGGAAATGCCATGATAGGTAGGTACAGTGGCTGTTTTGAGGAACAATATGGTGGATGTTTTCAGGAAGGATATATAGTGGGTTTACGGTACCAGCAAAAGTTGCGCGGTACAAGAGAGGCTAGCAATGGTGGAAGGGTGAGAGTGCGTATAATATGGACTCAACATTAGTCATAAGAACTCATATACTTATTGCAAAAATCTATGAGTCATCAAAACAAAGCAATCAACGCATGCTCCTAGGGGGGAGGTTGGTAGGAGTTAACCATCGTGCGCCCCCGACCTCCACACAAAGGTTGGCACTTTACAAATACCTCATGCTCTAACTTCATCACATAGCGGTTCACCATACGTGCATGATACAAGAATCACTAACCTTAACACAAGTATTTCTCAATTTCATAATAACTGCAATAGGATGACTCTAATATCACTATCCTCATGTCTCAAAACAATTATCAAGTATGAAACATCTCATTCTATTCAATGCACTTGATGTGATTTTTTTTACTACATTGACATTGGATGTTTGTCATGTGAAGACTAGTTTATTTAGCCTAAACACATTACCATGCTGTTCTAATAGACTCTCAAATAGATATAAGTGAAGCATGAGAGTTCAACAATTTTACAAAATATTACCACCACCTTGCTCTAAAAGATATAAGTGAAGCACTAGAGCAAAAACTATTCAACTCAAAAGATATAAGTGAAGCACATAGAGTGTTCTAATAATTTCTAGGGCATATTTAACTCTCTCAAATAGGTGTGTCCAGCAAGTATTATTTTGACAAACTAACAAGCAAAGACTCAAATTATACAAGACGCTCCAAGCAAAACACATATCATGTTGTGAATAAAAATATAGCTCCAAGTATAGTTACCGATGGATGAAGACGAAAGAGGGGATGCCTTCCCGAGGCATCCCCAAGCTTAGGATTTTGATTATCTTGAATTTACTTGTGGTGCCATGGGCATCCCAAGCTTAGGCCTTTGCTACTCCTTTCTCCATAGTCCATCAAAGCAATACTCAAAACTTGAAAACTTCACAACACAAAACTTAGACAAAAATTCTCGTGAGCTCCGTTAGTGTACTAAAGCAAACCACTACTCAAAGGTACAGCAATTAATTCATTCTTTGTTTATATTGGTGTTAAACCTAATGTACTCCAAGTTCTCTATGGTTCATATCCTCCAATATTACTCATAGATGCATCGGAATAAGCAAACAACACGCGAAAAACAGAATCTGTCAAAGACAGAACAGTCTGTAGTAATCTGCAGGGTTTGCCTACTTCTGGAACTCCAAAAAATTCAAACTAAAATTTTATATTTGCGCAATTTGTCTACAAATCGGCAGCAAAAAGAATCAACTAAAAGACACTCTCCTGTAAAATCCCACGACTACTTTAGCAAGCGCTAACGATTCTGTTTTTCACAACAAGATCAAATAAACTTCACACAAGACTTCCCAAAGGTTCTACTTGGCACAAACACTAAACAAAACACGAAACCACATCTAATCAGAGGCTAGATGCAATATTTATTCCCTAACAGCAACAAAAACAAAAAAACAAAAAATTGGGTTGCCTCCCAACAAGCGCTATCGTTTTACGCCCCTAGCTAGGCATGATACAAGATAGACCTAGGTATTGCCATCTTTGGAAGGCAATCCATAAGTGGCTCTCATGATAGATTCATTTGGTAATTTGATTTTATTTCTAGGAAACTGTTGCATGCCTTTCCTTAACAGAAATTGGAATCTAATATTTCCTTCCTTTATATCGATAATTGCACCGATCGTTCTAAGGAAAGGTCCACCAAGAATAATAGGACATGAAGGATTGCAATCTATATCAAGAAGAATGAAATCTACGGGCACATAATTCCTATTGACAATAATAAGAACATCATTAATTATTCCCATAGGTTTCTTAATAGTGGAATCCGCAAGATGCAAAATTAAAGAACAATCATCAAGCTCATGGAACCCTAGCAAATCACACAAAGATTTTGGGATAGTGGAGACACTAGCACCCAAATCACACAAAGCATAGCATTCATGATCTTTTATTTTTATTCTTATAGTAGGTTCCCACTCATCATAAAGCTTTCTAGGTATAGAAACTTCCAACTCAATTTTTTCTTCATAAGATTGCATCAAAGCATCAACTATATGTTCAGTGACAGCTTTATTTTGACTATAAGCATGCGGAGAATTTAGTACGGATTGCAACAACGAAATATAATCAATCAAAGAGCAATTATCATAATTGAATCCCTTGAAATCCAAAGTAGTGGGTTCATCACTATGCAAAGTTTTAATCTCTTCGTTCCCACTTTTAACAATTTTAGCATCAAGATCTAAAAACTCTAAATTATTGGTACACCTTAAAGCAGAATCATCTCCAATCCTATTCTCATCAAGATTAATACTAGAGAACAAGGATCTAATAGGAGACACATCAATAACTTTCAAATCTTCATCTTTATTTTCACGATAACTGGAAGAACACGATTAAATATAATCTTCTCTTTTAGCACGCATTCTAGTGGTTCTTTCTTTGCATTCATCAATGGAAATTCTCATGGCTTTGAGAGACTCATTGATATCATGCTTAGGTGGGATAGATCTAAGTTTCAAAGAATCAACATCAAGAGTAATTCTATCCACACTTCTAGCAAATTCCTCAATCTTAAGCAATTTCTCTTCAAGCATAGCATTGAAATTCTTTTGCGAGATCATAAACTCTTTAACACTAGTTTCAAATTCAGAAGGCATCTTTCCATAAGAGTTGTTGTAGGAATTACCATAATTATTAGAGGAATTACTAGGAAAAGGCCTAGGATTAAAATTACCTCTATAAGCATTGTTACCAAAATTATTCCTACCAACAAAATTCACATCCAAAGATTCATTGTTATTCTCAATCAAAGTGGACAAGCGCATATCATTAGGATCAGAAGAAGCACTCTTAGCAGCAAACAATTTCATAAGTTCATCCATCTTTTCACTCAAAACACTAATTTCTCCGATAGCATGCACTTTTTTACTAGTAGATCTTTCGGTGTGCCATTGAGAATAATTAACCATAATATTATCTAGGAGTTTGGTAGCTTCTCCTAAGGTGGTTTCCATGAAAGTGCCTCCGGCGTCCAAATCTAAAAGATTTCTAGAAGCAAAATTCAAGCCAGCATAAAAGTTCTGAATAATCATCCATAGATTCAAACCATGAGTAGGGCAATTACGTATCATTAATTTCATTCTCTCCCAAGCTTGTGCAAAATGCTCATGATCTAATTGCTTAAAATTCATAATATCGTTTCTAAGAGAGATGATCTTAGCAGGAGGGGAATACTTAGAGATAAAAGCATCTTTGCACTTATTCCACGAATCAATACTATTTCTAGGCAAAGAGGAGACCCAAGTTTTAGCACGATCTCTAAGTGAAAACGGAAATAACTTCAATTAACAATATCGTTATCCATATCCCTTTTCTTTTGCATATCACACAAATCAACAAAGTTGTTTGGATGGGTAGCGGCATCCTCACTAGGAAGGCCGGAGAATTGATCTTTCATGACAAGATTCAACAAAGCAGCATTGATCTCACAAGATTCAGCATCGGTAATAGGAGCAATCGAAGTGCTAATAAAGTCATTGTTGTTGGTATTGGAGAAGTCACACAATTTGGTATTGTTCTGAGCCATAGTGACAAGCAAGCAATCCAACACACACAAGCAAACAAGAAGCAAGTGAACGATAAACACACGGCGGAAGAAGGGCGAATAAAACAACAAGGGTGAAGTGGGGGAGAGGAAAACGAGAGGCAAATAAATGTAGTGTGAAGGATAAGGGTTTGTGATAGGTACTTGGTATATGACATTTGCGTAAGCCTCCCCGGCAACGCCGCCAGAAATTCTTCTTGCTACCTCTTGAGCTTGCATTGTATTCCCTCGAAGAGGAAAGGGAGATGCGGCACAGTAGCGTAAGTATTTCCCTCAGTTTATGAGAACCAATGTATCGATCTAGTAGGAGACCACGCGCGAGTCCCTCGCACCTGCACAAACAAATAAGAACTTCGCAGCTAACGCGATAAGGGGTTGTCAATCCCTTTATGTCACTTACGAGAGTGAGATTTGATAGAGATGATAATTATATTTTTGGTATTTTTAGTTTAATAGAACAACAAATAAAAGCGGTAAAACTAAAGTAGATGTAGATTGATATGTTGAGAATAGACCCGGGGGCCATAGTTTTCTCTAGTGGCTTCTCTCATGATAGCGATATTCTACGGCGGGTAAACGAATTACTGTCGAGCAATTGATAGAAAAGCGAATAATTATGAGACTATCTAAGCATGATCATTATATATAGGCATCACGTCCGACACAAGTAGACCGACTCATGCCTGCATCTACTACTATTACTCCACACATCGACCGCTATCCAGCATGCATCTAGTGTATTAAGTTCATACGAACAGAGTAACGATTTAAGAAAGATGACATGATGTAGAGGGATAAACTCAAGCAATATGATGTAAACCCCATCTTTTTATCCTCGATGGCAACAATACAATACGTGCCTTGCTGCCCCTACTGTCACTGGGAAAGGACACTGCAAGATTGAACCCAAAGCAAGCACTTCTCCCATTGCAAGAACTATAGATCTAGTAGGCCAAACCAAACCAATAATTCGAAGAGACTTGCAAGGATATTATGAGCACACATAAAAAATTTAGAGAAGAACCAAATATCTTTCATAGATAACCTTGATCATAAACTCACAATTCATCGGATCTCAACAAACACACCGCAAAAAGAGATTACATCGAATAGATCTCCTCGACGACCGAGGAGAACTTTGTATTGAGATCCAGAGAGAGAGAAGAAACCATCTAGATACTAGCTATGGACCCGAAGGTCTGTGGTAAACTACTCACAACTCATGGTGAGGGCGATGATGATGATGATGAAGGCCTCCGTGATGGATCCCCCTCCCAGAACAGGCTCCAAGATGGGACCTCCACGGGAACAGAAGCTACGGCGGTGGAATTAGGGTTTTCTCTCTGCGTTTGGAGTTTCTGGGGTACGTAGGTATATATAGGAAGAAGGAGGGCGCCGGGGGCCACACGGGCCAGCCTCGAGGCAGGGGGGCGCGCCCTGGGAAGGGGGAGCGCCCCCCACCCTCGAGGGCAGCCCTTCTGTCCCCTGACTTGGTCCTGAAGTTTCCCGTGCGTGATTTTCTCCAAAAATATCTCTCGCGAAGGTTTCATTCCTTTTGGACTCCGTTTGATATTCTTTTTCTACAAAACCCTGAAATAGGCAAAAACAACAATCTGGACTGGGCCTTTGGGTTAGTAGGTTAGTCCCAAAAATGATATAAAAGTGAATGAATAAGCCCATTAAACATCCAAGACTTCATAAATAATAGCATGGAACAATTAAAAATTATAGATACGTTGAGACGTATCACCATCTAACAAAATAACAGCGGAAGGCTTGGAAGATAAGTGAGTCCATCAACTCCAACGGCATAGCTGAGTGCATGATAAACGACCTAGCACGTCTTACTCCTCATCTGAAAAGTCTGCAACATAACATGTTGCAGCCCGAAACGGGTCTGCAAGTAACAGAAATAAAGGCTAACACTATATGCATATTTGGCTGGTGGAGGCTCTATGGTTAAAGTTTTTGCATAAAGCCAATTTTTCCCTACAACAAATGAATAAAATTTATTTTAACTATCATGGTAGTTGAAACATCATTGAGAAGGTACCTCCAACTCAATCCTAATTAAAGTAATCATTAACCCAACAAATTAACTTTTAGAGTGATGAGATCAACCAATAATTCAAGTACCAGATACTCAAGATTGTCCATAACCGGGGACACGGCTAATCATGATCAGTTTGTACACTCTGCAGAGGTTTGTGCACTTTTCTCCACAAGACTCGATTTCCTCCGTTGGATTTCTCGCAATGCATGGTGTTTGAGAAACGGATGACCGAGACACAGTCTTTCAGAAGCATTCACCCTTTACCCCGGGTGGACCGGTACACCTACTTTCCCCTACATCTGCTAGTCCACCACTGAAAGAGCTCACACAACTTACTCATACTATGCCAGAGCCCATAATGGCATTGTGGCTGCACACGGAAGTTTCTAATATGAATAGTTTCATGATCCCTTTGAGCCTGGGTGGCATTCCATAGTATAATCACACGGTTCCTCCGGGATTTCCTAGGACAACACTGGATTCTCCAGGTGCCCTGCAACCAATCCACCCAGATGTGTATTCAAGTAGCCACCTTAATTTGAACCATTAATTAACAACGCACATCTGTCATGGATTTCACTCAAACCCAAACCACGTCTACGAGCATAGCATGGCAACCTAAGCATAACGTAGAAGTAACTCCCAAGGGTTTGAAAATAATGCAGGTAATAGGTTCTACCTCAATCTGCTTCCCAGACCCACAAGTTAAATAGATCCTACACATGCAATGTGTGAGGGTTTGATCTAATGTGATGAGGACATCACTAACAAGGTTACAACCACAGCCCCAACTGACACATATACAGCACCAATTACTAGAGCTCGCGCACGCCAATTAAATTACCAGGTACTTTCGTTTCTTGGTAATGATTCTAATGTCCATGAGAATATGATGTTGCCTAAATAGGATACATTTGTCTTGCTTACAAATGAAGGGCCTAGCTTGGACAAGAAGGATGAACATTGGAGCAAGATCAAGCATGGAGATGATGGCATGCGCAAGGGGAACAAAAACGGAGTTACAAGTGATGATTTCAGGACTTTGAAGCCACCATAATGAGCGCGTGAAGCATTGGACGAAATATGCACGATGCCACTTCATAAATTTCGTCCATAGGCTATTATAGGTGTTGCGTCACCTTATTATTGGGCCAGGTCCATGTAATTTCGAAATAGTAAAGTATAGGCTGTTTTTAGAGTCCGTATGTGTGGGGAAAACAGAGTTAGGGTTGGTTTCGGACCCCTTCTCCAAGGATCCACGAAATTCCCTCTCTCTTTCTCCATATATACAACCCTTAGGGCGTCGTTTAGACTTTGGGTTTTGTTTATATTAAAAGTTCGCCATAGCTGCAACTTCGCGTACTTCGTTTGTGTTCAACGACCAGACAAAGGCGTCACAGAACCCCACCTTGATTAATAAAGTTTTCCTCTTATATTCGCAATATCCAGATTGCAATCTTAGTTTCTTGTTTGTTCTTCGTTTGCCTGCAGGAAACAGACCTTCGTGGTCAGGTTGATCGTGCTCCGGTGTGGTCAATAACCTCTCGGAGTTGGTTTAGCGATTGCTAAGGCGCGACGTCCTCGCACGTTCGTAGTCGGATCGTCAAAGTTGACTTCCTCCAAAACGATAGCCACCATCTCATCGAAAGACAGGACACCTTTGCCTCTATCAAGTGGTATAGAATTTCCAGGTTGCTCGGTGAGATTTTACAGTTTTTCGTAGTTTAGATCGAGTCTGTTCTTCATACCTATAGTCCACGAAAAAGCCAAAAAAATTAGGGTTAGTTCATCCCATCCGAACCAATCTGAGCCTTTGCATAATATTTTCTGTACTTGCTTTGTTGAATTTGCGGTTGCATCGTCGTGTCAAGTTGCTGGTCTTAGCATCTAGTCCTTTAGAGTTTCGAGTTCTGTTCACAGGTTGTCACGTCACCGTTGCCATATATCACCACCGGATCATCATCATCGTTGCTGCCATATACCACCACCGCACCAACTTCATCACCGCTGCCATATACCACCACCACATATTCACCGCCAATCCGAGTCCATATAGGCCACCACATATCCGCCGCCATCACGCCAATCCGAGTCCACCTGAAACATATATCCGCTACCAGTCCGAGTTCCACCACATTCATCTCCGCCACCAGTCCTATTCCGAGTCCAGTGTTTTGTTACGCTGTTTTGGATTTCCAGATCATGCCATACTCCGAGTCATGACAGAGAAGGACTCCCAAACATCTGTGCTACCCGCAGTAGAAAAATAGTTCCAAACTCAAAAAAAAAACTAAGTCTGGAAAATTCTGGCTAGGCAGTTTTTAGACCATTTGTAGACTTTTTCGAAAAAAATTGTTGCGGAGGAAAAAAAGAGAGGAAAAAATAAGTGCAAAAAAAGAAAAAATTTCAGAGTGTGCTCCTCCCTTGTTTACGTGCCGCGCCTTGTTTTTGTTAGTGTTCTAGGCTCGCGTCTCTAACACGGTCTAGCCTAGGACCAGCACAGTACCGTCGTTGAGCGTTTATTCAACTTTGCATCTCTGAATTGATTATTGCTGACCCTTTTTGCTACCATATTATAAGCCTTCCCAGCTCCACATACATCTACATTGTGCGTTTGACTGTCCCTGGTAATGGCTCTATCCAAGCTTTGAGAGTTTTGACTACATCGGTTGCCGATCACCACCTGCTGATGGGTAAGAACTGGTAAGAATTTGAGATTTGCTTGACGGATATGTGACACCCGCCACCAGCACCACTTGTTAGTAGTTTGTAGGATCATATTCTTGTGTGTTTCTATTGCTGCTAACCATGCCAGGATCACAAGCCGACGAGACTGGCTGGGAGAACTTGACGAACAAGGAGCTTCATGATAAGTTTCAGCAAATGATGAGTGGACATGTGCAAGATGTGCTAAACACATTTGAAGAGGCCATGGAGAAGATAGATGGCATGGAGAAGACGTTTGAAACAAAGCTCGAAAACAATTTTGCTGAATTGCTTTCACGTTTTCCACCACCACCGGCCGCTGCAGCTATCGCACCTCTACAATAACAACAACAACAACATCGCCTTCCAAATCAAGTGGGACGAGCACAGCGCGTTCCCCTTGAGCCTGGTCAAACTTCTGGTGTCGCTGTTGATGTTTCTGTAGCTCCTGCTACTACTGCAGAGGTGGAGGACCATTACGAGGATGAGGTTGACCAAAATCAAAACTACGTGCAACCACCAGCACCACCACCACCAGGTCGTCCTCATGCATATCATCGCAACGGTAGGGTTGCACCACCACCTGAGGTACATGATCATCTTCCTAAACTTAAATTGAATATTCCACCATTTGAGGGTAGATATGTTCCTGATATATATCTTACTTGGGATTTAGAAACTGAACAACGTTTTACATGTTTACAAAATCCCTAGGAGAGACGTGTTCTTGCTGCTGTTTGTGCTTTCACTAGTTTTGCATGTGTTTGGTGGTCTGAACATTATAGATTATATCCTATTCCAGCTACTTGGGATGCTTTGAAAACTGCTATGCGTACTCGTTGGGTTCCACCATATTATCAACGTGAATTACTTCAAAAAATTGCAGCGCTTAAGACAAGGAAAAAATTCTGTAGAAGAATATTATCAGGAATTACAAACTGGCATGATTAGATGTGGTATTGTTGAGGAGAATGAAGCTATGCTTGCACGTTTTATGGGTGGATTAAATAGAGAGATTCAGACCATCTAGAGTATAAGGATTATAATAATATCACTCGTTTATCCCATCTTTCTTGTAAAGCTGAACGTGAAGTGCAGGATCGACATGCATTGGCGCGGACTAACTTTTCTGCAGGTCGACCTTCGTCATGGACACCGCGTGCATCCTCTACTTCCACACATTCTACTGCACCGACACCTCCATCAGCTGTTACCTCCAGCCGTGATACAAGGAAGCAGGCACAACCACCATCATCTGCCAAGAGCACACCTCTCGGGCCTGCACAGAGTTCTTCTTCTTCCATGGCATCAACAGGGCACACCAGTGATATTATTTGTCGTCGTTGTAAGGGAAGAGAACATTTTGCGAGAGAATGCAAATCTCAGCGTGTGATGATTGCTACTGAGGATGGTGGGTATGAGTCCGCTAGTGACTATGATGAGAAGACTTTGTCTCTTATTACACGTGAAGAACACGGTGGAGACGATTCTGATCATGAGACGCAATACATGGCTCCTGAAGATGCTGACAGGTATGAATGTTTAGTTGCTCAACGTGTTTTGAGTGTGCAGGTTACACAAGCTGAGCAAAATCAGAGGCATAATTTGTTCTATACAAAGGGAGTTGTGAAGGAATGTTCTGTTCGCGTGATCATAGATGGAGGGAGTTGCAACAACTTGGCTAGCATGTAGATGGTGGAGAAGCTATCTCTCACCACAAGACCACATCCACATCCTTACTACATCCAATGGTTCAACAACAGCGGCAAGGTTAATGTAACACGTACTGTTTGTGTGCATTTTAGTATCTCTACATATGCTGATTATGTTGATTGTGATGTGGTACCTATGCAAGCATGTTCCTTATTACTTGGTAGACCATGGCAATTTGATAAAAATTCTGTACACCATGGTAGAAACAATCAGTATACTCTTGTTCATAAGGATAAAAATATTACTTTGCTTCCTATGACTCCTGATTCCATTTTGAAAGATGATATTAATAGAGCTAATAAAGCAAAACAGGAGAAAAATAAGAGTGAAAATCATATTGTGGCAAAAGAATTTGAGCAACAAATGAAGCCTAATAATTAACCATCTACTGTTGCTTCTGAAATTAAATTGAAAAGTGCATGTTTACTTGCCACCAAATCTGATATTGATGAGCTAGATTTTAGCAAATCTGTTTGCTATGCTTTTGTGTGCAAAGAGGCATTATTTTCATTCGAGGACGTGCCTTCCTCTTTGCCCCCTGCTGTCAATAACATTTTGCAGGAGTTCGCTGACGTCTTTCCACAAGACGTGCCATCGGGATTACCACCTATTCGAGGGATTGAGCATCAAATTGACTTAATTCCCGGTGCATCGCTACCCAACCGTGCACCATACCGTACATATCCAGAGGAGACGAAGGATATTATGCGTCAAGTACAGGAGCTGCTCGACAAAGGTTATATACGCGAATCTCTTAGTCCTTGTGCTGTTCCTATTATACTAGTGCCTAAAAAGGATGCTACGTCGCGTATGTGTGTTGATTGTAGAGGCATTAATTATATTACTATTCGTTATCGTCATCCTATTCCTAGGCTAGATGATATGCTTGATGAATTGAGTGGCTCTACAATATTCTCCAAAGTTGATTTGCGTAGTGGATACCATCAAATTTATATGAAATTGGGAGATGAATGGAAAACAGCATTTAAAACTAAGTTTGGATTATATGAGTGGTTAGTCATGCCTTTTGGGTTAACTAATGCACCTAGTACTTTCATGAGATTAATGAATGAAGTTTTACGTGCTTTCATTGGACGATTTGTGGTAGTTTACTTTGATGATATATTGATTTATAGCAGATCTTTGGAAGAACATTTGGAACATTTACGTGTTGTTTTTATTGCTCTATGTGATGCATGTTTGTTTGGTAACCTTGGAAGTGCACCTTTTGCACCGACCGAGTCTCTTTTCTTGGCTATGTTGTTACTCCACAGGGAATTGAGGTTGATAAAGCCAAGATTGAAGCTATTGAGAGTTGGCCACAACCCAAAACGGTCACACACATGAGGAGTTTCCTTGGCCTCGCTGGATTCTATAGGCGTTTTGTGAGAGATTTCAGCACCATTGATGCACTCTCAATGAGCTAACAAAGAAGGATGTGCCTTTTTTTGGGGTACTGCACAGGAAGAAGCATTCACGGTATTAAAAGATAAGTTGACACATGCTCCTTTACTCCAACTTCCTGATTTTAATAAGACTTTTGAGCTTGAATGTGATGCTAGTGGAATTGGGTTAGGAGGTGTGTTATTACAAGATGGAAAACCTGTTGCATAATTTTCTGAAAAAATTGAGTGGGCCTAGTCTGAATCATTCTACTTATAGTTATCCGGCCAATTACCCACAACCATCATATGCTATACCTCATGCTTCTAATGTTTTAGCACCATATGCAACTATAGGTATTCATAATTCGGCTTTGCACCTTCACGCTAATAGCTGAATAATTGAAAATTCTATAAGATCACATGTGCCTCCACCTAGTACCATAGCATATAATGTTTCCCCTGCACAATTACAGAATTTCGGTGACATCTCGTTACCGAAAGAGTCTAAAAGTGTAGGGGGGCAATTCTATCCAGATTGGGTCATTAAGAAAAATCTTATGTCTTTTTGGGACGAATGCAATGTTGTTCTAAATGAATTAATAATAGAGGGAAAGCCTATTAATTCTGCTGCAATACAAGGTAGATTATGTCAAAAAGAGAATGCATTGAGTGTGGATAGAATTATCAAAAAGAGTGGTGATTCGGATAACAAAGTTAATTCGGTTATTGAAAAGACCGAATCAAATATTACGTATGTTGAATCTGTTCTAGAAAACGAGGACAACAAGGTGATGGGGAGCTATTCAAAAGAGGAACAACATATCGTTCAAGTAACGCAACCATCATGCTTTCCCAACGTGTTTGAAAAGGTATGTCTAGCAAGTGATTTACCTATCCTTCGATTTGGTCACAACTTTGTTGTTGATGCTTCTATAAGAAAAATTCTCGTAAGTAATTTTGAAAGACCAATGAAGAAGGGTAATTTACTTGTTAGCAACAAAATTGTTATGGAACATATCGGTCAACCTATTGTGCCATTTGCAAAGACCGATAGTGATTTATTATTGCAGCCAAAGTTTTTCCCATTGCTTTATTTAAAATTCATATCTAATTGGGTAGCTTTGCTTGCTTCATACTTGGCTTACACATGGCCTCAATTGAGACATGTATATTCTAACTACTTTGATTTCAGAAGTCTAAAGCCAAGGTTATACTCTGTTGAGAAAACCGATGATGGTATAATTTTCTTTTCAAAGACATCGGACATAGAGTGCAAAACACAATGCATAGCCGAATGGGGTAATGCAAAATTTGAAGCATTCGTTTGCTTAACTTCAAAGCCGTTCTCACAGCAAGATCGGCTAGAAAGTAAAAAGTTTACCTTCAATTCAAGTATGTGTGATGAAATATTTGATTTATTGCTGAAAAATAATTACATTAGAACCCTTGATCACCGTGTCAAGCCATTAGTCCAAGGACGAATATATTGTAAGTTGCATGATTCGTCCAAGCATAATCTTGAGGATTGCAACATGTTTCGTCAAATAGTTAAATCGTCCATTGATGAAGGACGATTGAAATTTGTTGAGACACCACGAGATGACCAGTCTATTCCGGTTGGTCCTGATGGCAAAAGGTTTTTGCATCGGCTAATACAAGTCGATCCATTTAAAGAGAAGGTAAAAGTTGCAGCTGACGGGATCAAGCTTTCAAGTAAAGAAGTTGTTGAAGAGCATAATGAACATAAACTTGAGGGCGAGAATTCCATCGAAGCTACAATGAAGACACCAAGGACTGGGGGGCAGCAAGCAAAGTCAATGATCTATGAAAGCAAACCAATAGAAAGCAAAGGCCGAGGTAAGCACAAAGGTAAAAGGTCGAAAGTCACTTTCACGCAACTCTTGGAAAAATATCAAAAGAAGAGTGAACATAAGAATGCTTGTCGGCCAAATCATGCAAAGAAACCAGGATCACCCCCAAGGCGCAAATATGAGGATCGGTATTGGCAAAGTGAGAATTTTCATGCAACATATTCGTATCCTTATTTTGGGCCGCCAATGCCAATACCGTGGATGCCTCTCTATTCTCATGTAGATCCATATCCATCATGGGACATGTATGATACAAGGGCACATTTTCCATCTTATTTTAAACCATCTCATCAATATTATGCAGCTCCGAGAAGATCAACATTTGAACAATCACATGTTAAAGACCATTTCAATAAAAAGGAATAGGTCTGGAGCCCATGGACGAAAAAAGAGGTGGTCAAGCAAGTATATCGGGTCAAGAAAGATGGTCGTAAGTGTGCTACTTCAGATTCGATCTCAAATGACAAAGAGCCAATTAAAGTGTTGACATTGGCTACAAAAGGCAAGTAAAGCAATCAACTGTTGAAAATCAAAGTGCCAAGTCTGAAGAAAAGGAGTTGAGAGTGCACAAGGTAGAATAAGAGTTGCCATTGCTTCAAACAAAATGGCAACCGGGGTGCCCACTCGGCTTATCTTATTGGCAAAAGAAGAAATTACAAAAACTTAGTGCACAAGAGCTTGAAAAGAGAAACATGGCATGGGTTCCCAAAGGAAGTACTCAAAAGAAGAATGGTGTGCAAGCTTCCTTCGAAAGAAGTGTGACAAAGGTAAAGAAGGGAAAGAGTGAAAATTATGAACGACCAAGCCGAAGGTTTCAACGTCCTCAGTGCACGCATTATCCACATTCTCCAATTATGCCATTTATGCCGACGACATGGAATTCATCCTCAGGTATGACTGGTTACCCTTCATGGACTTATTTTGATCCATGGATGCAATATAACTTCTTACATCATGCAAGGGTTTTACCATATCATCATTCGTTTGATTAGCAGCATTTTGTTGCTGATCCATATGGACGATATATAATTATCGACCTAAGCATATAAATGGCCGATGGAGTGTTGATATCGTCCTTAGAACCAACAAGGTACAAGTTATTTTTCGGCACGGTAGCTTTGCCGAAAAACAGGGGGGCATGTGTTGATGCTCAAAAATGGCATGATCGCAAAGAGTGACTTGAGGCTATAATGGAATGGGGTTAAAATTATGACTTCATGTCACCATTTGATGGCCCTCGTCAAGATGATCGAAATAAATATGAAGATGGACCGAAACGGAGCTCAAGTGCAAAAGATATGACAATTTCGGAGATACCCGTGTTGACATCAGATTAGAAAATGGCATGAAACCTAATTAATATGGCCTCGGATGAAAAAGTCTTCAACAGCAAAGTTCTTCGCCTCGTCGAAACGGACGTTTTTTATATAAAAATCGTCTTAATCCGAGATCGTATGCAAAAGTTACAGGCAAAACTGTGCGCTGCAGTCATGTTTGGCCGGATCATCCGGGCCGGGGTCCGGATCATCCGGGAAATTGAAGCACCAACGACAACAGAAGGTTTACGCTGAAGCCGGATGATCTGGGTCTACTCCCGGATGATCCGGGTGAGGCCGCACAATCCGGATAATCGTCCGGACGTCCGGACAGTTTTTTCTGCTGCAGACTTTAGAAACGGACCAAAACACCCTCAATATGGCCTCAGATCGAAAAGTTTTCAACATGAAAGTTGTGTGTCTCGTCGAGGCGGTTGATTTTGATATAAAAATCATCTTAATCCGAGTTCGTATGAAAAAGTTACAGCCCGATTAGTGGACTGCTGTTAGAAATCTGGGCTTGGCCGGATCATCCGGGCCTAGAGCCGGATATCCGGGCCGCAGGACGTGAGAAGTCTGAATTTGGTTAGATTTTGATGATTTGAACGACAAGGCAAGTCCTTTTCTTGTACGGGAAGTCCATCCGCCTCTTATATAGACACGAGGTGACGGTCGATTGAACAACACACAATCGACATATCAATCTACCACTTTTACCTTTACCTTTATCCTCTCCCTTGTTCTTCTTCTTCCTCGTTCTTCGTCTGTTCTTCTTGTTGTAGGGCGGTGAACCTCGAGGCCCTAGGGGTGATCAGGTCGACCTAGGGCAGCCCATAGCCGTCGTGCGTCCAGACGGGGTACCTCCCGGGCGCGTGGGGTTTCGGGTCTATAAAAGCGCCCGCCGGATTGTCTTGCGTACCGCGCTTTCGGCGGATCTCCTTCGATGTGAGCTGCGGTGCATCACCCTCGGCGTTGGAGGTACACGGTGACGTGTTCGTATGCGAACAAGATCAAGTCGAGAGCTGCAAATATCTTCGTTTTTGAAGGTCAGACGTCAAACTTAGAACCCCATAGTTTAGCTAAATTTTCGCTTTCTCTTGCTAGGTGGTCGGCACATGTGGCTCATCCAACCTCATAACCAAACTTGTACTCCCTCCGTTTCTTTTTACTCCGCATATAAGATTTGGTCAAAGTCAAAGTCACAAAGTTTGACCAAATTTATATTGAGAAATAAGAACATATATAATACTAAAACTATATATTATGAAAATATATTTCATGACGCATTTGGTAACATTGCTTTCATATTGTGAATGTTGATATTTTTTAATATAAAGTTAGTCAAACTTTACAAAGCTTGACTTTGACCAAACTTTATATGCAGACTAAAAAGAAACGGAGGGAGTATCTCACTATGTGTGGAATTTACTGAATGAAGCTTGGTTTTACCCAAAAAAATCAAAAACAAAAAACACTAAAAAACAAAAAACAAAAACAGAGGTAAGGGCGTCGAACGAAAAAAAAGGAAAAAAGGACGCGCGAATTTGGATTAAGCTCGACGGGACCTATTTATACACAAGTTTTTTTTGATAACTATTTTTATACACAAGTGAGTTTCCCCAAATCTCCTCGCCCCGATGGTCTGAAACTCGGAAGACTGCAATCAGTCCCCCCCTCGGCCTCCGCCTCGCCCCGGGTGTCTAAACTCGAAACCAGTACAAGTAGCAATCAGCCCCCCTCCGGTCTTCCCAAATCGCCTCGCTCCGGGTGTCTGAAACTCGAAACTAGCAGAAGTAGCAATCTGCCCCCCTCCGGCGTCCACCAATCTCCGTCTGAAATTCGAGGGGAAAGGCGCGCAAGGGATTTAATCGGATTGCAGAAACCAGACCAGACCAGGGGATTTCCCAGACCAGGCGGGTTTGCTTTCCTTCCCTTCGATCTGGAACAGCATATCATTTTTCTCTTCTCCTATCCCTTGCGAGGGTATCCCTCTGTTGCTTGGTCATATACAGTGCTAAGTGTGGCGTTAGGGCCGGGAAAACGCTTTGTCTGCTTTCGCTGGGATTCCTGGGACCGATACTAGGTTTCCTGGGATCTCTTGCCAGAGCCTTGTATGCAAAATAGCTCCATACTGAGATTGGGCGATGTATTAGTATCGCTTTAGACCTCGATAATTGCCAAACATTGATCTTTTTTGTGGCTGATTTTGTTAACTGCGTAGGCCGCAGGATATTGATATCTTTGTATGATTCACAGGATGGTGGGAAATCGGCGCAAATCACAACAGCTCCGCACTGATCCACTGCTTTGTTCAGGCCACTCATCAAATCTGAAGGAGGAAGCTGATGACGAAGGCTACCTAAAGCCTGCTGATGCTTCTGATCGTGAGTTGATACCGCTTGTTCCCTCTTCGTTGGCAGTCGTGGAGCCTTTAATTTATACATCTATCTTGTATTGCGACCATATTTGAATCACCGACACATTTTGCTCCATCACGTGTATGCAGTTCGGCATGCCCTTTCTCATGTGAAAGTAAAGGAGGAGATTGCTGATGACCATAGCAAGCCCATCTTGGATGGTGAGTGGGCACTCTTCCCTTGCTGCAGCGTTCCTTATACTATATTTGTTCTCTGTCTTCACTCTGCATAGAGATTTGTTTGCTTGCTCTTTTCTGTTTGTTTTGTGCCCGCCAGTGCACCCATATGTGCCTCCAGGGCAACATTTGTGTATCTATTTGCTGAATTTAGGTTGCGGCATGTAGTCATTCAAGTACAATTCTAATATAGCAGGCCCAAGCACTATTTCCTTGTAGATTCATAGTGGGGTGTGTGTGCGGCAGCTGCGACTTCGTTGCACCAAGCACCATTTCCTTGTATTTGTACAATTTCTCTCTATCTTAATACATAGGCGCACAGATCTCCTGCATGTTCCCGAGAAAAAAAGGAGGCCCAGTTAGTTGATTTGTCTGATGAATATAAGAATGCTGATGATGCCCTGGTTCTCTTTCCTCATTGCGGTAACACTGATTTGCAGGGTGCAAAATGGTGCATGTCCGGCAGAGGAGGCCAGTGGGGAGAGGCCATCGGGGCAAGTACGGCAATGACAGTCGCTATGCATACATCATGTCAATAGTGCATCAACTGAAGTTGTCCCCTAACAGTTTGCTCTCAGGAGCTGAAGGAAGGCTATTCCATAATGTATTTAAGCACCTGATTGATGCAATTGTATCTTCTCAAACTTCTGGTATGAACAAAATATGTTTTTTCTCATGAAATTACGCTGCACTTTTTTCACAAGAAAACATGCTACCCACTTTCTGTCTAACATTTATACGGTAACTCCAAACTAGGGAGCGACGAAGGGACTATACAAATGGATATTGGTTTGGATGGGTGCAACTCTTTAGTGCCGCTTATCAGTCGAGAATGTCTCCTAAAGAAAATCTTGACGATTCTGCTTGGCATGGCATGTCGGCGCCATTATAATCCACCATCAGAAAGTGAAGTTGTGTACTATAGAGAACTTAAGCGACATATCAGATGTGTGATTGCATACCATGAAGCGAATGGGAAATCAGAAGGTAATTCAGCGCAATCTTCTTCACTAAACTGAAACACTGCAAGCCATATGAAATTATTGAGGATGTGTTGTGATGGTCTGTTTGATTCTGTTCTTGTTTTGACATGTTCTTTGGCCTTTTGACATTGATCCTTCACAGATGTCCGGTGGGCATATTCGAAGGATCCGGCAGGCTATCATAGTTTGTCATGCTCACAAACAATATCAGCTGTCGAGGAACTTACAGAGTTAACAGGTTCTCTTGCAGAGTTGATCCCGCAGTTTCAGGAGTTGAGCCAGAACAATGGTAAGTGAAGTTCATATTTACTCAATGGCAGTCGTTCTTCTGTTTCTGTGTATAGGGATAATAATAACTTGACTTGTTAATGGACGGGATGGCCTCTTCGGTATAGTTGACGTTATTCTGGGTATCCTCTTCACGGCACTTCCCATGATGATTATTAGTACATATTTTCCAAAGTTATAAATAGTGGGCTATGGAAATAGCGACTGCCTCAAAATGTGCTAAATTGGTGCTATGACGCTGCTGAATGGTGCTAAAGCCGCTAAGTTGTACACATTAGTGTGATGCCCCTCGAAACGCCATAGTGGCACTATGCTATAGCCTGCTATTTACAACTTTACGTTTTTCTTGTGAATATAGATTTGCGGATTGCGAACAAATGAACGTGCAACTGAAAACCAGCCATGGAAATTCCTTCCATTCTCTTGCAGAGCTTTAGGACTGTTTTTTTTCTTTTCTTTTTCTGCCTAGGAGTTTTGGTATATCTGGCTACCACTTAACCCAAACCATGTTTCTTTCTTTCCTGTAAGAATAGTATCATTCAGTTTGAGTATTAGTTTGCTGGTAAGTATATTGCTCTGTTCCTAAATCCCTATGATAGCCGATGCAAGAAGGTTATAGAATTTCTTCATTTCTCTCTGACATTACTGCAAGTAGTTGCATGTATCTTTTCCTTTGTAATTCCTATTGGCTATTACTATTATTCTAAAGCCATATCTGCAAAATCTTTCCTTGATTTGCAGTGTCAGCACCTGATATCTCTATGCATGTGAGGATGGATTTGAAATCTCTGCCTGAACCAAATTGGAGTGTTGAAAAGACCAGCGCATTCTACTACAGCAAGTTGATTTTGGTTCTGCATGATCTTAAATGTTCTGGCCTGGTAGGTCTGTCTCCTAAGAGCAACGAGAAGAAATCTATTAACACTTTACTGGATTATGTAACATCGACCAATTTACATGTAAAGAAAGGTAGAGTGCTAATAACTCTTGCTGAACCGTTGTGGTGCTGCAAACTTTCTACTCATTTAAAAAAATGGTTTGCTTGCAGAGTGTGAAATGTGCGACCCCTTGTGTGTATGTGAACCAGTGGGTGCTACTACTCGGAAGCGAGGAAGAGGTACTCCTCTTACCATTGGATTGCTGTCTGCCATATTTTCTTCATTTTTCTTCACCATGCTTTGCTGAATTGCAAACTTGTATCTTGTTTTTGTCTCTTATAAAATGAGTTATATGCATTGTTACAGACTAGGGTTTCTCATTTATTTTGGATGCAACACAACAATGCATGCTTGCAGTTGGTTCAGTAGCTTATATACGATAAGAGCATTGTCTAATCACCATGTTTTCTGTCAGACATATTGATGGACAACGATGACGATGATGATTTTTACCCAATTGGTCCAGTGATGCATACAGCAGATTTTTTTGATGGGAAATTGGATGAGTACATGAAACAGTTGAGGAAAACCTGCTTAAGGTTAATGAAAGACATTATGGGCAAGCTGGAACGTGTCGGTTACCCCTTCACCTTATTTCACAGGGATGATAATAATATTATGCTCGAATGGTTGAAGAAGGTGAAGTTTAGTAGACTGAGCCATTCTGCAAATGACGTTCATCAGTCTGTCTTACTTGCGCGCTATGCTGCTTCACTTGTTCAAGGAATCTCTTCTTGCGTAGAAGATGCATGTGCCGAGTTGACTGATATTTTGAGAAGACGGCAGCACTACTATGAATTTGCACCTCAGGCTCTTCTAGTGTTATTGCTTTCAGATTGTGGTAAGTTCATTCTAGCTTAACACCACTACTGAGGTGCACTAGCTGAGACATTTTATAGGATGGATGTCCATCATTTCACAAGCCTTGTTGTCCAGAATAGCCGAGCTACTATGCAGCTTGGGGTGACTTTCTGGGGGATATGTTTTTATATTTGTACTGAATTTATATAATTGGTTAATGACGTTGTGGTGGACTAATATTTATTTAATGCCAGGCGCATTTAGAAAAACAGGAAAGATGGCCAAACTGCAAGATGGTGAAGCTCAGACTCAGAGCTCAGATTGCAGCTCTCCCTGTCAATGTAGCGCAACTTTGACCTGTCATGATGGTGCCGAGTCCTATGACAATGGAGTGAAGTGTGGAGATAGTAACAACACCGACAGTGTGAAAATTCTGACAGGTATCTTGCAAGTCCTGAAGCATATTGGAACATCGGATGCACTCGGCCCACCGTCCCCGAGCGAGGTGATAATACTAGACCAGATCCTGGAGCATGTCTGCCTGTGCATCGATGGCTTTCTGTGTGCAAAGGCGTACCAGAAGGAAAGAGAGTTGAGGCGCACCCCGTGTCACAAAGTTGGTAAGCATTGCGCCGCTGCCCGTCCCACATTCAGCCTTATCTAGCTGCGCATCAACTGAAGTTTTGTATGTGATGTTTGTGTTGTTGCAGCTTCCGAGCTTTCTCGCATCAGAAACAACAATGGAGTTCCCAAATATTTCTATCCTGGGTGTGTGTACGGGGTGGAAGGCATGTCTGAGAGGTTAAAACAGCTGCAAGAGGGCTTTAATCTCGTGATAGAGGCATTGCAGAAAGTAGAGATTATCTAGAGAAGTTCCTTGTGTCCTGAATCCCGATCAATCTATTCATGTTCCCAATCCTTTGGTTGGTGAACATTATTTGTGAGTTGTATTGTTTAGATGAGTTTGTCAGTTGTGTTGGAATTTTATCTTGCGATTCCTTCTGGCTACATAAATTTATTTATGTTTCTAGTCCTTTGATTGATGAACATTCATTTGTTGTTTGCAGTATGGTTTTCTGTGGTTAAATTTGATTGAAACGGTAGTACGATCTCTCAAGCAGCTGCCTCCTCCCCTGAGAAAAGGCCAGGGTTCCTCTGCCTCTTGCCTGCGCTGCCGCTTGTCTGCTGCGCCGCCGCTTGTTTGCCTCGTCTCTAGTGGCGTTAGGGTCATGGCGGCGTGGTGAATCTCGGCGGAAGGGCTTTGCTTTTAGATAAGACAGATGGGGGCGGCTTCCTGAAGATTGAATAAGGTTCTCTTCATCTAGTTCCTGTCTCGGTGGTGTGTCTATCATCGTTGGTGGGAGTGTGGATGGTGTGTCTTCGATGGATCTGTTCTTGGTGCATTTGCTCGGATATGGCCGTAGTTTGTTTACGTTCATGTGTCTTCAAGTTGGATTCTTTTGATCTACGCTACTCTTCATCGGCGGCTGTTGTTCTACTCTACAACAAGTTTTGTCCGGCTCCAGCAAGGGAGGGGTGATGACGGCGGCGCGCCTTCGGCTCGTTTCAGTACTTGTATTCGTTGGTAGGTGGTCTACAAATCTGGATCTAATTATTATTATTATTGGTGTTCATTGTGCTGAGGAACATTGCATGGAAAACAAAAAAAAAAAAATTCTACGCACAAGCAAGATCTATCCATGAAGATGCATAGCAATAAGGGGAAGAGTTTGTCTACGTACCCTCGTAGACCGTAAGTGGAAGCGTCTAGCAACGCGGTTGATGTAGTCGAACTTCTTCGCGATCCAACCGATCAAGTACCGAACGTACGGCACCTCCGCGTTTAGCACACGTTTAGCTTGGTGACGTCCTCGCCTTCTCTTGATCCAGCAAGACGCATGAAGTAGTAGATGAGTTCCGGCAGCACGACGGTGTGGTGGTGGTGATGATGAAGCTATCTCCGCAGGGTTTCGCCTAATCACTATGAAAATATGACCGAGGGACGAAACTGTGGAGAGGGGCACCGCACACGGCTAAGACAATTTTCTCGGCTTATGTGTGGTGCCCCCTCCACATATATAGGTGGGGGAGAGGGAGGCAGCTAGGCGCACCCCTAGGGGCCGGCGGCCAGCCCTAGGGCTCCTGCCCTGCTGTGCCCCCTTTCCTTGTATGTGTGTGGGAGGAAGGCAGGGGAGGGTGGCGCCCGCCCTTTCCTTTCTCACCTGAGGAGGGAAAGGCAGGAGGGTCCACCTCCTCCCCTTTCCTTCCCCTAGGGCCGACCGGCCATGGAAGGGGCGCACCAGCCCCCTTGTGGGCTCGTATGTCCCTTCCTTAGCCCATTAGGCCCATACACATACCGGGGTGTGTCCAAAACCCCTTCCGATGACCCGATGACTACCCGGTGCACTCCAAAACTTTTTCGGTGTCCGAATATCATCGTCCTATATATCAATCTTTACCTCTCGACCATTTCGAGACTCTTCGTCATGTTCGTGATCTCATCCGGGAGTCCGAACATCATTCGGTCACCAAATCTCACAACTCATATAACACTATATCGTCAACGAACATTAAGCGTGCGGACCCTACCGGTTCGAGAACTATGTAGACATGACCGAGACACCTCTCCGGTCAATAACCAATAGCAGAACCTGGATGCCCGTACTGGTTCCTACATATTCTATGAAGATCTTTATCGGTCGAACCGTTATGACAACATACGTAATTCCCTTTATTTGTCGGTACGTTACTTGCCCGATATTCGATCGTCGGTATCTCTATACCTAGTTCAATCTCGTTACCGTCAAGTCTCTTTACTCATTCTGTAATACATCATCTCGTACTAACTCATTAGTCATATGCTTGCAAGGCTTCTTATGATGTGTATTACCGAGAGGGCCCAGAGACACCTCTCCGATACTCGGAGTGACAAATCCCAATCTCGATCCATGCCAACTCAACAAACACCTTCGGAGATACCTGTAGATCATCTTTATGATCACCTAGTTACGCTGTGACGTTTGATAGCACACAAGGTATTCCTCCCGTATCTAGGAGTTGCATGATCTCATGGTCGAAGGAACATGTATTTGATATACAAGAAAGCAGTAACAATAAACTGAACGATCAAATGCTAAGCTAACGGATGGGTCTTGTCCATCACATCATTCTCCCAATGATGTGATCCCGTTATCACATGACAACTCATGTCTATGGTTAGGAAACCTTAAGCATCTTTGATCAACGAGCTAGTCTAGTAGAGGCTTACTAGGGACATGGTATTTGTTTATGTATTCACACATGTATTTAAATTTCCAGTCAATACAATTATAGCATGAATAATAAACCTTTATCATGAATAAGGAAATACAAAATAATAACAACTTTATTATTTCCTCTAGGGCATATTTCCATCAGTCTCCCACTTGCACTAGAGTCAATAATCTAGATTACATTGTAATGAATCTAACACCCATGGAGTCTTGGTGCTGATCATGTTTTGCCCACGGAAGAGGCTTAGTCAACGGGTCTGCCACATCCAAATCCGTATGTACTTTGCAATTTTCCATGTCTCCATCCTTGACCTTTTCACGAATGGAGTTGAAGCGTCTCTTGATGTGTTTTGTTCTCTTGTGAAATCTGGATTCCTTCACGAAGGCAATTGCTCCAGTGTTGTCACAAAATATTATCATTGGACCTGATGCACTAGGTATTACTGTTAGGGAACGTTGCATGGGAAACAAAAAAAATTCCTACAAACACCCAAGATCAATCTAGGAGATGCACATCTACGAGAGGAGAGTTGGATCCACATACCCTTGTAGATCGCTAAGCGGAAGCGTTCAAGAACGCGGTTGATGTAGTGGTACGTCTTTGCGATCCAATCACGATCCGTCCCGCGAACTCCGATCTAGTGCCGAACGGACGGCACCTCCGCGTTCAACACATGTACGGCTTGATGACGCCTTCACCTCCTCGATCTAGCGAGCGAAGGTGAAGTAGTAACTCGAGTCCTCTGGCAGCACGACGGCATGGTGGCGGTGGTGGTGGAGGAATTGCGGCAGAGCTTCACTAAGCACTACGCGTATTAGGAGAAGAGCTACGGGGGATGAGGGGCAGCGCCAAGGCGTGTAAGGGTGCGGCTGCCCTCTCTCTACCTTTCTATATATAGGGGAAAGGGGGAGAGGGGGCGCCCCTAGGAGATCCCATCTAGGTCCGGCGGCCACAAGACGGAAAGCCTAGATGGGTTTCCCCCCTAGGAGACTTGGCCCTCAAGGCAAAGTGGTGGGAACCCTAGGGATGGCACCCCCACCTCCTCTGGCAACGTGGAAAGGGGTGAGGGGGGGGGGGGCACAACCCCTAGTGGGCTGGTTTTCCCCTCCCCTTGGCCCATGAGCCCCCCAACACTTGTCGGGGCTCTCGAAACCCCTTTCGGTCATGCTGGCCATCACCCGGTACCCCCGGAACACTTTCGGACTCCAATACCCTTCGTCCAATATATCGATCTTCACCTCCGGACTATTCCAGAGTTCCTTGTCACGTCCGGGATCTCATCTGGGACTCCGAACAACTTTCAGTAACCACCATAATGACTCAACTATACTAATATCGTCACCAAACATTAAGTGTGTAGACCCTGCGGGTTCGAGAACAATGCAGACATGACCGAGACACCTCTACGGTCAATAACCAATAGCAGGACCTGGATGCCCATATTGGTTCCTACATATTCTACGTGATCTTATTGGTTGAACCTCGATGTCAAGGATTCAGATAATCCTGTATGTAGTTCCCTTTGTCTATCGGTATGTTACTTGCCTGAGATTCGATCGTCGGTATCTCCATACCTAGTTCAATCTCGTTACCGACAAGTCTCTTTACTCATTCCGTAATACAAGATCCCGCAACTAACTCCTTAGTCACATTTCTTGCAAGCTTCTTGTGATGTTGTACTACCGAGAGGGCCTAGAGATACATCTCCGTCCCATGGAGTGACAAATCCCAGTCTTGATCCATGCCAACTCAACAGACACCCTCAGAGATACCTGTAGAGCACCTTTATAGTCACCCAGTTACGTTGCGACGTTTGGTACACACAAGGTACTCCTCCGGTGTCAGTGAGTTGCATGATCTCATGGTCATAGGAACATATACTTGACATGCAGAAAACGATAGCAATAAACTTGACACGATCATATGCTACATTCATAGTTTGGGTCTCGTCCATCACATAATTCTCCTAATGATGTGATCTCGTCATCAAATGACAACTCATGTCAATTGCTAGGAAACCACAACCATCTTTGATCAACAAGCTAGTCCTGTAGAGGCTGACTAGGGACATATTGTTGTCTATGCACCGACACATATATTTGAGTTTTCGATCAATACAATTCTAGCATGGATAATAAACGATTATCATGAACAAAGAAATATGATAATAACCAATTTATTATTTCCTCTAGGGCATATTTCCAACAGTCTCCCACTTGCACTAGAGTCAATAATGTAGTATTACATGGTAATGAATGTAACACTCATGCAGTCCTGGTGTCGATCATGTTTTGCTCGTGGAAGAGGTTTAGTTAACGAATCTGCAACATTCAGATCTGTGTGTACTTTGCAAATGTTTATGTCCTCCTCCTTGATCAAATCGCGGATGGAACTGAAGAGTCACTTTATGTGTCTGGTCCTCTTGTGAAACCATGGTTCCTTGGCTAGAGCAATGGCACCAGTGTTGTCACAGAACAAAGTCATTGGGTCCAGTGCTGTGGGCACAACCCCAAGATCTATCATGAACTGCTTCATCTAGACAACTTCCTTCGTTGCCTCCAAGGCAGCTATGTACTCCGCTTCGCATGTAGAATCAACTACCATGCTTTGCTTGGAACTGCACCAGCTTACCGCTCCCCCATTAAGAATATATACGTATCCTGTTTGAGACTTAGAGTCATCCAGATCAGTGTCAAAGCTTGCATCGACGTACCCTTTACGATGAGCTCTTGATCACCTCCATAAACGAGAAATATTTCCTTAGTCCTTTTCAGGTACTTAAGGATATTCTTGACCGCTATCCAGTGTTCCGTTCCAGGATTACTCTGAAACCTTCCAGCCATACTTATGGCAAAGCTGACATCTGGTCATGTGCACAACATCGCATACATGATAGAGCCTATGGTTGAAGCATAGGGGATGCCACTCATCTTTTCTCCATCCTCTGTAGTCGCTGGGCATTGAATCTTACTCAACTTCACACCTTGCAAAACAGACAAGAACCCCTTCTTGGACTGATCCATTTTTTAACTTGTTCAAAATCTTATCAAAGTATGTGCTTTGTGAAAGTCCTATTAAGCGTCTTCATCTATCTCTATAGATTTTGATGCCTAATATGTAAGCAGCTTCTCCTAGGTCCTTCATTGAAAAACTCTTGTTCAAATATCCCTTCACGTTTTCCAAAAGTTATATATTGTTTCCAATCAGCAATATGTCATTCACATATAATATTAGAAACGCTATAGAGCTCCCACTCACTCTCTTGTAAATACAAGCTTCTCCGAAAACTTGTATAAACCCAAACGCTTTGATCACCTCATCAAGGCGAAGATTCCAACTCCGAGATGCTTGCACCAGTCCATAAATGGATCGCTGGAGTTTGCACACTTTGCCAGCATTCTCATGATCGACAAAACCTTCCGGTTGCATCATATACAACTCTTCCTTAAGGAAACCATTAAGGAACGTTGCTTTGACATCCATCTGCCAGATTTCATAATCAAAAAATGCAGCTATTGCCAACATGATTCTGACGGACTTAAGCATCGCTACGGGTGAGAAAGTCTCATCGTAATCAACTCCTTGAACTTGTGAAAATCCCTTTGCCACAAGTCGAGCTTTATGGACGGTGACATTATTGTCCGCGTCCGTCTTCTTCTTGAAGATCCATTTATTCTGAATGGCCTTTCACCCTTCCGGTAATACTTCCAAAGTTCATACTTTGTTTTCATACATGGATCCCATCTCGGATTTCATGGCCTCTAACCATTTGTCGGAATTTGGGCCCACCATCGCTTCTCCATAGCTCGTAGGTTCATCGTTTTCCAACAACATGACCTCTAAGATAGGGTTATCGTACCACTCAAGAGTAGAACATATCATTGTCGACCTACGAGGTTTGATAGCAACTTGATCCGAAAGCTCATGATCACCATCATTAGTTTCCTCTTCAACTGACATAGGTGCTACAGAAACTTCTTTCTGCACTGCGCTACTATCTGGTTGATATGAAGGTTCAATAACCTCATCAAGTTCTATCTTCCTCCCACTCAATTCTTTCAAGAGAAACTCCTTCTCAAGAAAGGACCCGTTTTTAGGGACAAACACTTTGTCCTCGGATCTGAGATATAAGGTATACCTAACTGTCTCCTTTGGGTATCCTATGAAGACGCATTTGTCCGCTTTGGGTTCGAGCTTTTCTGGCTGAAGCCTTTTGAGATAAGCATCGCAACCCCAAACCTTAAGAAACGACATCTTAGGTTTCTTGCCAAACCATAGTTCATACGGTGTCATGTCTACGGACTTAGATGGTCACTACAAGAAATATGTCAACTTATGGCCTTCTGTCAGTGACCCTCGAAGAATTGGTCATAAATTTATGACCATTTTAGACCAATTGGTCAAAAGCTGTCTGGGGGGCTACCCTAAACCATAACGACCATTTTGGTCAGAAAGGTCATAATTTCATTAGAGGAAATGGTCGTAAAGCTAGTAGCATTATCCACTGCCTCATGCCTACCTGATAACGACCAATATAAAATGGTCACTACACTTGAGTTTGAATGAATTAGGATGATTAGGCAGCCACCTCAGCAACCTCTCTTATGTGTCACTGTCTAGGTGTCATTTTTGCTTGAGTTTTAATATTCAACAGACAGACGGGGCACACACTGACAGGCGGGACCCATTTGACAGGTGGGGCCGAGCGCTTAATTCGCCCAAAAAAGATGCACGAGGCGGGACTCAAACCCACGACCTCGCGCTTGCTTCGCTCGCATGCTACCGCTAGGCTAGAGAGGGACAGTTGCTCACATCTGGGAGTTTATCTATACATTATATAGAACTACGGCTCTCTCGTATCATTGACAAGTGGGACCTTTCGACCAGGTGGCATCGAACAGAGCAACACTGATAGGCGGGAACCATTTGACAGGTGGGTGAGCCACTGACAGGTGGGTGAGCGAGCATTTAATTCCCTAAAAAAATGTGCGCTTTAATTCCTAAAAAATGTGCGCTAGCGGGGACTCGAACCCACGACCTAGCGCTCGCTCGCTCGTTCGGTACCGCTAGGCTAGAGAGGGATTGTTGCTAATGTGTGGGTAATTTTCTATATACTATACAAAACCAGGGCTCTCTCGTATCAGTGACAAGTGGGGCCTTCCGACCAGGTGGCGGCGGATGGCATCGAACAGAGCAACACTTAGCGTTTTTCTAGGTCTTTTGACCAGGTGGCGGCGGGCGGCGGCGGAAGCAACCAGCAAGCGTCGCTCGGACGAGGGCGGGGCCGGTGGGCGGCGGCCGACGGGCGGGGGCCGGCGGCCGAAGCAACCAGTAGGGGCCGCTCGCCTTGCCCACGACCTCGCTGCAGGTGACCTCGCCCACGGCCTCGCGGCGGAAGCAACCAGCAGGGGCGGAGGCGGGGTCGGGGGCGGGGCCTGTCGTGGAATTAACACGTCAGATGTCCGGTTTAGCGGACTTAGTGGTGAGGCCGCGCATCTATGTAGTAGCTTGAGAGGGGTTGAGCGGAATCGAGAGACGCGATGCAAGACACAGATTTAGACAGCTTCGGGCCCCGGGAAACATCATCCGGTAATAACCCTACGTGCTGTTTGAGGCTAAGTCTCATTATGATCCTCGTGGTGTCGCCGGTAAACCGGCTCTTTGTGTCTAACCCTAGAAACTTGTCTAAACTTCTCCTCTAACTTGTAACTTGTCTCTTGTCTAACTTGTCCCCCTTTGGGGAGCCCTGCCCCTCCTTATATATGTTGAAGGGGCGGGTTACATGTAGAGTCCTAGTAGGATTAGGATTGCTTTATTACAAGGAGTCCTAGTCTTTCTTTCTTTGTAGGAGAATATCCCTTTGTGCTTTCTTCATAAACCGGCCCACTATTAATATAAACCGGCCTTCTGGGCCTTGGGCCTTGTAATCCATGATCCGCCTGCCGGGTCACCAGTAACTTGCCAAATATAAACCGTCTTAAGTAAAATACCAAGTCCGGCCGGGTTATAATTCCGGCCGGTTCATACCGCGGGGTATATCCCCGACAGGGCCCACGACAGGAACGGCGACCTCGCCGCTCGCGTCGCCCACGCATGGGGGACTCGCCGCTGCCGAGCATGGGGGAGTCGCCACCACCGCAAGCAGACCTCGCCCACGTATGCACCCCTCTCCTTCCCCCTCCTCTTCCCCCTCTCCTCTCTGTTGATGTCAATGATTTGATGTAGATTTGTTAGGAGAATCTTCAGAGTGATTTGATGTAGGTTTGTTGTAAGCTTGGAAAAATCTCTTGGAGATGTCATTGATGAATTTGGTAGAAATTGTGAAGAGAATTTCTGTTGATGAAATTATTAGGAGAATTGTTGTTGATGAAATTGTTAAGAATTCTTTTGGAATTAAGTCAATTGTTACTGGTAAATTATGTTGTCAGCAATCAATAGAACAGAGCTCGAGTTGGTCTTTCCCTGAAACAGGATCTTGGGGTTGATGTAGATTTGATGTTACACCTCTGAAATTTCAGCCTCAAATCCGTGAAAGGACCTGAATATTGATGTAGATTAGATGTAAACTAAGAAAACTCCCATTGATGTAGATTTGATGCAATCTTGGAAATGGCATTTATGTAAATTGATAGTGGTGTTATTGTTGGTGGTTTAACCAAATAGTTCTTAGTGGCAGCATATATTGTTATTGTTGGTTGTTTAACCACCTCTGTTTTTTGTGAACCATCATGTTTTAGTTAGCTTTTCTTTTCTCCCATGTGAAATCTATATTTCCATTTGAACTACTTTTATTGCTCCCATGTGAAATCTATAAACCATGTGAACTGGACTAAAGTAGTGAGGAATTGGAAATAGCTGAATGTTGTGCTTAGGCAGTTAGCATATAAACTTGGGTGCCTACCTTATTTTCTGGAATTTTAGCTTCCATTACTTCCATCTATTTTCATTAATTAATGTTGATGCACTTAGATTGATTTGCTAAGTTGCAACAATTTGTTGTCTTTGGCAGATGGATAGAAGCTGGATTAGACAAGGAGTTAGAAAGTTTTCGAAAGAACATATGAAAGGAGTTGATGATTTCATGGCATTTGTTCGGGCAAATTTTTCCAACGATGCTCACATTCTTTACCCATGTTGTGAATGCCTCAACCGTCCAAGAATGGATCAAGGAAGAGTGGAAGATCATCTGCTTCTTAATGGGATGTCCAGCACATATGATAGATGGATATATCATGGAGAACCTTTAGACAGACAACCTCAACATTTTGAAGCTGATACAGAGGCCCCTCATATGATGGGTGGTGGTGATGCTGGCATTGATTTCATGGAAAAGGTTTTGCGAGATAATGTTGTTTTGGAGGAAGAGGATGGGCATGAAGATGATAGGATTCCTGACCTATTGAAGGATTTGTACGATGCTGAAGATCGTGATGATGGACATAAATCATTGTTTGCTGAGGTGTTAGAGGAGGCGAAGCACGCAGCTCATGAAGGGGGTAAATTTTCAAGATTTACCTTCACCGTGAAGTTACTCCACATCAAGTCTTTCTACCGGATTAGCAATGCCGCATTCAACGCAATACTCCGTCTTTTGAGCTTGCAATTCCCTGATAGTTGTGTTCCCAAATCTTATGATGAAGCATTGAGCATAATCCGCAGGCTGGGGTTAGGTTACGTGTCAATACATGTGTGCCCAAATAACTGTGTCTTGTTTCGGAAGGATTTAGCAAAGCATGACAACTGTCCAAAATGCAATGCATCTAGGTGGAAAGATGCTGATGGGAAGAAGTTAATACCGGAGAAGGTACTGAGGCACTTTCCCTTGATACCAAGGCTGCAGCGGATGTTCATCTCGAAGAAATCATCGCGTGAAGTACAGTGGCACAAGCTGAAGCGGCAACCTGTGGACAATGAGCCGAGCCATCCAGCGGATGGAGAGGCATGGAAAGAGTTTGACAGTATACATTTAGATTTTGCTGCAGATCCAAGGAACATAAAACTTGGCATTGCCACAGATGGGTTTAATCCTTTTGGGAACATGAGCACGTCTTATAGCATGTGGCCAGTTTTTGTGGTGCCGTACAACCTGCCACCATGGGCATGCATGGATCAGTCCAACTTCATGATGTCATTGCTTATCCCGGGTCCAGATTCTCCAGGAAAGGATTTTGATGTCTTTATGGAGCCCCTCGTAGAAGAACTGCTCCAGCTCTGGACTGGTGTACCTACATACGATGCCTTGAGTCCGGAAGAAAAGTTCAATCTACGTGCCGCGATCATATGGTCCATCCATGATTTCCCGGCTCTGCACACTCTGTCTGGGAGGATCACAGCGGGTTATCAGGCTTGTGTCCATTGTGACAAAGACCCTTGCTCAAAGAGAATAAGGAACAATATCTGCTATATTGGGCACCGCCGCTTTCTTCCCCGAAACCATCGCTGGCGAAGAAGCAAATATTTTAATGGTGAGAATGAAACCCGTGACAAGCCAGCTGAATTCACTAAAGAAGAGCTGGAGCAGCAACTTGAAAAGGTGAAAGATGTGAGACCAGGAAAGCTGTCGAAGAAAAGAAAGCGTGAGGAAGGTCAATGTTGGGACCGGAGGTCTTGTTTGTGGGACCTACCATACTGGGCTGATCTGAAATTAAGGCATAATCTCGATGTAATGCACATTGAGAAAAACATATGCGAGAATCTGCTAAGGACATTTCTGAACTTTGAAGGGAAGACAAAGGACACGGTTAGTTCTAGGCTTGATTTGGAGGACATGGGCATAAGAGAAGATTTGCATCTACAACACAATGAAGATGAAGATTCATTTGAAATTCCACGAGCATGGTATACAATGAATAAAGAACAAAAGCTTGCATTCTGTGAATTCCTAAGAGCGGTGAAATTTCCAGATGGTTATGCTGCTAACCTAGCAAAGTGTGTTACTTCTGATGGATTCAAGCTTTCAGTACTGAAAACCCATGATTGTCACATCCTCCTCCAAAGGATTTTACCGGCGGGCCTCCGAGGAATCATGGACAAGGATATATATGAAGCGGTTGCTGAGCTAGGAAATTTCTTTAGAGAACTGTGCTGCAAAACCCTCAAGTTAACTGTCCTGGAAAGACTTGAAAAAGAAATCCCAATTATTCTTTGCAAGCTCGAGAAGATTTTCCCTCCAGCTTTCTTCACCGTGATGGTCCATTTGGCGATGCACTTACCCAAAGAGGCAATGCTTAGAGGCCCTATGAAATACGGTTGGATGTACCCAATCGAACGAAGGCTGCTTACTTGTAAGCGTTATGTGCGAAACACGGCAAGACCTGAAGGTTCTATTGCTGAAGCATATGTCGTTGACGAGTGCTTGACTTTTTGCTCTAGATACTTTGGTGATGTGGAAACAAGATGGAACCGGCCGGGCAGAAATAGAGAGCGGTCTGATTCGCAAAGTGGTGATGTCTCTGTTTTCAACCATGGTGTGAACTTTCTTGGAGCCTCACAATACTTGGAGGCTGGTGATGAGTATGACAAGATGGTTTTGTTTGTGCTCAGCAATTGCGCCAAGGTTTTACCATATATTGAGTACGTTATATCTTGTGTACTCATTAAATATATATTTTTTGCTTGGGTTGGCACCAGCCTAATGTTTTAATTCACATGTTTTGTTGGCATTGCAGGAAATGCAAGGAACAGTTAAATCAGGAAGAAAGCAATATCAATGTTGATAAAAGGGTTGCCAAGGTGTTTGCTAAGTGGTTTAAGAATCATGTGAGATCTTTAGCCACATGTTTTATGTTTTCTATGTTATTCACCCATTGTTAAATACCATTGTTTGCTAAATGGTTTATTTGTGCAGATTGGAAAGTTGCATGAGGAGAAGAAGGTCAGTGATGATCTATTTGCTTTGGCATGCTTACCGAATAAGCGAGTGAGAGTGTATTCAGCATGCATTGCTGACGGTGTTCGGTACCACACCGTTGACCGCGAGGAAAAAAGGAAGACACAGAATAGTGGAATCGTCACTGAGGGGTCACATGATGGTGAGATCATTGACTTCTATGGTCAGTTGAGAAGCATCGTAGAGTTGCAGTACAACTCTAGTGGAGGCATCCATCGCTCGGTTGTCTTATTTCGCTGTGACTGCTTTGAGCTTGGTAGCAAGAAGAGGAGAGACTCTTTTGTCAAATATGATGGCCACTTCAAAAGAATCAACACTGCAAGGTGTTGGTATAAGAGTGATCCCTTTATTCTAACAACACAAGCAACAATGGTGTTTTATCTGCCAGACACTCTTTTGCACGGAAAATGGCGAGTTGTGCAAAACTTTCAGCACAGACACTTGTGGAGTGTGACTGAAACTGAAGTGGAAAAGGGCCCCGGTGATGGTGGACTAACATACCAAGATGATGACTCTACGGAAGTTCCGTTGCAAGCTGATGATGACTCTATGGAAGTTCCGGTGCAAAGCAGAGTGCGAAGGGACCGGGAACGTGTGATCGTTGGTGCTGCAACAGTTGAAGGCATCAAGAAAAGAAGAAAGGTGGTAGAGGATGGACATGAAAGTGAGGATGAGGAAAACCGGACTGATCATACTATGCTGCAATATTGTAGTGATGATGAGGAAAACATGAGTGGGCATAGAGTTCCTTGTTTTCGTATCGACGACGATGAGTAGCGAATGGACTGGCAAATGTAAGTACTATTACTTAATGTTCTTTGTTTTGGTATCTATGGGACTGGTGACCTGATGTGATCAATCTTCTCTCCAGGTAGAAAAATCCTTGAAGATTCTAGGAGCAAAATGATGATCCTGATGGTTGTAGCAAGATGATGATCCTGATGGTTGTAGCAAAATGATGATCCTGATGGTTGTAGCAATAGTGATGTAGTTATCCTGATTCCCAGTGCTTTAAGATTCCAGCAGCAAAATTGAGATGTTATGCTTGTTGTTTTGACCTGAATTGAGATGTTATTGTAGCTGTTATGCTTGCTGTCAAAATGTTGTCTTGTAATGCAAAAGATTGCAAAATGATCATACAGAAGATTTTTCCCTATTTAAAATGTAATCCTTGCAACGACATCTTAGGTTTCTTGCCAAACCATAGTTCATACGGTGTCATGTCTACGGACTTAGATGGTGCCCTATTTAAAGTGAATGTAGCTGTCTCTAACGCATAACCCCAAAACGATAGTGGCAGATCGGCAATAGACATCATAGAACACACCATATCCAATAAGGTACGATTATGACGTTCGGACACACCATTACGCTGTGGTGTTCCAGGCGGCATCAACTGTGAAACAATTCCACATATTCTTAACTGATTGTCAAACTCATAACTTAGATATTCTCCCCCTCGATCGGATCGTAGGAATTTAATCTTCTTGTTATGATGATTCTTGACTTCACTCTGAAATTGCTTGAACTTTTCAAACGTTTCAGACTTATGCTTCATTAAGTAAATATACCCATATCTACTCAAATCATTGATGAAGGTGAGGAAATAACGATATCTACCATGCGCGTCAATACTCATTGGACCGCACACATCAGTATGTATGATTTCCAACAAGTCACTTGCCCGTTCCATTGTCTCGAAAAACGGGGTTTTTGTCATCTTTCCCACGAGGCATGGTTCGCATGTGTCAAGTGATTCAAAATCAAGAGACTCCAAAAGTCCATCAACATGGAGTTTCTTAATGGGATTTACACAAATATGACCTAGGCGGCAGTGCCACAAGAAAGTGGTACTATCATTATCAACTCTACATCTTTTGGCATCAATATTATGAACATGTGTATCATCACTATCGAGATTCAATAAGAATAAACCCCTCACAATTGGTGCATGACCATAAAAGATATTACCCATATAAATAGAACAACCATTATTCTCTGATTTAAACGAGTAACCGTCTTGCATTAAGCAAGATCCAGATATAATGTTTATGCTCAACGCAGGCACTAAATAACAATTATTCAGGTCTGTAACTAATCCCGATGGTAATCGAAGAGCGAGCGTGCCGACGACGATCACATCAACCTTGGAACCATTTCCCACATGCATCGTCACTTCGTCCTTCGCGAGCCTTCATCTATTCTGCAGTTCCTGTTTAGAGTTGCAAATGTGAGCAACCGCACCGGTATAAAATACCCAGGCACTACAACGAGAGCTGGTTAGGTACACATCAATAACATGTATATCATATATACCTTTATTGGCCCCCTTCTTGTCAGCCAGATACTTGGGACAATTCCGCTTCTAGTGACTAGTTCCCTTGCAATAGAAGCACTCAGTTTATGGCTTGGGCCCAGCCTTGGGTTTCTTCACAGGAGGAGCAACTTCTTTGCCACCTTTCTTGAAGTTTCCCTTCTTTCCCTTCCTCTTCTTGAAACTAGTGGGTTTATTGACCATCAACACTTGATGTTCCTTCTGGATGTCTGACTCAGCGACTTTTAGCATCACGAACAGCTCGGAGACTGACCTATTCATCCCTTGCATGTTATAGTTCAAGACAAAGCTTTTGTAGCTAGGTGGTAGCGATTGAAGAACTCTGCCAGTGATCGCCTCAGGCGGGAGCTCAACTCCCAACTCAGCAAGACGGTTGTAGTGCCCAGACATTCTGAGTATGTGCTCACTGACAGAAGCGTTCTCCTCCATTTTGCAGGTGTAGAATTTATCGGAGGTCTCATACCTCTCGATCCGAGCATTTTTCACAAAATAAACTTCAACTCCTGGAACATCTCATATGCTCCATGACGTTCAAAACGCCTTTGAAGTCCCGGTTCTAAGCCATACAACATGGCGCACTGAACTATTGGGTAGTCATCAACACCTCACTGCCAAACGTTCATAACGTCCACTGCCGTGGGAGCGGGTGGCGTACCAAGCAGTGCATCAAGGACATAAACCTTTTGGGCAGCCGTGAGGATAATCCTCATATTACGGGCCAGTCCACAAAATTACTTCCATCATCTTCCAGCTTAGCTTTCTCTAGGAATGCATTGAAATTCAGGGGCACTACTGCGTGAGCCATTGATCTACAACATAAATTTGCAAAGTCAACTTAGACTATTGTTCATGATAAATGAGTTCAATTAATCTTATTACTTAAGAACTCCCACTCAAATCAACATCCCTCTGGTTGTCCGAGTGTAACACGATCCAAATTCACCAACCCAAGTTCGATCATCACGTGAGATGAGGTGGTTTCAATGGTTGATGGGCCTCGAACCCCTCGTTGGTTACCCCAAGTGGAAGGTGTAAGATGCAGTAAGTAGAAGTGTTTTCCCTTAGCAAAGATACCAAGGATCGAATCCCCAGAGACTCCTAGGTTCAACAAGTAGGTGTCAATTGCTAACGGCACAATTAGCAATCAACGTGGACCTGCACACAGATACAAGTAACTTTGCTCCCAACGAGTACAGAGAGGTTGTCAATCTCTCCGGCATTGTAGTTCACAAAGGGTTAAAAGCAATATGATAGTAGTGATAGATAGTGTTTTTGCAATAGTAAGTAAATAGCGAAAAGTAAATAGTGGATGTGATCAATGATGGTAATATGGACCGGAGTCTCATGATGTTCACTAGTGATGTCTCTCTCCCAAAAGACGATAAAACAGCTATGTGAGGTAAACAAATTACAGCTGGGCAATTGACAGGACCACGAACGCAAACCAATGCTGATTACATTGCAAGAAAGGTTGAGGTTCAAAGCATGGGCGGTACGCCAAAGTAAGTAGACCGAAATCCATCAATATCTACTACTAATCATCCACCTTGAGATATCTATCCAGAACATCTCGCTGGTATTAAGTTGCGAGTCCCACCCATAGTGTAAACTCAATGCAACAGACAACTGCATTAAAAGAACTTTGCGTAAAGTAAACAATCCTTGCACCCGCGGGCACAAGCACCGTTGTTTTCCCCCTTGTGGCAACAGCACATCCCCTAGACTCATGTTTCTGTCACTCAAGCTAGTCATCGAGGGGCATGAACCCACAATCGAGCATAACGTTCCCTCTTGGAGTCACTACTTACTACTCGGCCAAAGCAATAAATAACAACGGAGAACATGCAAGAATTACTTATGAACTAAAATATAAAACAGGTGAATCAAATATATTACTCAAGATCAATCTGAACATAATCTCATAATCCATCGGATCCCAGCAAACTCAACATAGCAACAGCATAAGGATTACATAGGTGCCTCGATCATGTAGGGCAGCTCACGAGGACTAATTAGTGAAGCACAAGAACGGGAGGAGAACATCACATAGCTACTGGTCATGGACTCATGGTCCAAGGGAGACTACACACGAGTCATCCGGGAGGCGTCCATGGTGGTGGAGAAGCTCCCGGTGGTGATCCTACCCTCCGGCAGGGTGCCGGGAAGAGTTCTCCTGGTGCTCCCGATCTTGGAAGCGGCGGCGGCGGCGGAACAGAGATGGGATCGCGAAAAGAAGTCCTGTTTCGAGGGTTTCGGAGAGTCCTTTAAATATATGCCAAAGTAGGGCACCAGGGGGGGTCCTCGGGGGGCCGAGGCGCCCCCCCGGCGTGGCCCAGGGGGGGGGGGGCGCCCACAGGGCGCCTGGAGCCCCTGTGCCCCCCCAGGCTGCCCTTCGGACGTAGTGTTGTTTCCGATACGCTGATTTTTTATATATTTTTTCTGGATTTTTCTGGGCAGTTCTCGAAACGTCAAAACCTGAAATACAAAAACAGCCGAAAACAGAAACTGGCACTGGGGTGCACTGGATTAGTAAGTTAGTCCAAATATGATCAAAAGTGTATGGAAGTGTATGAATATCATAGGAATATCACCCAAAAGTGGCATGGAGCAAGCAGAAATTATAGATACGTTTTGGACGTATCAATGGTGAACATCTCCATGTTGATCATATCTACTATATGACTCGTGTTCGACCTTTCGGTCTCTTGTGCTGCAAGGCCATGTGTGTACATGCTAGGCTCATCAAGTTTAACCCAAGTGTTCCGCATGTGCAAAACTGGCTTGCACCCCTTGTATGTGAATGTAGAGTCTATCACACCCGATCATCACGTGGTGCTTCGAAACGACGAACTTTCGCAATGGTGCACACTTGGGGAGAACACAATTTTATCTTGAAATTTTAGTGAGGGATCACCTTATAATGCTACCGTCGTCCTAAGCAAAATAAGATGCATAAAAGGATTAACATCACATGCAGATCATAAGTGACATGATATGGCCATCATCTTGTGCTTTTGATCTCCATCTCCAAAGCACCAGCATGATCTCCATCGTCACCAAAATGACACCATGATCTCCATCATCATGCTGCCATCGGGGTTGTCACGCCTACCATGCTTCTACTACTATTGCTACCGCTTAGCGATAAAGTAAAGCATTACAAAGCGTTTAATGATTGACATGCAGGTCATACAATAATTAATGACAAACCTATGGCTCCTGCCGGTTGCCGTATTCATCGACATGCAAGTCATGATAAACTATTACTAAACATGATCATCTCATACATCAAATATATCTCATCATGTCTTTGGCCATATCATATCACAACATACATTGCAAAAACAAGTTAGACGTCCTCTAATTTGTTGTTGCATGTTTTACGTGGATGCTATGGGTATCTAGCAAGAACGATTCTTACCTACGCAAAGCCACAATGGCGATATGTAAATTGCTATTCAACCTTCTACAAAGACCGCCTTCGTCGAATCCGATCCAACTAAGGTGGGAGAGACGGACACCCGCCAGCCATCTTTATGCAACAAGTTGCATGTGTGTCAATGGAACCGGTCTCATGTACGTGGACATGTAAGGTTGGTCCGAGCCGCTTCATCCCACAATACAGCTGAATCAAAATAAGACTAGGGAAGGAAGCAATCTGAATATCAACGCCCACAGACTCCTTTGTGTTCTACTCGTTATGTCATCTACGCATAAACCTGGCTCTGATACCACTGTTGGGGAATGTTGCATGGGAAACACAAAAATTTTCTACGAATACCCAAGATCAATCTAGGAGATGCACATCTACGAGAGGAGAGTTGGATCCACATACCCTTGTAGAATGCTAAGCGGAAGCGTTCAAGAACGCGGTTGATGTAGTGGTATGTCTTCGTGATCCAATCACGATCCGTCCCGCGAACTCTTATCTAGTGCCGAACGGACGGCACCTCCGCAACACACGTACATCTTGACGACGCCTTCACCCCCTCGATCCAGCGAGTGAAGTTGAAGTAGTAACTCGAGTCTTCCGGCAGCACAACGGCGTGGTGGCGGTGCACTACAACAAGAACCCCCCTTTAGCAACGCATCGATGCGTTGTCCTATGTCCATATATACGTTGCTACAGTCTACACCAACGGATTTATATGCGTTGTCGTTGGTGGCGTTGCTAGAGTCTACGACAACGTATATGCATGCGTTGGTAAACAGTGTGTAGAAGCGTTGTAAGATAGCAACGTATAAAGCTAGAGCGTAACAACGCTTCATATGCGTTGTGAGGGTCATTTAAACGACTAGAAGATTTGGTAGGTCACATGAGCAATCATGGTATTTCCAGAATTAGTAGATCAATGGTGATAGTGCATAGGAGACACAACATAATGAACAAAAAAGACTCGTATATTAAATCGAATATGTTGCATTACAAATAACATGATCCAAAGTTTACAAGATGTGAAACTATCTAGTACGGAGAAGTAGCCAATTCTCGACCTTGCAACAACTTATCAGCCATTCTAAGACATAATGTTTGAAACATTGACCATGAAAATGGCATTCTAATTATCTAAGTAGCATCCCCATTCTCGACCTTGCACAACATCTGAGCCATCCATCATGAGTTTATCTTGCAATCTACAACAGCAAAGAAGCAAAGAAATGAGATGAATAACTTACGGTAGAGAAAACCAAGTTAATAGAGCAGTAAAATTTAAAGGAGGAGCCCCTTACAAAGGTAGAAGGCCGTGATATCATTAGCTCTGTACACATAAAAGGAGAGAATTGGTTCTGCACCTGACAAATATTTTGATCATTGATTTGTTATGAACAAACCTGGTACATGTCAGTTGAGTTAACATAAACCTTAATAAGAACTTACTAAGTAGAAAAAAGGTACCTCTCTTGAATTAAATCATGTGCTGACATACCACACATCCTTCGTTTGCTAGAAAGATCTGTTGTTCTATAAAAAATAAAAACATATGCAAGGTTTGGACGTACTTAAATTTGGTACAGTGGTACATGCCGACAAAACATACTTCCATGTCCAGAGAAAATAATGAACATAGGGCTAAATTTGGACGTACTTCAATTTGGTACAGTGGTACATGCCGACAAATGTTATTTACCTTAATTTTTATAGAGATGTGGTCCTAAGTAATAATCTGAATACACATAAATTTTCAACATGATTTCATTAAATAACATTGCAGATTATGCAACCTATATCTATGTAATACATAAATTATGCATCTTGCATCAACTCAAAATTATATAAACTATTATAATATATCTGTAGTGTTCCAGACTATTTTTCTATTAAAAATACCAAAATCTAGAAGTGTGAATTGCATATACTTGCAACATCAGTAGTATTGGTACTGTGTACAGAAATAAAAATAATATACACTAGCGAAAGGGTCATCACCCTTTTATGAAGTGGAAATATAAAGACTTCGATACTTGACATTATCTTAGTAAACTTATGGCATTCTATTTTTCAAACTGCCCGCATCTTCAGTTCTGAATATAAACCACTTAACATAAGAAACTGCATAAACCCTCACATGCTCATTTATTAAATTAACAAAGTTCTATAATTAATTAGGTTAAATCGAGCAACTCAAATCTTTGCTCTGTAGAGGATATGTCAAACAAGCATAGGGGAATCATGCAGTGGCCTCCTCTTTCTGCCGAAGCTTCCCCAGCTATATATGTCATGGCCGTCCCCTGAAGTAAATACCCTTGTCACCATAAAAAATTATAGTGTAATACAATCGGCCAGGGGAAAGAAAATAAGATGTGTTGTTGACATCACAACACGAATACATACACATGTTGAAAATTACAAACCTCTGAGTACGGCTCAAATTAAGGAGTATGGAATAAGAGGAATATTATGATGGAGTGATGCGTGTGGGGCTTATTCCTTTGGTATGAAGTCTGATAATGAAATAAATAAGGATTCATATAAGACTAATAAGGGGATTTGTTTTCTGAATCTAAGTAATCATGATGCCATAGATCGATGCTAGTGCTGAGTGCTGACCTGTTCCTCTAGTGTATCTTTCTCTAAGTACAAACTTCACCGAGTCTATCTTCAAGGATCTTCTAACCAATGCTCTTTGATGACATGGTCATAGCTAAGATATATCTGGGACAATATGAAAGCTGATTGAAAAAGTGTGTGATGGTCAATTTCACTTTCTAATCTTTATAATTACCTAACTGCTAGCAGCAAGAATATTAAAAACATAATGCATCACAACAAACAATGTTTTTAGAAAAAGAGGATGCAAATATTTTTCTCGAATTAACACATGGACACAGTTGCATATATCTAAATCAATAAAGCTGACCAGCAACAATTTGCACATGGTGAACTAGAATACTGAATAGGAAATTAATAGAGGCAAGCCTAAAATTAAATAACATGCCTAGAAAGGAGTCCCGGCTGCTTGGCCTCCCTTGATCTACAACACCATGGCGGACCGGCTAGTGCAGACGATGTGGTGCTGATAGGATAGATGACCTAGAACCAAGTGAGATTGGTGGAGGGGGTGAGCTGGTGGCAATGAAAAAAAAGAGGATTCTAGTACATGTACCAAGATGTGGTGGCGGAGACGGCGGGCGACCCCGTAGGCGAACTGGCGCTCCAGCTGGGCGGCATCCTACTTGGGCTAGCTATCCATCTATATGGCGATCTCGGGACGGGCGTACTGGCCGGAGAAGACGTGGCTGTGCCGCTCTGACGCGAACCTACCCCAGATCTGCAACTTTGGCAGGTCGGCTCTATAGAGCTCCTCGCCGCCGCCGGTGTCACCACCAGGCAGTTTGACCATGAAATCGCCCTCTGTAGTACCCCGGCGACAACGGCCCATCCAATTTGTTTGGAAGACATCTTGCCATGGGTGGAGAAGAAGAAACACTAGGTGGGAATAATTGTGGAGATAGAGAGGAAGACGAGGAAGAGGTGGGTACGGCCATACGGGGAGGAGGTTATCTCTTTTTTTTAGCTGGTTTTTTCGAAGGGTGGGGAGGAGGTTAGCTATTCGTGGGGAGGTGGGAGAAGTTGAGCCCGCGGCTCACCAACGCATGTTGTGTCACCGTTGCTAAGTATGCCCTCTGACTCATTCCTTTAGTACAAAGTGTGTCAAACAAATTAATAAGATTCATAACACAGATAAGGTGATAAGGTGATCTTTTTTCTCCTCAAGGTAATCAAAATGTGATTAATCGCTAATAGTGTTGTCCTATTGATCCTTGAAGGAATCCTCTTTGATGACATGGTCACAACTAGGATACATTTTGAGATAATATGGCAGCTAATTGAACGAGTCTGTGATGATCAACTTTCATTGAAAATATTAGTAAATGAGTATTCAACTACATAGCAGAAAGAAAAAATAAAAAAAATGCATCACAAAAACAGTTTGTCAGAAAAAGAGGAAGCAAATATTCCTCCAGAATTAACACAGATAGCTACTGTTCCATATATCTAAATCAGTTAGCTAAGTAGCAACAACTAGCATATGGAGAACTAGATAGTAAACAACCCTTAAATTGAACGTCTAGAAAGGAGAAACGGGTGCTTGGGTCTGCCCTGTGCTACAACAGTACTACATCGGGAAATCCAGCGCAGATCTTGAAATACTAAAATGACTAAGAATTCTAGGATCCAGAAAAGAAACATGGATGCGCTGGCGGCGCTAGTGGATCAGATCGACAGAAGGCACGGCTTGCGGCTGAGAAAGGTTGGACCGAGAAAAGAGGAGGATTGTTGTACGTACGATGATGATGTTGTGGTGGCGCAGGCAGAGGGAGACCTCGAAGCTGCGCTCAAACTAGGCGGCCATGGCGGTATCCAGCTCGAGCTGGCTCACCATCTTGATGGCGACTTTACGGACGGCGTACCAGACACGAACTTGGCCCGGATCTCAAACTTGGATAGGTCGGCGTTCCAGACGTCCTCGCCGTCTCCCCAGATCGTGGCGGCACCACCAGTTAAATCAATTCCAAAATTTCCTGCGAGAAAGATTTGGGTGAGGGGATTCTGCTGGTGTTTCTTGATCCTTTCTCGGCCCTGCATCTCAGTACCTCGCTCCGGGATAATCATGCCAAGCGACTTGATCTGCCTTTGATCGGAATACCAACCAAAAAGGTGGAGAGGAGATGATTGTGGAGACGGAGACGAAGATTAGGAGCAGCTGGGTACGGGGAGGAGGTTCGCTTTTTTAAGTGGAGAAAAGGAAGGGGAGGAGGTTAGCTTTTTTTAAGGGCTGAGAGGAGGTTAGCTATACGTGGGGAGGTGGGAGAGGTCGAGGCCAACAACGCATGATGTCACTCCGTTGCTAAATATGTGTTGGTGTAGGTATGTTCTTGTTGTAGTGGTGGTGGTGGAGGAATTGCGGCATAGCTTCGCTAAGCCTACGCGTATGAGGAGAAGAGCTACGGGAGAGGAGGGGTAGTGCCAAGGCGTGTAAGGGTGCGGCTGCCCTCTCCCTACCTCTCTATATATAGGGGGAAGGGGTAGAGGGGGCGCCCCTAGGAGATCACATCTAGGGCCGGCGGCCACAAGAGGGAAACCATAGATGTGTTTCCCCCCTAGGAGACTTGGCCCTTAGGGCAAAGGGGTGGGAACCCTAGGGGTGGCACTCCCACCTCCTCTAGAAACATGGAAAGGGGTGGGGGGGGGGCGCACAGACCCTTAGTGTGATGGTTTTCCCCCTCCCCTTGGCCCATGAGGCCCCCCAAAACTAGTCGGGCCCCCGAAACCCCTTTCAGTCATGCTAGCCATCACCATGTACCCCCGGAACACTTCGGGACTCCAATACTCTTCGTCCAATATATCGATCTTCACCTCCGGACTATTCCGAAGTTCCTCGTCACGTCCGGGATCTTATCCAGGACTCCGAACAACCTTCGGTAATGCTACCTGTTGAGCTTGCGTTATTTTTTCCTTGAAGAGGAAAGGGTGATGCAGCAAAGTAGCGTAAGTATTTCCCTTAGTTTTTGAGAACCAAGGTATCAACACAGTTGGAGACTACACGCAAGTCCCTCGCACCTACACAAAAAATAACAACCTTGCAACCAACGCGATAAAGGGGTTGTCAATCCCTTCTCAGCCACTTGCAAAAGTGAGATCTGATAGAGATAATAAGATAATTATTTTTGGTATTTTGTTGTATAGCTTGAAAAGTAAAGATTGCAAAATAAAAGAACAATAAAGATAACTAGTTGATGGAGGATTAATATGATGGAAGATAGACCCGGGGACCATAGGTTTCACTAGTGGCTTCTCTCAAGATATCATATTCCACGGTGGGTGAACAAATTACTGTCGAGCAATTGATAGAAAAGCGCATAGTTATGAGAATATCTAGGCATGATCATGTATATAGGCATCACGTCCGTGACAAGTAGACCGAAACGATTCTGCATCTACTACTATTACTCCACACGTTGACCGCTACAGCATGCATCTAGAGTATTAAGTTCATAAGAACAGAGTAACACCTTAAGCAAGATGACATGATGTAGAGGGATAAACTCATGCAATATGATATAAACCCCATCTTTTTATCCTCGATGGCAACAATACAATACGTACCTTGCTGCCCCTGCTATCACTAGGAAAGGACACCGCAAGATTGAACCCAAAGCTAAGCACTTCTCCCATTGCAAGAAATATCAATCTAGTAGGCCAAACGAAACTGATAATTCGAAGAGACTTGCAAAGATATTTAAATCATGCATATAAGAATTCAGAGAAGAATCAAATATTGTTCATAGATAATCTTGATCACAAACCCACAATTCATCAGATCTCGACAAACACACCGCAAAAAGTATTATATCGAATAGATCTCCGAGAAGATCGAGGAGAACTTTGTATTGAGATCCAAAGAGAGAGAAGAGGCCATCTAGCTAATAACTATGGACCCGAAGGTCTGTGGTAAACTACTCACAACTCATCGGAGAGGCTATGGTGTTGATGTAGAAGCCCTCCGTGATCGATTCCCCCTCCGGTGGAGCTCCGGAAAAGGCCCCAAGATGGGATCTCACGGGTACAGAAGGTTGCGGCGGTGGAAATAGGATTTCGTGGTGCTCTCAGATATTTTAAGGGTATATGCGTATATATAAGAGGGAGAAGTACGTCGGTGGAGCCACGAGGGGCCCACGAGGGTGGGGGCGCGCCTACCCCCCCGGGCGCGCCCTCCTGCCTCGTGGCCACCTCGGGGCTTCCCATATGTGTACTCCAAGTCTTCTGGGTTGCGTTTGTTCCAAAAACGATCCTCGCGGAGGTTTCATTCCATTTGGACTCCGTTTGATATTCCTTTTCCGCGAAACACTGAAATAGGCAAAAAACAACAATTTGCACTGGGCTTTGGGTTAGTAGGTTAGTCCCAAAAATAATATAAAAGTGCCTAATAAAGCCCATTAAACATCCAAAATAGATAATATAATAGTATGGAACAATCAAAAATTATAGATACATTGGAGACGTATCAAGCATCCCCAAGCTTAATTCCTGCTCGTCCTCGAGTAGGTAAATGATAAAAACAGAATTTTTGATGTGGAATGCTACCCAACATAATTCTCAATGTAATTTTATTTATTGTGGCATGAATGTTCAGATCCGAAAGATTCAAGACAAAAGTTTAATATTGACATAAGAATAATAATACTTCAAGCATACTAACAAAGCAATTATGTCTTCTCAAAATAACATGGCCAAAGAAAGTTCATTCCTACAAAATTATATAGTTCGGTTATGCTCCATCTTCATCACACAAAATACCCAAATCATGCACAACCCCAGTTTCAGCCAGGCAATTGTTTCATACTTCAATTTTTTCAAAAAAAAAAATCAACTTTCACGCAATACATGAGCGTGAGCCATGGATATAGCACTATTGGTGGAATAGAGTGGTGGTCGTGGAGAAGAAAAAAAAGAGGAAGATGGTCTCACATCAACTAGGCGTATGAATGGGCTATGGAGATACCCATCAATAGATATCAATGGGAGTGAGTAGGGATTGCCATGCAACGGATGCACTAGAGCTATAAATGTATGAAAGCTCAACAAAAGAAACTAAGTCGGTGTGCATCCAACTTTCTTGCTCACGAAGACCTAGGTCATTTGAGGAAGCCCATCGTTGGAATATACAAGCCAAGTTCCACAATGAAAATTCCCACTAGTATATGAAAGTGACTAAACAAGAGACTCTCTATCATGAAGATCATGGTGCTACTTTGAAGCACAAGTGTGGAAAAAAGATAGTAGCATTGCCCCCCTTTTTTTGGGCCTTCCTTTTTTATTTGGCCTTTCCTTTTTTTATTTGGTTTTTCTCCTTTTTCCGGGACAATGCTCTAATAATGTTGATCATCACACTTCTATTTATTGACAACTCAAAGATTACAACTCGATTCTAGAACAAAATATGACTCTATATGAATGCCTTCGATGGTGTACTGGGATGTGCAATGAATCAAGAGTGACATGTATGAAAAATTATACATGGTGGCCTTGCCACAAATACGATGTCAACTACATGATCATGCATGGCAATATGATAATGATGAATCGTGTCATAGTAAATGGAACAGTGGAAAGTTGCATGTCAATATATCTCAGAATGGCTATGGAAATGCCATGATAGGTAGGTATGGTGGCTATTTTGAGGAAGGTATATGGTGGGTGTATGGTACCAGCGAAAGTTGCGCGGTACAAGAGAGGCTACCAATGGCGGAAGGGTGAGAGTGCGTATAATCCATGGACTCAACATTAGTCATAAAGAACTCACATACTTATTGCAAAAATCTACAAGTCATCAAAACAAAGTACTACACGCATGCTCCTAGCGGAAGGGTTGGTAGGAGTTAACCATCGCGCGATCCCGACCTCCACACAAAGGATGACAATCAAAGAAATACCTCATGCTTCAAATTTGTCCCATAACGGTTACCATACGTGTATGCTACGGGACTTGCAAACCTCAAAACAAGTATTTCTCAAATTCACAACTACTCTACTAGCATGGCTCTAATATCACCATCCTCATATCTCAAAACAATCATCAAGTATCAAACTTCTCATAGTATTCAATGCACTTTATATGAAAGTTTTTATTATACCCATCTTGGATGCCTATCATATTAGGACTAATTTTATAGCCAAAGCAAATTACCATGCTGGTCTAAAGGACTCTCAAAATAATATAAGTGAAGCATGAGAGCAAGAATTTCTATAAAATAAAACCACCACCGTGCTCTAAAAAGATATAAGTGAAGCACTAGAGCAAAATTATCTAGCCCAAAAGATATAAGTGAAGCACATAGAGTATTCTAATAAATTCTGATTCATGTGTGTCTCTCCCAAAAGGTGTGTACATCAAGGATGACTGTGATAAACTAAAAATAAAAGACTCAATTCATGCAATACACTCCAAGCAAAACACATATCATGTGGTGAATAAAAATATAGTCTCAAGTAAAGTTACCGATATACGAAGACGAAAGAGGGGATGCCTTCCCGGGGCATCCCCAAGCTTAGGCTTTTGGTTGTCCTTGAATTTTACCTTGGGGTGCCTTGGGCATCCCAAGCATAGGCTCTTGCCACTCTTTGTTCCATAGTCCATCAAATCCTTACCCAAAAACTTGAAAACTTCACAACACAAAACTTAACAGAAAACCTCGTGAGCTCCGTTAGTATAAGAAAACAAACCACCACTTTAAGGTACTGTATTGAACTCATTCTTTATTTTATATTGGTGTTAAACCTACTGTATTCCAACTTCTCTATGGTTCATACCCCCTGATACTACTCATAGATTCATCAAAATAAGCAAGCAACACACGAAAAACAGAATCTGTCAAAAACAGAACAGTGTGTAGCAACTGTAACTTTCGAATACTTACGTAACTCTAAAAATTCTGAAATAAATTGATGGATGTGAGGAATTTATCTATTAATCATCTGCAAAAAGAATCAACCTAAAATCACTCTCCAGTAAAAAATGGCGGCTAATCTCGTGAGTGCAAAGTTTCTGTTTTTTACAGCATGATCACGAAGACTTCACCCAAGTCTTCCCAAAGGTTCTACTTGGCACAAACACTAATTAAAACATAAAACCACATCTAAACAGAAGCTAGATGCATTATTTATTACTAAACAGAAGTAAAAGCAAATAAAATAAAATTGGGTTGCCTCCCAACAAGCGCTATCGTTTAACGCCCCTAGCTAGGCATTGAGATTTCAATAATGCTTACATGAAAGACAAGAATTGAAGCACAAAGAGAGCATCATAAAACATGTGAAAATCACATCTAAGTCAAAGATACTTCCTATGCATAGGAATTTTATCGGCAAACAAATTAGAAAGACAAACAAGATCTAGCATATGCAAGGAAGAAGAAAGAAACAATAGCAATCTCAACATAATGAGAGGTAATTTAGTAACATGAAAATTTCTACAACCATATTTTACTCTCTCATAATATTTACATGTAGGATCATAATCAAATTCAACAATATAGCTATCACAAAGCATATTCTCAACACGATCAATATGCATGTGAAGTTGACACTCTTCCAAAATAGTGGGGTTAACATTAACTAAAGTCATGACCTCTCCAAACCAACTTTTATAAAAATTTTCTTAAGATTGAAAATTCTCCAAATATGTGGGATCTAAAGTTTACACTCTTCCAAAACCAGTTTCAATATTATTGCAAACATTATTATCAATATTATTGCAAACATTATTATCAATATTATTGCAAACATTATTATCAATATTATATTCATCATGGGGATTAAATAAATTTTCAAGATCATAAGAATAATCACCCTAATCATGATCATAGCAACAAATAGTAGTCATAGCAAAACTAGCATCCCCAAGCTTAGGGTTTTGCATATCATTAACACAATTGACATTAATAGAATTTACAATAGTATCATTGCAATCATGCTTTTCAATGAAGGAGCTATCGGAATCATGTCATAAATTTCTTCTTTCAACACTTCATCACAAATTTCAGATTCACGAATTTCAAGCAAAACCACATAAAGATAATCTAGTGCACTCAATTCACTAGCAATTGGCTCATCATAATTGGATCTCTTAAAAAGATTAGCAAGTGGACAAGGATCCATAATTTAGCAAGCGAAGATGCAAGCTAATAGAGGGCACATGGCAACACAAGCAAACAAAAATGCGAACGGAAAAGGGCGAATAAAACGGCAAAGGTGAAGTGGGGGAGAGGAAAACGAGAGGCAAATGGAAAATAATGTAATGCAAGGGATAAGAGTTTGTGATGGGTACTTGGTATGTCTTGACTTGAGCGTAGATCACCCTGGCAACGGCGCTAGAAATTAGGAAGTTGACGGAAGATCAAATCTTGACTTGACTTGTGTAAGTCTCCCCGGGAACGGCGCTAGAAATTCTTCTTGCTACCTCTTGAGCTTGCGTTGTTTTTCCCTTGAAGAGGAAAGGGTGATGCAGCAAAGTAGCGTAAGTATTTCCCTCAGTTTTTGAGAACCAAGGTATCAATCCAGTAGGAGACTACACACAAGTCCCTCATACCTGCACAAACAAATAACAACCTTGCAACCAACACGATAAAAGGGGTTGTCAATCCCTTCTCGGCCACTTGCAAAAGTGAGATCTGATAGAGATAATAAGATAAATATTTTTTGTATTTTGTTGTATAGATTGAAAATTAAAGATTGCAAAATAAAAGAACAGTAAAGACAACTAGTTGATGGAAGATTAATATGATGGAAGATAGACCCGGGGGCCATAGGTTTCACTAGTGGCTTCTCTCAAGATAGCAATATCTACGGTGGGTGAACAAATTACTATCGAGCAATTGATAGAAAAGTGTAGTTATGAGAATATCTAGGCATGATCATGTATATAGGCATCATGTCCGTGACAAGTAGACCAAAATGATTCTGCATCTACTACTATTACTCCACACGTCGACCGCTATCCAGCATGCATCTAGAGTATTAAGTTCATGAGAACAGAGTAGCGCCTTAAGGAAGATGATATGATGTAGAGGATAAACTCATGAAATATGACATAAACCCCGTCTTTCTATCCTCGATGGCAACAATACAATACGTGCCTTGCTGCCCCTGCTGTCACTAGGAATAGACACCGCAAGATTAAACCCAAAGCTAAGCACTTCTCCCATTGCAAGAAAGATCAATCTAGTAGGCCAAACCAAACTGATAATTCAAAGAGACTTGCAAAAATATTTAAATCATGCATATAAGAATTCAGAGAAGAATCAAATATTGTTCATAGATAATCTTGATCATAAACCCACAGTTCATCGGATCTCGACAAACACACCGCAAAAGTATTACATCGAATAGATCTCCTAGAAGATCGAGGAGAACTTTGTATTGAGATCCAAAGGAAGAGAAGAAGCCATCTAGCTAATAACTATGGACCCGAAGGTCTGTGGTAAACTACTCACAACTCATCGGAGAGGCTATGGTGTTGATGTAGAAGCCCTCCGTGATCGATTCCCCCTCCGTTGGAGCTCTGGAAAAGGTCCCAAGATGGGATCTCACGGGTACAGAAGGTTGCAGCGGTGGAAATAGGGTTTCCTGGTGCTCTCAGATGTTTTCAGGGTATATGAGTATATAGAGGAGGAAGAAGTACGTCGGTGGAGCTACGAGGGGCCCACAAGGGTGGGGGGGGGCGCCTACCCCCCTGGGCGCACCCTCCTGCCTCGTGGCCACCTCGTGGCTTCCCAGACGTGTACTCCAAGTCTCCTGGGTTGCGTTTGTTCCAAAAACGATCCCCGCGAAGGTTTCATTCCATTTGGACTCCGTTTGATATTCCTTTTCTGCGAAACACTGAAATAGGCAAAAAAAACAACAATTTACACTGGGCTTTGGGTTAGTAGGTTAGTCCCAAAAATAATATAAAGGTGCATAATAAATCCCATTAAACATCCAAAACAGATAATATAATAGCATGGAACAATAAAAAAATTATAGATACGTTGGAGACGTATCAGGTAACCACCATAATGACTCAACTATACTAATATCGTCACCAAACGTTAAGTGTGTAGACCCTGCGGGTTCGAGAACTATGCAGAGATGACCGATACACCTCTACGTTCAATAACTAATAGCGAGACCTGGATGTCCATATTGGTTCCCACATATTCTACGAAGATATTATCGATTGAACCTCGATGTCAAGGATTCAGATAATCCCGTATGTAGTTCCCTTTGTCTATCAGTATGTTACTAGCCCGAGATTCGATCGTCGGTATCTCCATACCTAGTTCAATCTCGTTGCCGACAAGTCTCTTTACTCGTTCCGTAATACAAGATCCTGCAACTAACTTCTTAGTAGCATTGCTTGCAAGCTTCTTGTGATGTTCTATCACCGAGAGGGCCCAGAGATACCTCTCCGTCTCACGGAGTGAAAAATCCCAGTATTGATCCATGCCAACTCAACAGACACCCTCAGAGATACCTGTAGAGCACCTTTATAGTCACCCAGTTACGTTGCGACATTTGGTACACACAAGGTACTCCTCCGGTGTCAGTGAGTTGCATGATCTTATGGTCATAGGAACATATACTTGACATGCAGAAAATGATAGCAATAAACTTGACACGATCATATGCTACGTTCATAGTTTGGGTCTCTTCCATCACATCATTCTCCTAATGATGTGATCTCGTCATCAAATGACAACTCATGTTAGTGGCTAGGAAACCACAACCATCTTTGATCAACAAGCTAGTCCGGTAGAGGCTGACTAGGGACATATTTTTGTCTATGCATCCACACATGTATTTAAGTTTCCGATCAATACAATTCTAGCATGGATAATAAACGATTATCATGAACAAAGAAATATGATAATAACCAATTTATTATTGCCTCTAGGGCATATTTTCAACAATTTGACCTAGATCGGATATGAACTCCTTCATCCAGACTCCTTCATGTGCTGCTTCCGAAGAAGCTATGTACTTCGCTTCACACGTACATCCCGTCGACGCTCTGCTTGGAACTGCACCAACTGACAACTCCACCATTCAATATAATTACGTATCTGGTCTGAGACTTAGAGTCATCCGGTTCTGTGTCAAAGTTAGCATCGACGTAACCCTTTACGATGAGCTCTTCGTCACCTCCATAAACGAGAAACATATCCTTTGTCCTTTTTAGGTACTTCATGATGTTCTTGACCGTTTTCCACTGATCCACTCCTGGATTACTTTGGTACCTCCCTGCCAAACTTATGGCAGGGCACACATCAGGTCTGGTAGACAACATAGCATACATGATAGAACCTATGGCCGAGGCATAGGGAATGACTTTCATTTTCTCCCTATCTTCTGCAGTGGTCGGGCTTTGAGTCTGACTCAACTTCATACCTTGTAACACAAGCAAGAACCATTTCTTTGACTGGTCCATTTTGAACTTCTTCAAAACTTTTTCAAGGTATGTGCTTTGTGAAAGTTTATTAAGCGTCTTGATCTATCTTTATAGATCTTGATGCCCAATATATAAGCATCTTCACCAAGGTCTTTCATTGAAAAAATTCTATTCAAGTATCCTTTTATGCTATCCAGAAATTCTATATCATTTCCAATCAACAAAATGTCATCGACATAAAATATCATAAATGCTACAGAGCTCCCAATCACTTTCTTGTAAATACAAGCTTCACTTTAAGTCTGTATAAAACCATATGCTTTGATCACCTCATCAAAACATATATTCCATCTCTGAGATGCTTGCACAAGTACATAGATGGATCGCTGGAGCTTGCACTCTTTGTTAGCACCTTTAGGATCGACAAAACCTTCTAGTTGCATCATATACAAATCTTCTTTCAGAAATCCATTAAGGAATGCAGTTTTGACATCCATTTGCCAAATTTCATAATCATAAATTGCGGCAATTGCTAACATGATTTGGACAGACTTAAGCATCGCTACGGGTGAGAAACTCTCATCGTAGTCATCTCCTTGAACTTGTCGAAAACCCTTTGCAACAAGTTGAGATTTGCAGACAGTAACATTACCATCAGTGTCAGTCTTCTTCTTGAAGATCCATTTATTCTCTATGGCTTGTCGATCATCGGGCAAGTCCACCAAAGTCCACACTTTTGTTCTCATACATGGATGATATCTCAGATTTCATGGCCTCAAGCCATTTTTCGAAATCTGGGCTCCAGGTTCGGCGTTGTCTAACAACATGACTTCCAGGACAAGGTTACTGTCGGTGTCAAAACCGGCAGATCTCGGGTAGGGGGTCCCGAACTGTGTGCCCGAAGATCGATTGTAACAGGGGACTAGGGACACGATGTTTACCCAGGTTCGAGCCCTCTCTATCAAGGTAATACCCTACTTCCTGCTTGATTGATCTTGATGAATATGGGGTTATAAGAGTTGATCTACCTCAAGATTGTAATGACTAAACCCTAAAAGTCTAGCCTATTATGTTGTGATTCCTCCCTACGGACTAAACCCTCTAGTTTATATATGCACCGGAGGGACCTAGGGTTGTACATGATCATCTTGCTGAGGAAGGAAATGTTACACCCGGACCCTAAACTTGCCATTCTACACACATAGGAGTCCTATCCGGATACGGGGGATAATCTTCAGCGATAATCTTCACGGCCCACCAGTCCGGCCCATGACGAGTAATCCGGCCACCCGAGGACCCCTTAATCCAGGACTCCCTCGGTAGCCGCTGAACCAGTCTTCGATGACGATGAGTCCGGCATGCGTACTGTCTTCAGCATTGCAAGGCTAGTTCCTCCTTCCAAACATATTGAAGCTTATTCCCTGCACAAAGGAACTATGTCCGGCTCTGCATGATTAGTACAACCCTTAGCCTCGAAGGCAATGTGTCAAAAAATGGACAATGTGTCTTTACTTTTCAGTGAAGCGTCATGTTTGACCCTTTAATATTTCGAACCATTTTCTTGGCTCTGGTTTCGCGTTTCGAGGCATAGCCCCATTGGCACATCTTGTCGAAGTAGAGATCGTGCCCACTTATCACGGGATCCCAATCAATATGACATGGGTAACCAAACCATGCCTTACGCACGATTGCATTGGGAACCGACGAGTTTTATGGCCGGAGTGGGCGACGTTTGGTATTCACCGTCTATAAAAGGACACAAATCCTTCCACTTTCACCTCACGCTCTCCTCAAGCCCTAGCTTCCCAATCTCTTTAGCCCCAGCGCGCATAGCTCTAGTGCCCGCAACTCTCAACTCCTCCACCACTGCCTCCCTCCCCAGCAATGGATGGAACCGGTTCCAAGGGCAAGTGGGAGGCCTCGACGATCATGGAGAAGACCATCAAGAATCTCTGGAGTGTGGGCTACCTCGCTCATGACATAGCGCACCAGGTTCCTGATAAGAGCCAGGTGATCCCCGTCCCTGCGCCGGGTGAGAGGGTGGGTTTCATCCCTCACTTTATTCAGGGGCTGGGGTTTCCGCTTCATCCCTTTGTCTGGGTCCTCCTATTTTCCTACGGGCTGGATTTTCACGATTTGGACCCAAACTCTATCCTCAGCATATCAACTTTCATAGTTGTATGTGAGGCATTCCTCAGTGTCCCCCCACACTTCGGCTTATGGCTCAAGATCTTCAATCTGAAGCCAAAGGTGGTTGATGGGCAGCATGCAGATTGCGGGGGAGCCATGATGAGTAAGCTCCTGAATGCCACTTGGCTAGGGGGCCTTTGCGGAGAAGAACAAGGTATGGCAGCTTGAGTGGTTCTATATCACCGAACCCGCGATGCCAAGTGGGCGGCGGCGCGCTGATTCAGATCCGGACCCCCCAGAGAGGCTAACCTCATGGACCACCAAGGGCCTTGATTGGGGGTCTCAGACGGAGGTGCAGACACTCCAAAATCGCATCTCTAGTATGATGGCGAAGGGAACCCATCTCACTAACGTGATTAAGGTGATGCTCTTCAGCCACATTCTCCCCTGTCAACGCTGGGCCTCCCACTTATGGGAGTTCAGTCCGGAAGAGCCACGGACCCTGAAGCGCCTCCTCGGCACTACGCACGAAGATATCTGGAAGCAGCTCTTCAAGGACCAAAAGGGGTGGCCTGAGGAGACCGAGGAGAAGGGCTTCAACAGCGTGTCTTCGGCCTTAGAGGTAATCAAAATTCTGCCGAATACGTACCCTGTTCATATCTATCTATTATATACATAATACTGAAGTCAAATAAGCCACCACATTCTTCCACACAGATTAAATTATCTTGGCCGTCTATATTAAAAATTAACGATCAAGATTTAAAAATAGAGCATTACATACAAATATTACCATGTACAAATAATTAGACATGTCACGTGTTGCGTCCAAAAAGTTCTAACATGTCTTTGGAAAGAAAAAAAACACAAGAGAAAATAGAATTTTGGAAAATCGTGACAGACCTCATGGCATAAGCATTATTCTAAGGCCAGTACTCTGCGCTGGCGCACCGGCCGAAAGTTTCGGCTGGTCTGGCCAGATCCGTTCGATCTACGCACGCAGCCGTTAGATCCCTCCCCCGCTCCTCTCCCGCATCCATCGTCAACCTCCCGCATGGGGGAAAGGAGAGGAAGGAGCGCGCCGCCCCCGCACCCAACAGCGAGCCGCCACCGGCCTTCCCGCGCTGTGCTTGCAACCCCGTCGCCGCCGTTCGCATCCCTCATCACCGGCGGTCGTGTTCCTCGCCGCTCCGACATTGCGTCTATGTATCACCGGCCGGCGACGGTTGCACCTCGCCGCCCCCCATGGTTGCAACTAGGCGGCCGCCGAGCCGCCCTCGCCGACCCTCGTCGCCGGGTGCATGCCGCTCGCATTGCCGTCATCTCCCTGGTCGTCACTTCCATCTGTCACCATCGAAGCAAAAAAACTCACCGGTGGAAGCTTTGCAGGTTGCCGGTTGCAACAAATATCAGAGCTCCGGTAGTCGGTTGAAGCAAAATCAAAAAACGGTTCCAACAAATGTGAATGCCCGTTCTAGCTTTTGTTTTTACCGGTTGCAACATTTTACGGTGTCGCCGGCGAGGGTGTCAAGAGCTCCGGTGGTCGGTTGAAGCAAAATCAAAAAATGGTTCTAGCAAACGTGAACACCTGTTCCAACTTTTGTTTTTGTCGGTTGCAACATTTTACGACGTCACCAGCGAGGGTGTCAAGAGCTTCGGTGGTCGGTTGAAGCAAAATAAAAAAAAAACGCTTCCAGCAAACGTGAACACCCGTTCCAGCTTTTGTTTTTGTCGGTTGCAACATTTTACACTTGAATGCCTTGTTGTAGCAAAGTCAGGCGCCGTCGTCGCCGGCCATGCTTGCCGTCGCCTGGTTGCAACAAAATCGAGTGCCGGTGATAGCTTCCTCGATACTAGTTGCAGCAGAAACATAAAATCACCGTCGGCGGAGGAGCGGGAGCAGGGGGCGGAGCGCGGGGAGGCGGAGGTGGAGGCGCGCGGCTTGGAAGCTGGGAACAGAGGGAGCTCGTGGCATTTGAGGTGCGAAAAGGAGAGGTTGGATCGGGGGAGGGAGGACGGTTACATGGGCCCCAAAAAAAGGGAGGCGTGGCCCTCTGCGCTCGCGCTGGACGCGTGACGAGGCGTGCGATCGGCCCGAAGCTTCGGCCGGCGCACAGACCGGCGCACCGTCTCGAAACGTTTACCTTATTCTAATCCAATTAGTACACACACGTAACTCTATTGGACTCATTCAGAACGGGCATGCACGCTAGCCATGAATTGCCCCTTGCAAAAAGTAAACAGCCATGTATTGCATGATGGACCCACATGGCGCGAGTATATTTTAATCCAATTAGGATGCAACCGTAACTCTATGGACTTCTACAAAACGGGCATGCACATCAGCCGTGAATTGACTTATATAGGTGCTACTCAGGCATCGATCCATCTAATGGAACACTATATATTCTTCTCTACGTACTTTCAGCTGGCCATTCAAAACTGCACTATATTACACGAAGATACATCAGCACAACATGGCCGGTCGCCGGAGGCTTAGAGCAGTGATGAATCGGCATGCCCCATTGAAGCAGCAGCCTACACCAGCCTGTCGTCGGAGGCTTAGAGCAGTGATGAATCAGCATGCCCAATTGAAGCAGCAGCGTACACCAGCCGGTCATCGGAGGCTTAGGGCCTGTTTGGATGGAGACCTAGGGTTCATGCCTGGTGAAAATTGATGCCTGAAGGTTGTCTGAGAATGCTGGTATTTTTGCCTGCTCAGGCATGTGGCGTTTGGTTCGCGTCCTGAGGCTGCCGCTGATTACAGTACAAATTAGTACATAAATAACTCAACACCTACCCACACCATGCAAAAGAAATAATAAATAAATGCCAGGCAGCTGCGGCCTTACGCCTGGATCGCCTGGCCCAGGCTAATCACATGCCTGCTGGCCAGCACAGGCTAATGAGTTTGTCAGCTTTGCCAGGCCAGGCTAGAAGCTGAAGTCAAGGACACCAACCAAACATAGCTTAGGCACATTCCAGGCAAGTTTGTGGCCAGGCAATTTTGCTCGCTGAGGTCGCCGTGATCCCGCCGCCGTGATCCCGGGACGCTGACCTCCTCCCGCCGTCGACGAGATGTGGGTCTCCACCCGCCGGCGTCTGACCTTGGCGCCGGGGTGGTCTGCGCCGGCGCCTGCTGGATCTGGATCGCGCTTCTCCTGTCTTCGCGATAAGGATGGCGAAGATGAATCCTCCACAGCCGAGACATCTGAGGCATCTCGCCGGCGCAAGACCGACGAGGAGCTGGCCGCCGAGTTCTGGACGGATATCGGGTTTCCTACTACGGCCTCTCGAGTTTGGGAGCGACCGTCTTCGCGGCGAGTTTCGGCCCAGTCGACCTGCGCTCTGGAGGCTAACGGCCCCTCGACCTTGCCGGCTTCTCATTCGTCGGGGTCACCGGCGGCTGCTCGTCATCTCGTGAGGGCGCCGGCTACATCCAAATCTCTGGTTCGGCCATGGATCGGGCCTCTCCCCCCCAGAATCTCTCCCACTCGCACCCTGGGCGATGCCCTACCTTTGGCCGATTGGGCGAGGGCGACGGCGCTCATGCAGCCCGCGACGTCGACCACGCCGTCGTCTAGTGTTTCGCCGGCAGCGTCGGCGCGAATGATGGGCCTGGGCCCGCACCCAACCTTAGGTACGTCGCATCCTAACCGTTCTTTACACATGGTTAATCTCAACCGTTGGCTGTCTCATATGTGGAACAGGGACAAGCTTCGATCCAACCCTAGTCTACCTCGCTCTTTCCTGGCCGCCGTCTACTCGGGGATGGCCCGTGATGCGCCCGCACCGCCAGGCTCCAGGTTGCCTCGTCCTGCGGCCGCCGCGCCGAACCCCGCTGACGGTTCCTCATCGGGCGGCGCCCCCGACTTTGCGCCTGGGGTATTCACTCCCGTCATGCCTTCCTCCTCCTCTACAAGTCCCATGCTGATTCCCCAACACCCTACAGCACCGGGGCAGCAGCTACAACACATGTACCATATGCCGCATCAGTTTTTTCACCAGCAGCCGATGTATCATGCGCCGCCGGGGTATATGCAGCAGATGGCACCGGTGTACCAATTTCAACCAGCTGGACCTCCGTTGCAACATAACCAAGGCCTCAATGCTGCCCAGCCTATGGCTTTTAACGCGGGCCTGGCAAACTCGGCGACCGGAGTCCAGACAGGAACTATCCGTCCTAGGAAGCCGAAGGGTGGTAAAGGTAACCGGCCTAAGAACCATGCCGGAAATGCCCCGATTATCGCTGCTCCTCCCACTCTTCCTTATCATGCTGTGCAAGGTGCTACGGCCTCGGTCCCGGGGACTATTGTGAATGCTGCTCCTTCTATGGCACCGCCTCAACAGCAACAGGACGCGGCTCAGGTTGCACCTGCTCCCGGGGCGAACACGGTACTGACCAAGTTATGGTGTACCAAGTGTCAGTCGGCAGGTCATGTGGCTTCAGATTGTGTAACTCAGTAGTATTGCTTCATCTGCAACAAAGTGAACCACCCGATGACTACTAGGCGGTGCCCAGCTCTCAAGATGCCGAAGCCGGCGGCGATGCTCTGTGGCTATGGCACTGAGAGCATGGCCTTCTTTCAGATGCCTGACAACGTTTGCAGGGCAGACCTCGCACCTCAATCTTCACCAACGGCCATCGTTACGATATCGGGAGGCTCTATCTCTTCAAGCATAGTGGAGGCCGAGGTTGCTAAGATAGCTCAATATCAGCAACAATGGACGTGGGAGGCTATTCCGCATGGCCAGAATGCCTTTATCATGTCTTTTCCCAGCGATGAGGTGCTTCTGAGAGTTACTGGTTTCACGGTCTTCATCAAATCGCACAATGTCACTATGGAGTTCAAGGCTTGTCATTCAGAGGAAATACCGAATCGTTTTGAGCTTCTTCCAGTTTGGGTGCATGTACATGGAGTTCCTCATGCACTCCGGCATTTCTTGGGTCTCTGGGCAGTTGGCTCTGTCATTGGCGCCACCCTTGACGTCGACCTCCTATGCTTGCGCCGTCGAGGTATCGTGAGGATTCAGGTTGGAGTGCTAAATCTTGATGCTTGTAAGATGAGCCTTGTTAACTCCCTCACGTCCGATGTGGTTTTTCAGAAGAAGGGCTATGAATTCCGGTACACCCTGGAAGATGATAATTTCCGTGTGGATGCTGACTTTGTGCCTCGTGTGTGGGAACATGGAGATGATATGGATGGGGACAAGGAGTTCGATCGAGAGGACAATTCTGGGGCTGCTGATAAGAGCAAGAGGCCGAAAGCGTCTTCGGCGTCCGCCAATGCGGCGACACCCTCTTCCTCGGGAGGTGTGGTTCCGATGCAAACCACTGCTTCCGTGCCCGCTTATGCCAGCACTCCTCCATGCTTGACATCGCGACGTTCGTTGGGGGAGCCACCGGCGGCTGCGGAGCTTGAGCCGTCCAGCACCCCTTCCCAGCCTGCTGGCTTTGCACCGCCACCACACTCTCAACCGGAGGCTATGCCCATGGCAGCTATTCGGACACGGGAGGATGGGCCAGCGACGCCCTTGGCGCTAGGATCACTGGCGGATGATGCTATCGAGCACCTCTCGACACCGACATCAACTTCTTCCCGCTCTTCAGGTCGTCGGGGTGTCATCTTTTCTCCGGTGGTGCATGCAGACCATGAGTCGGCGTTGGCGACGCTTCGGGCGATGTCTTCAGTACCACCGTCGCAGGTTGAGCAGGCTGCTCCTCCGATCGCTGCCCTACAGAGCGAGCTGCAGCCTTCATGGTCCCCCTCTGCATCGCCGGGGCCGGCACTGTCTCAAGCGTCGCCAACGGGGGACGAGGAGGCGGCTCTTGCTGCCCCTATTTTGGAGGGCAATCCGCGGTGTTCTTCGATTACCGCTTTGTTGCCGGAGCCATCTACTCCTCCCTTCCGGACCTCTGGGATGCGGGCTGCTTCAGAGCTGTCTTCTACGCCTAGACGTAGCGACCGCCACGTCGTGGGGGCTGATGGGGCCTCTGCCACCGATGAGGATTCCATGCAGAGGGCCATGCGTAGAACGACATCGCGGAATCTCGACTTTGATGGTACGCCTTCTTGCAAATCATTTCTATCTTTTGATAAAGCCAAAATGTCTTCAAATATTGCTAGTCTTGGTATATCTTTGGGTAAAAATGATGCAGTAGTTGATTTCTCAGTTAAATCTCTTAAGCAAATGGAGGTCGACCGGTTTACGGTTGCTCCTAAAACGCTTCTCACGGTGGACCCATTAGTTTCAGATGAGGAGGATGAGGAGTCCGATGCCAACCCTGGAGGCAGACTCCTCTCTCATCTGGTTAATGATACTACAGAGGTAGACTTTGAAGACACCATGCGTTATACGATGCTTTATGAGCTCGTTGCATCGGTTCGTAAGAACAAGTCTAACTCTGGCAGTAAAAAGGGTCGCCCTAACAAGAAGACCAAAGTATCCAAACGTAACAAAGTTTCCCCATGAAAGGAATGTTTTGGAATAGCAGAGGTCTTGGGGACTTGGCTAAGTACAAACATATTTCCGATTGTGTTAGAGATCATGCCCTTGACTTCGTGGCAATCTCTGAGTGCAGTAAGCGTGACTTTCCATCGCGTGATTTGGACCATTTTTCATGTGGCAAAGATTACGAATGGCATATCCTGCCGCCTTCAGGGAGGTCCGGAGATATCCTTTTAGGAATACACTCTACTTACTTGGAACTTCTGTCAACTTCAAAGGGGGAGTATCATATTAAATTCCACCTGAGAAATAAGTCTGATAATTTCATTTGGAGTCTGGTTGCTGTATATGGAGCCGCTCAAGATGAATTTAAAGCGGCCTTCCTAAAAGAACTTGTCAACACCTGCAGAGAAAATCCTCACCCTATGTTACTTGGGGGGGACTTCAATATTCTGCGGTATAGGCAGGATAAAAACAATGACAAGTTCGACACTCGATGGCCGTTTCTTTTCAATGCGGTCATTGACAGTCTTGATCTGCGGGAACTCTCCCTCTCGGGGCGTCAATTTACCTGGCACAACAATAGATCTACCCCGACTTTCGAAAAACTCGATCGGGTCCTAGTCACTACAGACTGGGAATTTAAATACCCATTAGCATCAGTAAGAGCTTTGGAGAGAATTGAGGCCTTATCGGACCATGCTCCTTTGTTCACTGATTTTGGCCAACCTGCTACCACGTCGAACCGCCATCAGTTTAAATTTGAACTGGGGTGGCTCACTAGAGAGGGCTTCCCGGATTTGGTTAAAAAGGTGTGGTTACGCCCAACACGGGGCGATACACCGATTCAGCGTTGGAACAATCGCATTAGGGCGTTGCGCCAATTCCTCCGTGGCTGGGCTAAGCATACCGCCGGGATTTATAAGAAAGAGAAGCTGTGACTATCCGTTTTGATAGACTCCTTAGATAAAACCGCGGAGGTGAGGCTTTTATCTGCAAACGAGATTGAACAAAAAAGTCATCTCAATGAGCAGCTAGCCCGCCTCTTACGCGAAGAGGAGATCAAATGGTACCAACGGTGCAAGACTGACTTGTTGGTACTTGGGGATGATAACACGAAGTACTTCCAAATGTTAGCCAATGGTAGACATAGAAAGAAACGAATTTTCACCCTGGATCAGGATGAGGGCCGCATTGAGGGGGACGGTCCGCTCAAGGACTTTATTACAAAATACAATAAAGACTTGTTTGGTCCGTCCTCGGAAACTACGCTGGAGTTGGATGAGTCTCTTTGTCATGACATTCAGCAAGTTTCGGCGGCGGAAAATGAATTCCTGACCTCTGCATCACTGAGGAGGAAATTCGGACTGCGGTTTTCCAAATGGATCATAACAAATCTCCGGGACCGGATGGTTTTCCGGCGGAGTTTTATCAATTTTTTTGGGATATGTTAAAGTCTGATCTAGTTCAATTGTTTAATGAACTGCATGCTCATAGACTAGACATCTCCAGAATAAATTTTGGTGAAATTATTCTTTTACCAAAGACAAAGGATGCCAATCGGATTCAACAGTATAGACTGATTTGCTTATTAAACGTGAGCTTTAAGATTTTCACCAAGGTCGCGACCAACCGTCTGAATGGGGTCGCAGACCATGTAGTGAAACCTTCTCAGACGGCTTTCATGCAAGGACGGAACATCTTAGACGGTGTTGCTGTTCTCCATGAAACAGTTCATGAGCTTCACCGTAAAAAGTTGAACGGTGTCATCTTTAAGATTGACTTCGAGAAAGCTTATGATAAGGTGAAGTGGCCTTTTTTGCTTCAAACTCTTCGCATGAAAGGGTTTTCTGACACTTGGTGCCGATGGGTTGAGAGTTTTGTGTCTGGAGGTAGTGTGGCTATCAAGGTCAACGATGACGTAGGCAATTATTTCCAGACTAGGAAGGGGCTTCGTCAAGGCGACCCCGCATCTCCTATCCTTTTCAACATCATGGCTGATATGCTAGTTACTCTCATCGAGAGAGCCAAACTAGCTGGACAAATCACCGGGGTCATTCCTCATCTAGTAGAAGGAGGCCTCTCAATTTTGCAGTTCGCGGATGACACAATTCTGTTTTTGGATCACGACCTTGAAAAGGCCAGAAACCTCAAATTGGTATTATGTGCTTTTGAGGAGCTCTCGGGCCTGAAGATAAACTTTCATAAGAGTGAACTATTCTGTTTTGGCGAAGCCGCAGAAAATTCACAAGATTATGCAAAGATAGTTGGATGCCATTTAGGCCAATTTCCGATTAGATATCTAGGTATTCCTATTCATTATCGGCGTTTGACAATCGCTGAATGGAAACATGTTGAAGAAAGACTGGAGAAACGGTTGGTGAGCTGGAAGGCCAAACTCCTGTCCTATGGGGGCCGACTAGTTCTTATCAACTCGGTACTTACCAACATGGTTCTTTATATGCTATCTTTTTTTCATCTGCCAAAAGGTGTTCTCCAACGCCTTGATTATTTTAGATCAAGGTTTTTTTGGCAGAGTGAAAATGAAAAAAAGAAATATCGCTTGGCTAGGTGGAATATTATATGTCTGCCCAAAAGTCAAGGGGGACTCGGAATCCAGGATCTTGAGATCAAAAACATTTCATTGCTCGGCAAATGGGTATACAGATTACTCACTGAGGATGGTGTTTGGCAGGAGATCATTCGTAATAAATACGTTGGGTCCAAAGCAATCTCCCAGGTTTACTGGAAACGAGGTGACTCTCATTTTTGGAGTGGGGTTATGAAAGCTAAGGAATTCTTCTTCCAATTTGGCACCTTCTCGGTCAGGGATGGCTCCCAGATTCGATTCTGGGAAGACACCTGGCTAGGGACTACTCCTCTAAATGTGCAATACCCAAGCTTATATCGAATAGTTAGACATAAGTTTGTCATGATTAAGCAGGTATTGGGACAAGTAAACCCGGATATTTCTTTTCGCAGAACGATTTCCGGACCTCGTTTGAATGCATGGAACGATCCGCTGACTCGTTTGGAAGCTGTCCAACTGTCGGCTGAATCGGACATCTTTAAATGGAACCTGCATCTGAACGGAAGATTTTCGGTTAAATCCATGTACGATGCACTGGTTCATAATGAGGTTCCATCTGATAATAGAAAATTGTGGAAGCTTAAGATTCCTCTAAGAGTGAAGATTTTCCTTTGGTTTCTCAACAAAGGAGTTATCTTAACTAGGGATAATTTAGCTCGACGAAACTGGCAAGGCAGCAAAAAATGTGTTTTTTGCAATCATAATGAATCCATTAAACACCTATTTTTTGATTGCAAATTCGCTAGATCGGTATGGGCAATAGTCCAAGTTGCTTCGAATCTATACCCTCCACGCAGCGTACGGAATATGTTCGGGAATTGGCTGAGGGGAATAGATAAACAATTTTCAAAGCACATTCTTGCAGGGGCGGCTGCCTTATGTTGGGCGTTGTGGCTAACTAGGAATGATATTGTTGTTAATCATAAAAGTGTTTCATCTCCTATGCAGGTAATTCATATATGCTCGCGATGGCTCCGTATGTGGTCTATCCTACAGAGGCCGGAGGACAGATACTTTTTTATGATGGCTTCTACCCGGTTCGAGTGCTCGGCCAGGGACATTTTCTAACCCCATGGATGGCGGTGTGACCTTCGGATAGGCCCGGCATCACCTTAGGCCTCTTTTATCTTTTTTCGCTACTGCTGGCGTTCCGCCTTTTTGTTTTGTTTTTTGGATCTGGTACTGTGGCTGTGTGCATCTAGTTATGCAGAGGCCGGGTTATCTTTGATGCGGTTGTATCAACTCGATAGTTCAATTCAATGAAAAGCCCTTTATCGATTTTTTTTCTCCAGGCCTGGAACCAAACTGGCCCTTAGAGCAGTGATGAATCGGCATGCCCCATTGTGGCAGCAGCGTACACCAAACGGCCAGGTAGCTAAAGTACGCATATTAGTAGGAGCGTCTCTATACGTAGGATGTATGCTAGACAAAGGATAAATTAACATCCATGCATGTCCGGATTAGACTATAGGGAAAAAGAAGTAAAACTAATCAAGGAGCGGATATGTGCATGAATGTGCAATATACCCACGGTTGCACTAGAACATAAAGGCGCACGTTGTCGCGCCGGTTCAAATTATTTGAATAATGATAGTATATTAGGAAAATTTGGACAAAAAAAGAACATTTAGATGGTGGGGCATTATTGAAGCTTTAGGTATAAGTTGCAAAACTGACACCGGTGACAATGTCATCTAAATCAGCATTGGGACGTCAATGTACAAAAAAGTTTGTCTAAGCATCACACTTTTTAAGGTATCTGCATAAGTGGTGGAGATTCTCTGTGGTTCACGCGTTTGTTGTAGCCTTGCCATAGTAGATGCTGCACAAAGGTAGAAAATGGACAAATAATGATGCAATTGAACTGTAAGTTTTGTTTTTGAGAAAAATTTGAACTGTAAGTAGCAAAAAACTAAAATCCACCGCAACTGAAAGTTGACGGACTGAAGGAAAAAACAATTTGAGCAACGACTGATGGAATTAGGAAAGGCAACGACCGGCCCACCTCCTGCACATCAACAAGAAAGAATTGTCTGTAACCCACCTCACAGCCACATGGGCCACGGCAGCCCGACTCATGAGAACGCCCAAAAAAGGTCTGTGGAGCAGCGGCGCTTTTGACGCTGGGTCGGCCGGCTTCACCGAGCAGATGAGTCGGACGAGGCCCGAGGGAAGGCTGCGGTGCGGTGAACTAATCTGAAGTATTCGTATACTTAATCGGACGGTTTAGCATTCCAAATCATTGTGAGAAGGCATAACTAGCTTAGTTTTAGTGTTTAGTAACGGGAATAGTATAACCATGTTTTCTATACCACTCAATACATGGCACCAAACGGAACGGGCACAGCAAGGCCAATCCGCTATGTGTGCGAGTGATGAGTATAGCACAAGAGAAAGGGAATACTAAAAAACGGTCTATTCATATCACATATACAAATTCTTTTGTAATGAACTAATAAATTTGAACAAATGATTTCCAACAAAGTAGACAATGTTTCCTAAGGATGCACATCATCTCTAGAACCATTTCCTATTTCTAATGTTTTTAATGCAAAATCCTGCGCAATGAGTGAAATAAAATTATAATTATGTGGCCACAAAGAATGTTAAATAGGTTCTCGAATAATATATTTCACCTGCAGTTTCTTCACTCTATATATTTTGTGTGTGTGCCTAATAGTCAACCAATATTCCCTACTTGGAGAGGGTTCGACGCTGAGACAATTTCATTCCGTGTCCTTCACAAAGAGATAATAAATCTATGACTAAAACTTAAAACCTAAAGAATAGGATCACCAAAACGGTCAATAATTAAGTTGCTTTAGTTTTCCTATAAAGGAAGTCAACAGAAGGAACATTGCATGATACAAATAACAAGCTATGCTCAGAGTGGGTGACAATAGAGTACTTTTACTAAATCATTTTGAAGCACTAATAAATACTCCTGTATGTCAATCAAAGTCATGATGGGCTCAGTTAGAAAGATAAAAAGTTTTTGGTGGCACTGAGTAAAGATCATGATGTGTAAAATGAGTCTCAACAACATCACGTGGGCACCATCAAAGAGGCCGACCTATCACGGTAGTGAGTGGGAGAAAACGTTTATGTAATTTTAGATGGTATAAGTCGGAGGTTACATTACTTCAGATGAATAACTGAAAGACATGAATGCTTGGAAGCATTTATAAGCCAAGCATTAGACTAATTGAAAAGCTTCATTACAATATGGCTAGCTTGAGGTGGAGGAAGGGTTTATATTTATTTCTTGGAGAAAAATGCCTAAATTTTGGTGGGCCAAGATTGAGTTGAAACACAAAGGCGATAAATTCTTAACCATGATATGTTTTTAAATTTTAAAGGATATAACAATGCTAATTTGGTCAAGAACAAAATTCAATATAAGCTGACACTCGATTTACATCAAACCTATAGAGAAGTAAGGACAAAAATATAGTAATTCTAGCGTGCAAATGTGCGGGCCACTCAGCTAGTTTCAATTATAACAGGAGTTAGAACTATTACGTTCCATTTAGCCCTGGACGAAGAAAGCAGAGTGGATCAACTACCGACCCCGCTGCCCGAAAACCCAGACACGCCTGAGCTGACGGCGATGCTGGTTCCGGCGCCGTATAAGGCGTCGGAGAATAAGGCCAAGAAGAAGGGCAAGGAGGTGAAGAGCGACCCCCGCCCTAAGGGTCCTGCGGACACAATGTCCGGGGAAACCGACGTCCACTCCTCCCACGATGAAGAAGAAGAGGAGTAGGGATGGCAATTTTATCCATGGATCCGGATACCCGTGGATACCCAACCCGGTTGGGCAAGGGTATGGACCACATTTCTGCCCATGGGTCCATGGATATGGATATCCACGAATAGCCGGGTTGGGCACAATTATAATTTGTGCTCCATGGATGTCCAATGGATACCCATATGAGCCCATATGCCAGTGATAGTAGACTAACCAAACCCCAAGTCACCCGCAGAATCAACCACTTGTACGTCACACCATTATAGTACTTGTTGCCTACTTATGCTTGTAGCTTATGTTTCATTTGTGAACGAATGATGATGAGTTAATTTGATCTTTGGGAAGGATGCAAGCTGATTTTTCTATGCCCATGGAGCTCCACGGGTTTCTGGGTATCCAGTGGGTTTGGGCATGGGCACAAGTTGTGCCCATGGATACCTTGGTGGATGGGCAGAGGGTGCGTAGATGGGTCATGGGTTGGATTTGGACCAGCTGCACCCACCCCAAACCCGACCCATTGCCATCCTTAAAGAGGAGGAGGAGGAGGAGGAGGAGGAGGAAGAGATCGACTCCCCCATCAAGGAAAGGGGGAAGAAGAGGGCGGACCCCGTAGGCGCGGGCAAGGGGGCGCCTAGGAAGAAATTGAACATCCCGGACAGCTCGGATTCAACATCCAAGCACAGTTTCCGAGTACAACCCAGGATCAACCCCCTGGCCGAATCGTAAGTAACCGTACTTTTCGCTGTCTGATCAACTATCATTGTCTAAGCAAATTTTATTCGTTTATTTTGTAGCCCTCCCCACACGCTCCCTGGCGCTTCACTATCGCCAGGGAGCTCTCTGCCAGCCGAGATGGTGGAGAGCGACACGCCACCGCGGGCTCAATCGCCCGTCCTAGGGGACACCGAAGTGTCCTCCCTACGGACGTCCCCTGCACAAGCAGGTGGGAGCGGGGTGGACGAGAAGGCGGTCGAGGCCAATACCTCGGCCGCCGCCAGCCAAGGGGATCAATCCCTATGGCGACCGACGACGGGGAGCCCAAGCGATCCGGACTCCCGCCGAACACTATTCCGGAGGCCAGTACGATTCTGGAATTGGGAAGTCAACCCCCTACGATAGGGGGAGGAGCATCAGCTCCAGCGGCGTCCTCCACCAATCCGGAGGTGCCGAACACGCTGGAGGCAGTGCTTCCATCGTAGCGGAACAACGTACCCTGATGGCTGTGGTGATGGGAAAGATTCAGCCCACCAAGGATGAACTGAATGATGCCTTCAACAGCCTACTGACGGGCTTCGAGGTATGCAATGTAATATTCTTAAAATAACTTCATGTTTTATTTGTATATGGAAACAAACCTGTATATGGATAGTAGCCCCTGATACTTTGTTTGATTCGGAAAAGAATCAGATAGAGGATCCGTACATTGTCAGCTAATACTGTGTTTATTTTAGAACATGCTTCCCTGGTGGCGGCATCTGCCCAAGCCGCAGAGGTTTCCGAGCTCAATTGGAAGCTTCAATTAGCTGATGAGGAGCTCGACCACGTCAACAAGCGGTTTGATGAAACGCAAGGTATGCAGGCTTTCAAAGAACTCTTAATGTCAAGAGATAATGTGCTTTAATTATAAGAGTATGATCTAACTTATGCTTGTGCAATTATATCACAGTTGGTGCTGCTGTGGTTGAGACCCTCAAGGGCGCACTTGCAGAGGCCAAGAAGGAGACCGAGAGAAACAAGGCGGCCGATGACAAAGCGGCTGCCGATCTGGAGGCCGAACAGGTCTCCCGCCAATGACATGAGTCTCGGGTGACCGAAGTCGAGCAAGATCTACGAGATGCTATTCGCAAGTGTGAGGAGCTGGAGCAGAAGACTTCGGATCAAGCATCCGAGCTAAACAAGGCTGTCAATGCTGCCAAGGAGGCACGGATCGAGTCGCGCAATGTGCGCGAGGAGATCAAACAGGCGCGACAGATAGCAGCTGGTAAGGCCTTTCTTCTGCAAAGTGTCTTTGGAGGACAGAAGTATCTTGTGCTGACGCGATTGTGGATTTCTCTAGGCGCGTTTGTGGATCTCCCGAAGAGCAGCGCCGACGCCGCCCAATTATTCCGAGCCTAGGAGGGGAATAGTACGAAGAAGCTGTTCTGGTCGCAATTCCTTGCGCCAGAACATCCAGTACCTTGGAACGACCAGTTGAAGCAGCTAGTTGAGCTGCACAACATGAAAGGTACACCCATGAAGGACTTGATAGCCCAACTATGGCCTGCTGATCCAATCCTGAGTAGCTACTTTGGATTGCTGAAGCAGCTCGTCGATGCGAGGCCGTGGGTCGACGTTGTGAAGCGTTCGACCTGTATAGAAGGTGCACGAATGGCCTTTGCCCGCGTCAAGATGCACTGGGCAAAGATGAAGCCCGCCGAAGTGGCAGCTGCTGGCCCACCGGAGGGCAAGGATCATCGAAGGCCGGAAAGGTATTTCGATGATGTCCTAGAAGGAGCCCGTATTGTAGAGGGCTAGTGCTAAAACGAAATAGTCTTTGAGTAATTGTATTCGGATTGTAAAGACTAAGCTTATGAATCGATGTCTATATAATTTTGCGCTTTATGTTTCAAGCGACTTTTCCTCCCGTGCGGCTATTTATAATGTCTAAAAGTTTCCAATCATCGGCTTCATCCCCCATGTAGATACTACAGGGGTGTTCGGTATTGCGTTTGATCACTCTTTATCCAACGTCTTGGTCCATAAAGGAGGTGTCTGTGGAGCGAACGAGGCAATCAGACTATGCGGCGTTAGTGCTTTCACTTAGCCATAGGAGCTTGACTTGTGGGGCTAATTACTAGCCCCTAGTGCGTGTGCGGCTACCCGGACTATGGTGCCCTCTTTACGCATCTAGGCAAAGACCAGCCCCTCGTATAACATGGAGTAGACCGCTATCGATCGTAGTATAACACTAAGTCGTCGATTCACAGACCAGCTCTCACTTATCATGGCAGTCAGTTTTTGGCTTTCTCTACCGAGGTACTTTATCGGATAAACCAGAAATACAATCGTAGTAGTTCTCCCTTTACTACCTTAGCCGAACAATGCGGAACGTAAGGTGGTAAGCACCGGAGCCGGGTAACCCAACTATAGACCCAAGACATGATTCAGAGCCGATGCATATAATTCAACATCCGGGACGCCGAACAGTTCCCTATAGGTGTTCGGACTTGGACGTGTGCCAGGCCGAATACAGCCCCTGGTATTAAGTCCAGATTTAAGGCACATGTGGCAATCTGACATAGGGAGAGAACGCATGTGGTAATAAAATGAACTCCAAGCGAATTGGAACCAAACTTCTTCTTTTATATCCCGTTTAATACGACGAACCATGTGGTTACAGATAATGCTGATAACATCTTGGGCATTTTACATGCCAACAGAAAAAAGAAACTAAAAAGGGAAAAGGTTTACATAGAGCCTGAATCTAAATTTCGACGGGGAGCCTGCTGCACGTGTGCGCCGTTTTCTCCTTTGTAATGTGTCCTTGAAGAGGGGAGTTATGATGGCCACCTGTGAAAAAGGAAAGAGAACTCTAGAAAAGTAATGTCCCGCACAGTCGTAGATAAGGTGAGTTCTTTTAATGAACCCTTTACGGAGAATATATTTTAGAGTCCTGAATAGGGTCAAGCCGAACTATGGACTATTTTTATGTAGTGTGCCCCCGGCGCCGCCCAAGGTATTTTAAGGGCATAATTGTGTACCCGAGGTACGTATGCTGCCACCTTGTAAGGTGGGCGGTAGGGGTGTAACTGCTAATCGAGCTCGGTTTCTTGTGAGCTGCCGCATTCTAGTACTGGCCGGACAAGTTTAGCAGTGTCTGTGGTCTTGGCGACTGATGAACAGTTCGGCTTGAATAAGCCGCTTTGAACCTCAGTCGCTGGGGCCGAAGTTTCTTCCTCTGTCTGGAGGGAGCGCTCCATGTTTCCATTGACCGTGATGACGTCGCATGGTCCAGGCATTTTGAGCTTCAAGTAAGTATAGTGCGGGACTGCGTTAAAGTGGGCGAAGGCCGTTCTCTCGAGTAGTGCATCATAGCCACTTCGAAAAGGAGCGATGTGGAAGATTAAATCCTCGCTTCGAAAATTGTCTGGAGAGCCGAATACTACTTCCAGTGTTAATGAGCTCGTGCAGCGGGCCTCTACGCCAGGTATCACTCCTTTAAAGGTAGTGCTGCTGGGCTTAATCCTTGACGGGTCTATCCCCATCTTGCGGATAGTGTCTTGGTATATCAGGTTTAGACTACTGTCGCCGTCCATGAGGACTCGAGTAAGATGATATCCATAAATTATAGGATCGAGTATTAGGGCCGTTGAACCTCCGTGACGGATACTGGTTGGGTGATCCCTGCGATCGAAGGTGATCAGGCAAGCCGACCATGTGTTGAACTTGGGGGCGACAGGATCTACCACATAAACATCCCTGGGTGCGCCCTTGCGTTCCCTCTTGGGGATATGGGTGGCATAGATCATATTCACCGTTTTCACCTCAGGGGGGAATTTATTCTGCCCCCCATGTTTTGTTGGCGAGGCTCGTCTTCATCCTAGCTTTGAGGTCCTTTCCCCTTGTGTTCAACATTTAACTTGCCGGCCTGCTTGAAGACCCAACAGTTTCTGTTGGTGTGGTTTGCGGGTTTGTGAGGGGTGCCATGAATCTGGCAGGGTCTCTCTAATATTTTGTCCAGGCTAGACGGACTGTCTCTGTTGCCTTTGAATGGCTTCTTCTGTTGACCGAGCCTGGAACCACTGAATCCATCATTCACTGCCGTCTGCCGTGTATCTGTTTCTACGACATTGTTCCGACGCTTATTCTTGTTGCGCCATGGCTTTCCATTGTCGTCCCTGACCTCGGAGGTGCCAGGATCGCTGGTACTATTGCTTCTACGAGCTAGCCAGCTATCTTCACCCGTGCAAAAGCGAGTCATAAGTGTAGTAAGGGCTGCCATTATCTTCGGCTTCTTTTAGCCAAGGTGTCCTGTAAGCCATTCGTCCCAGACACTGTGTTTGAATGCCGCTAAGGCCTCAGCGTCTGGACAGTTGACAATTTGGTTCTTTTTAGTTAAGAACCGGTTTCAAAGCTTGCGGGCTGACTCCCCGGGTTACTAGATTATGTGACTTAGATCATCACCATCTGGAGGGCGGACATATGTCCTCCGAAAGTTAGCCCGAAAAGCATTCTCTAGATCTTCCTAGCTTCCAATGGAGTTCTCTGGGGGGGCTGTTCAACCAGTGCCAAGCTGGCCCTTTCAGCTTGAGAGGTAAATATTTAATGGCATGGAGGTCATCCCCACGAGCCATGTGGATGTGAAGAATAAAGTCTTCGATCCATACAGCGGGATCCGTCGTTCCATCATATGCCTCGATGTTGACAAGTTTAAACCCTACCAAAAATTTGTGATCCATCACCTCATCGGTAAAGCACAGAGGGTGCGCGACGCCCCTGCATCGTGCAGCATCGTGGCATAGTTCGGACGATGCTGACCCCGAACTTGATTGTATCCGGCGTGCCTGGCTCGATAGCCACCGCCCAGTGTGGGAGCAAGTTCTCTTGATCTGTAGATTGATCTGGCCTGACCAGCTTTTTTATTCAGGTCCTGACGTAAATCGTACTTATGGCCCTGAGCTGCTGTATCCTTTCCTTTACGGTAGGGAGGTGCAGGCTGGTGTATAGCATTGCTAGCCGCTTTGTCCCGTCCACGAGGTTGTCAATCCGGTTGCTCGGCCTGATCATATTTCGACGAAATTGGCGCAAATGCCTCGTCGTCGAATTGGGGCAGAAATTTGCGTTTGGGATAGCTCTTTGTTTGGCGCTCACGGCCGTATCTTTCTTCAGCGTCTAGCACTTTGTTCCATCTATCATTGAGCGTATCCTGCTCGGCCTTAAGCCATCGCTGCTGCTTTTTCAAGCTCCTTGCTGTGGCAATAAGCTGTTGCTGAAAGCGTTTTTGTTCGAGCGGTTCCTCTAGGACTATGAATTCCTCGTCTCCCAGGCTGACATCCTCTTCGGAGACAGGTAGATAATTACTATCTTTGGAATCATTGTGAACGGTGAGTTGTTCGGGACTGAATTGTCCATCCTCCCGCTCGTCCTGCTCCGCCGCCGACTCTACGGGGTCATCAGCTTCCTCTGGCTCTTCATTGTCTCCGGTGTCGGTGTTACTTTCCTTTCCTCGACATGATCATGAGCAACGCTTCTGGCACCGGCGTTTAGGAGGTTCATCGACGGGCTTATCCTGCTCTTGATCTTTATCGCCCCCCGTCTTCTTTCTTATTAGATGTATCCACCATGTACACATCGTAGGTAGAAGTGGCTGTCCATCGCCCAGTCACATGCGGGTTTGTACCTAGATCGGCTTCGATGTCGTGGTCCATCCCATCAATGTCTTCGGAAGCATAGTCTAGTACGTCGGTTAAGTCCTCAACCGTGGCTACCAAGTGGGTGGTGGGTGGGGAGCAAATTCCCTAACCTCAGCCCCCAGTTTAAACTGGGCATGGTTCGGCCGAGAATCCTCTCTTAAGGTGAGAGATTGCAGCAAGTCTAGTGCTTGAGTTGGATAGGTGTTTGGGGGTCTGCAGGGCCAGGTTCGGCGATAACCGCCCTATTGAGCCTGGAGAGTGCGGATCCCATAAGTCCGGAGCTTGTAATTTGAGACAAGTCCGGCGTTCCAGCGGCGGGGAGGATCCCACGCAATTGTGGGTCTGTGAGCGGCTCAAACGCCGCTAAGTCTAAGGTTTCCATGGCAGGATTGAACCACCCATCTTCGGACAAAGTGGTATGCTCTGGATCTAGGGCCGTAGCCGCCGCAGGTGTTGACCCCTGGATGGGATCCGATGAAAGATCTAAGATGTCTTCACCGTGTAGGCAGGGAGCAGCAGCCGTGGGTGTGAATCCGTCAAAGATCAAGTCTCCTCGGATGTCAGCAACATAATTCAAGCTACCAAACCTGATTTGATGACCAGTGGTATAGCTGTCAACCTGCTAGAGGTGGCCATATGAGTTGGCACGTAGCACGAAGTCGCCAAACACGAAAAGCTATCTAGGGAGGAAAATCTCCCCAGGGGTGGCACCGCCGCTGATGAAAAGGTGAGCCATCAATCCTACCATCAACGACACAATGGAACTCTCAATGAAAGAACCAATGTCGGAGTCGAAACCGGCAGATCTCGGGTAGGGGGTCCCAAACTGTGTGCCTGAGGATCGATGGTAACAGGGGAGTGGGGACACGATGTTTACCCAGGTTTGGGCCCTCTCTATCGAGGTAATACCCTACTTCATGCTTGATTGATCTTGATGAATATGGGGTTACAAGAGTTGATCTACCTCGAGATCGTAATGACTAAACCCTAGAAGTCTAGCCTATGATGTTGTGATTATGTCCCTACTGACTAAACCCTCCGGTTTATATATATGCGCCGAAGGGACCTAGGGTTGTACATGATCATCTTGCAGAGGAAGGAAACGTTACACCCGGACCCTAAACTTGCCATTCTACACACATGGGAGTCCTATCCAGATACGAGGGATAATCTTCAACGATAATCTTCACGGCCCACTAGTCCGGCCCATAACGAGTAATCCAGCCAACCAAGGACCCGTTAATCCAGGACTCCCTCAGTTATCGTACCACTCTGGTGCGGTACGTGTTCTGGTCGACCTTCGAGGTTCAGTAGTAACTTGATCTGAAGTTTCATGATCATCATCATTAGCTTATTCTCTAGTTGGTGTAGGCATCACGAGAATGGTTTTCTCTGATGAGCTACTTTCCAATTCGAGAGAAGGTACAGTTACCTCATCAAGTTATATTTTCCTCCCACTCACTTCTTTCTGTTGGGGAACGTTGCATGAGAAACAAAAAAATTCCTACCTTCACCAAGATCAATCTAGGAGATAAACATCTACGAGAGGAGAGTTGGATCCACATACCCTTGTAGATTGCTAAGAGGAAGCGTTCAAGAACACGGTTGATGTAGTGGTACGTCTTCGTGATCCAATCATGAACCGTCCCGCGAACTCCGATCTAGTGCCGAACGAACGGCACCTCCATGTTTGACACACGTACGGCTTGATGATGCCTTCACCTCCTCGATCTAGCAAGCGAAAGTGAAGTAGTAGCTCAAGTCCTCCGGCAGCACGATGGCGTGGTGGCGGTGGTGGTGGAGAAATCTTAGCAGAGCTTCGTTAAGCACTACGGAGAAGAAGATGGCCGTGAGGGAGAGGAGGAGCAGTGCCGTGGCATGGAGATGTATTCTATAGCGTGCGGCTACCTCTACCCCTCTCTATATAGGGGAAGGGCAGGAGGATGCGCCCTAGGGTTTACCTAGGGGAATGGCGGCGGCCACAGGGGAAACCCTGGATGGGTTTTTGGCGCCCCCACCCCTAGGAGACTTGGCCCCCAAGCCGGGAGGGGGCGGCTGCCCTAGGGGAGGCACCCCACCTCTCCAAGTTACGTGAGATGGGGTGGGAGGGGTGTACAGCCCCTTACTGGGCTGGCGTGCCCCCTCCCCTTGGCCCATTAGGCCCCCAACGCTTGCCGGGGCCTCCGAAACCCCTTTCGGTCACGCTGGTCATCACATGGTACACCCGAAACAATTCTGAACTCCAATACCCTTCGTCCAATATATCGATATTCACCTCTGGACCATTCCGTAGTTCCTCATCACGTCCGGGATCTCATCCGGGACTCCAAACAACCTTCGGTAACCACCATAATGACTCAACTATACTAATATTTTCATCGAACGTTAAGTGTGTAGACCCTGCGGGTTCGAGAACTAGGCAGACATGACAGAGACACTACCTGTCGTGGATTTAGCACGACAGATGTCCTAGCAAAAGGACTTAGTCGTGAGGCCATCGCTTGGGTTAGCTTGAAGGGGTTAAAGTGGACGAAAGACACAAGGGTTTTTATACTAGTTCGGCCCCTTCGATGAAGTTAAAAGCCTACGTCTAGTTTGGTGTGGTATTGCTTGTGCTTCGATGAGCAGGGAGCGAATCCGCTTTGCCTATGTCTCGAGCTGTTGTTACTTATCTTGAACCGTCGCCGGGTCGTCCCTTTATATAGGAGGCGACGCCCGGTCCGGTTTACAGAATCCCAAGGTCGGATCATAAACGTGTCCGCCTCGGTCTCTACTCTTTCTATCTTACATCCCAAGTTACATGGTGTGACGGTTTACAAATCATGGGCCTCATACATGGGCCCTGAGCCTCCGTGGGCTATAACCTCCTAATACATACTCCACTGAACTTCTGATAATATAAACTTAATAACGTAAACCGGACCCTCCTAGCCAGTTTATACCTGATAGTAATATCCCTGACATTAGGCCCCAGATTGATTTGAACTTGTTCATGTCAGTCTTCAAAGTCTTGTATGAATTTCCCTTTCTGCAGATCTCGTATACTTCATAAACCGGCTATGATGTCATCTCCTGGAATCGCTTTAACCTGTCATGACATCATCTGTGCATTTAACGCCCACATCTGTTTGTTACCTTTCTTTATTACCGCTCCGAAGATCGAGGCGACAGCTCAATCCATATCCGATTTTTGGTCTCCTCGATTCCCGTGCCTACCGTTTTATCTCTTCGGCCTATAAATAAGGCCGAGGGCCATCTCTTTTACCCCTCTGCTTCGTCTTCCTCCGTCTCCAGCGCTCAAGCCTCCGCCGCCGTCCTTTGAGCTCACCGTCGTCAGCAAGCCCGGCCACTGCATCAACCTGAGCACGTTCAGATACTCGTTGTCCTTCCACTTCCTTAGGTACGTTACTTCTTCTTCCCATAGATCTTAGCTCTAGGGTTTTCCCAATAGCTCGCCGCGAACTCTTGTTCTTCGTAGTTCATCACCATAGGTCATTCTCTAGCTGTAGATGTAAAACCTTTAGGTCACCTCTCATGCGTGTAACTCCGCCCCGTTGTTATAACTTTAATTCCTCCAATACCGCTAGCTTAGATTGGATCTGTAGAAAACTTCCCCTGCCTTCACTGAATATGACTTGAATTGTTTTGCCTTTTTCCTGCGCCGTAGATCCATATTTTACCTTTGCTTCTTGCGAAAGTTGTTTCTCACACTTTAGATCTGTAATTTATCTGCTTATGTCACCGGTTCAACTGTAACCTGCGTCTTATATACCTGCCGTGATGGTTTAGATTTAGTCCTGCATTCCGTAATTGGCGGTTTAACTTTCTCCTTCTATATTCATAAACTGGTAATTGTCCGGTTCACATGTGACCCGTATCAGTAGGCACCATTAGCCCCTTTGCTTAAACCGTCAATTAAATCAACATCTTCATAGAATGCGCCAGTTTATGTCTAGTAGTTTGTAAACCGGATCTTGTATTGTATTTTTCAGAATTCCTTCCGTGGAAAAAAATGGCCTCCACAGCGAAACAGTTTGTTGCCTGCAACTGGGTTCCATCCCGGATCACTGAGGATGATTTAGTAGAGGCGGCCTCAATCGGCGTTCTGGGTCCTAAAGAGGTTCTGCACTGGCAGGCCCCTGGAAAAGAGTGTCCTCCTAAGCCTAAGGAGGGAGAGACCATAGTCTTTTTCGATCACTTGGCCCGGGGTTTTAGCCCTCCCGGTTCAAAGTTCTTCCGCAACGTTTTAGCCGATTTTCAACTCCATCCGCAAGATCTGGGTCCCAACTCCATATCGAACATTTGCAACTTCCAAGTCTTCTCAGAAGCATATTTGCAAGAAGATCCATTTGTAGAGCTGTTCCGGGATTTCTTCCATCTGAACCGCCGAACTGAGTTTTCTGACGGGCCTCATACTGAACTTGGTGGTGTGAGTATCCAAAAGAGGAAGGATGTAAGCTTTCCTCATGCCACTCTTCACAGCCACCCCAAGGACTGGTACCAGACTTGGTTCTACTGCAAGGATACATTGCTAGAGGGAGAAAACCCACTGCCGGGTTACCGTGCTTACCGCCTGATGCCGTATCATCCTTTTCCGCAGCGTCTAAGCGCCCAAGACCGGGCTCGATATGCCCCCAACTCTCCAAGCTCAGGGCTTTCATAGCTAACGTTTTAACCGGGGTCGACTTTGTCCGCTGCTGGCTCTCTTGGAGCATTCTCCCATTAAGCCGGCGATCAAGCTTAATGTGTGAATATACTGGTAATTCGGAAGACCCCCAGCGCCACACAAACATAGTGCTTCCTGACAAGGAAGTTACTGAATCTGCAAAGAAGATGTTGAACATTCCTCTGGAGGAGTGCAGCCGAACCGGCTTAGCTCCATTCTGTGCGAACAATGAACCGCCATCCGTAAGATTCTTCTGTTCCTTTCTTTTCACTTTAATCCGTCTATATTTCTTGTCCTCAATATGTTTTACTTTTTTACTCAGGCCAATGATCCCTTCTGGAAGAGGAAGGCTCAAGATAAACCGGCAAAGCCAACCCGCAAGAAGAGCTTAGCCATAAAGAAGCAGAAGAAGAAACCTGCCACCGCTTCCGGTTCAAACCCCGAAGAGGATGATCCGGCTTCTGAGGTACCGCTTGGTTCTTTACACCTTTAATTTTCCTTTATGTATTTATATTAACAATGTCCTTTCCCAGGATCTGGCGGAGGGGAGTAAAGCAGATGAAATCGAGGTAATCTCTCATTCCTCTGATTCAGAACCGTTGCCAGCCAAAATTCCTCGGGTAGCCCGGAAGTATCCATTTTCTCACCCTTATGCTCAACTAGATCCCAATTTCTTTTGAAGAAATAATAGCATGAGGCTCGCCGGACCACACGCCATAGTGGTCACGTAGTTGATTCATCCGGATTACCCCACACGCCAGCTCGCAGACGCCGCTCAGAGGTTTTGCTTACTCCAACCCTTCTTCATCCAAAAGCAGGTCTTATTCGCAAACCTCTTAAACTGTCTAATCCCAATTATCAGGAAGCTCCTCTGTCATCTTCTGGCGAGCCTACTGCCACCTAAGTGTCGGTTCTTAAGACCGTTCCTGGGTAAGTCATCTTTCCAAATGTCCGGTTTACCTTACGTTTTCACTCCGTGATTTTCATTGCTCTTTTAACCTTATCAGTATGCCCAAGCCTATTAAAAAGGCGAAATTAAATAAACCGACAGCCGGAAACACTTCTGATCGGCAAGGGATGTCGAAGCTGCGGATCCTTTGGAAGAGAATACTGAGGCTCCCCTCGATGATGCTTCCCCGATGGATCAGGAAAATCTTGCTGCCCCGGGGGGTGATGCCACGGAGAATACTGCTGAACGGACAAGCCCTGTCCGGGTTAGTCCTCCTCGGGCTAGCCCGGCTCCTGTTAGTCCGGTGTGTACTGATGATCCCCTCAGAGCAGCTGCTGCCTCAACAGAAGATGTTGAGATAACTGGGACAGGTTTTTCCACTCTCGCAGAGCCTGTTATCTTGGCTAAACATACTGCCAAGGAAGAGCTTTCCCAAAAAGACAAAGGTAAATGGAGCACTGACTTATCGAGTTATTCCCAATTCAGTGCCCAGGATCTCCACTCTGGGTATCTGAACCGGCTCTACACCAGCCGCGACCATGAGGCCGGTTTGGTAAATCTGATGAAAGAGAAATATGAGTTAACTTCTCTCCCTTCGCCTTTCATTTCTGTTTGTATCCTGCAGTTATACCACTAGGCCATAGTAGCCCCCAAGTGCCGGTTTAGCCTTCAGGATGAACCGGGACTTCCCCTATGGCTGAGAATGAACCTACATTAGCCCCTAAGTGTCAAGGGCATAACTTTGTTATGTGCTTGGGACTTTGTCTGAAATAATTGCTTTCTTTCACTTCAATTGTACATTAGCCCCCATGTGTCGAGTGCATAACTTGTTATGTGCTTGAGACTTATGATCGGACTGTTCTTCATGAACATCCAATATTTGCTGTGTTCTGCAGGCCGACTTGAACCGGAGGGCTTCGGAGGCAACAGAGCTCCGGAATAACATGGCCTTTCAAGAGACTGCTTCAACTAAAGCCAAGGAAGAACTTTCCCTGGCTTTAGCGAGCATGGAGAAGCTCAAAAAAGATTTTGAAGCGGAGCGGTCTACTTGGGAGGTACAAAGGGCTGCTTTAGAGAAAAGAGCCAAGGATGCGGAGGCTGCTCTTACCCCGGTGACGGAGGAGTTGTCCGGGTTAAAGAAGCACATAGATGATATGACATCTGCCATCTTCGGTGAGTATTTGTTTTCAAATGCTTTTATTCCTGCAATCTTATACTGCTCCGGTTTAACTCTTCACTTATACACACGGAGGTGCGTGACTCATCTTGGAGATGACATACAGAAGAAAACTGAAGGCTGCTTATACCCTGGTGGAGCAACTCTACTCCGGTGCTCAAAGGGCTATTAGTGCTATGTCGCACAATATACCGGCGCCGACCACCATCCAAGGTACTCTGGAAAAGTTATCTGTCTTTCCTACTCGGCTTGTTGAAGTGAAGAAATGTTCTGCGAGAGCTGGCTCTCTTATAGCACTAACCCGGGCCAAGGCATGGGTTCCCGATTTTGATCCGGCGGAGGCCATGAACGGTTATCCCAGCATGAAAGAAGACGGGTCAGCCTTCTCTGCTGAAGATCTTCGCTCTTTAACCAAAAGTATGCGCCCTCTTGCTAGCAAGCTTGCTGAAGAAGCGGATTTATCGAGATATCATCCGGGTTACGATCTGGAGAATATGCGGGTGGAGCGGCCGGTTTATGACACCGAAAATCTGATTCCCCCCGTTCGTAAGCATACCTTTGCTCCTGACATTGAACCGTCAGAAATCATAAACGACGAAGTATATTTCTGTGCCCTCGCCAAGATTGACTGGAGCACTCCTGATTTCCAGCAGCTGCCAGAAGACGACGAAGATCTGGAGCAAGCTGACCCTCAGCCTTCCCAGCGTGCTGAAGAAGAATCCTAAACCGGCTCCGGTTTAATATTTAGATGCTGAATACTTTCCAAGAAACTGATATTCTTTTGGGCCTGGAAGTGCCTTGTAATATAATGGTTGAGATACTGCCTTTGTCCCACTGTTATGGTATTACTTTGATTGGCACTCCCCAATTTATGTCCTGTTTGCAATGCTTTAACAGTTTATATTACCTGTGTCTGCATGAACAATGCTAAAAGATGTCCTAGCGGTTTACCACCGGACGGATTATACTGCCCTGATACATGTTCCAAATAAATAACTTGAACTGCATATAAAACATAAACATATACCATACCTGTGATTAAGTGCGCCTGTAGACCTTAACCCGGTAGGAATAATTTAAGGCGCGGGTGTTGATGAAGCCCTTGGCTCTCTTGTCGGCTTAGCATAAAGGCCGATCCGGGTTACGATGAACGCCGGTTTAACTATCGCTGGTGTTCATGACCCAGATCTTTAGCTCTGTAAACGTATGGTCAACCTTGTAGTTTTCCAGTCTTGCATCAATGGACTTGGTTAAAAAACCAATGACCTTGAAGATAAAGATTTATGAAAACATAAAAAATAAAAATAAAGTTTTTGGGCAAATAAGACCATGTAGTCGAGGCTTTTTACGAGCTGCCAGGCTCCAAATTTGAGGCTTTTTATGAGCTGCCAGGCTACTGTCATTAACCATTTTAGCAAAGCGTGTCAAGATGCTCCGCAATCCTTAACGAAATCATCGATGTCAATAGCTACCCAATGTTTCAAAATCTCGTAAAGATTTTGTCTTTGGGTAATCACTCGATGATCGTCAATTTAACGTGACCAAGTTCAGGGTCCCGAAGGATTGACTTGTGATACGTTCGACGGGTCATACCAAGTTTACCTGGACGGCGTGATTTACTTGATGCAGGCAGGTTAATCCGGGGTTTTAGGTGTATGCACCGGGCTTCCAAGCCATGTTCACTACAAGGGTATTCAACTCGCTGAGAGCACCCAGGTAGTGTGTGAGTCATTGCTCGTCGGGGCATATGTTTGAGTTGTGCTAGGCATCAAACCCTCTTTTACCCCTCATCATGATGTGGAAATTGCCGAAGCAACCAAAGCAGTGCTCTTATGATGGGCTTCATACCGCTGCCGGTTCAAGAGACCATGGGAAACTTCCTTGCCCGCGGAAGCCCCCATGTGATTCTTGTTTGTATAGATAAGGTGGCTGATTCCTTGATTTATCAAGGGCGCCGGTTTAAGAGGCCATTGAAGGCTTGTTTCGAAACCCCCATGTGATACTCCTTTGTGTAAAAGACACGGCCGATTCCTTGATTCTATCAAGGGCGCCGGTCTAAGAGGCCATGGAAGGCTTCTTTGGAAGCCCCCATGTGATACTCTTTTATGTAAAAAACATGGCTGATTCCTTGATTCTATCAAGGGGGCCGGTAAGAGGCCATGGAAAGCTTCTTTAGAAGCCCCCATGTGATACTCTTTGCGAAAAAAGATGGCTGATTCCCCGGTGTACCGGGGGCGCCAGTTTATTTTATTAATCATAATATATACATTGTACATAAAGCGGAGCCAATGGCTCAAGTATAGTAAGGTCGAAGAAGAGCAATGTTCCACGGCCGCTTGGTCTCCTCCTCTGCCGTACGTGAGTCCTTATGTTCTCGAACGTTGACAAGATAGTATGATCTGTTGTGCAGGTTTTTGCTGACCACAAAGGGCCCTTCCCAGGGTGGGGATAACTTGTGCATATCTGTCTGGTCCTGGATGAACCGGAGCACCAGATCTCCTTCCTGAAACGTCCTGGTCTTGACCCGGCGGCTATGGTACCGGCGCAGGTCTTGCTAATAAATCGCTGATCGTGCTGCCGCCGTGTTCCGTTCCTCGTCCAGCCCGTCCAAACTGTCTTGTCTTGCTTGTTCATTATCCGCTTCAACGTAAGCTGCCACCCACGGTGAGTCGTGCCGGATATCACTAGGGAGGACCGCTTTAGCACCGTACACCATGAAGAAAGGCGTGTACCATGTGGATCTGTTAGGTGTAGTATTGATGCTCCATAAGACAGAAGGCAATTCCTCCACCCAACAACCCGGTGTTCTTTGCAAAGGAACCATAAGCCGGGGCTTGATGCCTCTCAAGATCTCCTGGTTGGCTCTTTCAGCTTGGCCATTGGACTCAGGGTGAGCTACTGATGATACATCAAGGCGAATATGTTCTCTGTGACAGAACTCCTCCATAGCCCCCTTGGATAGGTTGGTGCCATTATCAGTTATAATGCTGTGTGGAAAGCCAAACCGGAAAATCACCTTTTTGATGAACTGAACCGTTGTTGCTGCATCACATTTACTGATAGGCTCCGCTTCAACCCACTTTGTGAATTTGTCCACTGCTACCAACATGTGGGTTTTCTTATCTTGGGATCTCTTAAAGGGTCCAACCATATCAAGCCCCCAAGTCGCAAACGTCCAAGTAATTGGAATCATCCTCAGCTCCTGTGCCGGTATATGAGCACGCCGTGAAAACTTCTGGCAAGCATCACATTTTCTGACCAAGTCCTCTGCGTCGGCGTGAGCCGTCAACCAGTAGAACCCATGACAAAAAGCTTTAGCTACCAAAGATTTTGAACCGGCATGATGGCCACAATCCCCTTCATGAATCTCTCAAAGAATATCGCCGCCTTCCTCTGATGATACACACCGCTGAAACGCTCCAGAAATGCTGCGGTGATGAAGTTCTCCATTGATGATAGTCATAGATTTAGACCGCCGGATTATCTGCCGAGCCTGGACTTCATCCTCTGGTAATTCACCTCGGCTCATGTATGCCAAGTAAGGGAGTGCCCAATCCGGAATAACATGAAGTGCTGCGACCAATTGTGCTTCTGGATCAGGAACAGTTAAATCCTCTTCTGAAGGTACTTGTACCGACGGATTGCACAAATCATCCAAGAAAGTATTAGGTGGAACCGGTTTACGCTGGGAACCCAGCCGGCTTAACGCGTCGGCCGCTTCAATTTTTCGCCGGTCTATATGATCCACCTGATACCCTTTGAAGTATCCAGCAACAACATCTACCTCTCGTCGATATGCTCCCATGAGTGGGTCCTTGGAATCCCATTTGCCCGAAACCTGTTGTGCTACTAGATCTGAATCACCAAAACACTTAACCCGGCTCAAGTTCATCTCCTTGGCCATCCGCAAACCATGGAGGAGAGCTTCATACTCAGCAGCATTGTTAGTATAGGGGAACATTAAGCGGAGAAAATAGCATAACTTATCACCTTGTGGGGAAGTTAACACGACTCCAGCCCCCGAGCCCTCCAACTGCCTTGAATCGTCGAAGTGTATAGTCCAGTACGTATGATCCGGTTTCTCCTCAGGTGCTTGCAATTCTGTCCAGTCATTAATGAAATCCACCAGTGCTTGGGATTTTATAGCCGTACGGGACACGTACCTTAATCCATGCGGACAGAGCTCAATGGCCCACTTCGCAACCCTACCAGTGGCTTCTCTATTCTGGATTATATCCCCTAGCGGAGCTGAACTGACAACGGTGATTGGGTGGCCCTGGAAATAGTGCTTCAGCTTCCGGTTTGCCATGAACACCCCATATACCAGCTTCTGCCAATGTGGATATCTCTGTTTTGACTCAATGAGCACCTCACTGATGTAGTAAACCGGCCATTGAACCGGATATTCTTTGCCTGCCTCCTTGCGCTCTACCACAATGGCCACGCTTACTGCACGGGCATTGGCGGCCACGTATAACAGCAACGACTCATTGTCAACCGGGGCAGCAAGGACTGGTGGTTCTGCCAATTGCCTCTTCAGATCCTCGAACGCAGCGTCTGCGACATCGCTCCAGACAAACCGGTCCGTCTTTTTCATCATCTGATAGAGCAGGATTGCCTTCTCCCCTAAACGGCTGATGAACCGACTCAGTGCTGCAATACGGCCCGCCACGCGCTGGACATAGTTGATACATGCTGGTTTAGCCAAGGACGCGATCGCCTTGATCTTCTTCGGATTAGCTTCAATCCCTCTGTTTGACACTAAAAATCCAAGTAGCTTTCCCGCCGGAACACCAAAGACGCATTTCTCCGGATTGAGCATCATTTTATAAACTCGGAGGTTGTCAAAGGTTTCTTTTAAATCCTCTATCAGTGTCTCCTCCTTCCTGGATTTCACCACAATGTCATCAACATATGCATGGACATTTCTTCCAATCTGCCCTTGTAGGCAGTTCTGCACATAACGCTGGTAGGTTGCTTGGGCACTCTTGAGCCCAAAAGGCATGGATACATAGTAGAAGGCTCCAAAGGGAGTTATGAAAGCTGTCTTCTCTTGGTCCTTAACTGCCATCTTTATTTGATGATAACCTGAATATGCATCTAAAAAACTTAGTCGCTCACATCCTGTCGTGGCATCAATAATTTCATCAATATGGGGGAGAGCAAAAGGATCAGTTGGGCAAGCTTTGTTCAAGTCTGTGTAATCAACACACATCCTCCAAGTTCCGTTTTTCTTAAGTACCAGCACCGGATTAGCCAACCACTCTGGATGAAACACACCCCCTTTTTATTCTGGTGTTGGCTCAACACAAGTTATTTTCTTAGAGAGTTGTTTGATTCTTTTCCTTCATAATTTAAACTCCTTAGGTTTAACCTTGGGCTTATCTTCCTCTCCAACTTTCATCTTGCCATGACCCCAACAGAAATATTTCTCTCCAAGACCTCCTCTACACCTTAGGACAAGTCTCTCATCAATTCCAGTGGTTTCAACCTTATTGGAATTTTTTTCCTTCTATTTATTCTACTCCCAAAACTATTTCTGTCTTTTATAATGGACCTTCGTGATTTACAAAGGAACCACCATATCCATCTTGTTGTTTGATTCCAAACTAACTTCCCTATATAATCCTTAGTACCCACAACCTAAATCCATCTTGTTTCACTGGTCCGCAGTTCAAAATTTTCAAATTTCACCTGCTGCAAGTTTGGACCAGATTTACAATATTTGGTGAAATTCATACTTATCTTCTTCCAAAAATTCTGTGAAAATTCAGGCAGCCCCTAGATACATCAAGAGGCCACTCCACCAAATATCAGCCCCAGAAACTTTTCCCACATGCCAGAATCATTTCATCGAACACCTGGCATACACTGTGATGTCAGTTTCAGAGACTGCTAACTGAAGATTCACTATCGACAGTGCAGTTCGTCAGTTCGTCAGAGCCGCAGCGTCAATCTTGCCAGTGCCCGCCTTGGATCTATGCTCACTGCACCTCCTGCTTATCCAGCACGCCGCACGCTTGCTTGGCTGCTTCCGGGCATCGATGGCGCCCTGGCCCGACCACGCCGGCGACTTCCACGGCAACAGAACCTCCCGTGGCGGCTGACAGAAAGCATCCTGCAGCTCGATGCCGTTTGGCGCCGCCCAAGTCACCCCAGCGCTCCACGTGGCCTTCTCCACTGCCAGCGCACGCCTGCAGCACCGTCGCTGTGGCCTGGCGCGCACAGAGCGCGTTCTCTGCCGCCGACGTGCCGCACGGTCGTTCCGTCGAGGGCAGGCCGTAATCACCCCTCCCCTGCTAAGTTAGGCACGGGAATGGAACCAGTGCACCTCCTAGTCGATGCTCAGGCCCCAAAACCCGCCGTCCAGCCACTGCATCGTCGTAATCGCTCGCCGGACTTATCCCGTTCACGGCAACCGCCTCGGGCCGGCTATATAAAGCACCCCTGAGCTCGTTCTCGAGCCCGCACACCTCCACCATCTCCCTAGACCACACCCAGCCTCTGGAAGAGCCTCGAGGGGCCCTTCTTCCCCAACTCTGGCCAACTCCGTCCACCTCGGGCTCCAGCAGCATTCTCTCCAGTGAGAACTCCTCCGCTGCCCTGGACTCGAGCGTAGCACCCTGACACCTACCTAAACCTAACCCCCACTCAAATTTGACACCAGGAGCTCTCTCCGACAAGGCCCACGACCACCCGAGCCGCCATCCACCGGAGATAGGGTCGCCGTCGACGTGGGACTCGCCGACGCTCAACTCCACCACCAATCGACGCGGAAGAACACCAGGAAGCTGTACGTACCACTTCCCTCCCCTAACTCGCCGTGGATCGGCGCCGAGGACCACCGCAGCTTCTAGCGCCGGCGCGACTCTGTTTCAGAGTTTAAACCCGACGAGTGGGACCCCTTGTCAGCCTCTCATCTCTCTCTGAATCGTTTTTCTGGAAAGCGCCTTCGGGCAAAGTACGTCTTCGTCTTCAGCTGGCGTACTGCGTACCGGTTCGCTTTTCTGTTTTCTATTCTAGCCCCTGGGATTTTTATGTTTCATTACAGATGAGTCCCTGGACAGAAACTCTAATATCTTTTTAACTAAAGGTGATTTTGAGTTGATTCTTTTTCTTTCCTCTTTAGTTTTCTGTCTAGTTTTTTTTTCATATTTATGTGAAATTTTTTGGAGCAACTTTATTTGCACGCGCGGTATTTATGTTAGTATCTGTTTGTTTGAATACGTAGATACCGAAGGACGTGACGGAGCCGCGAACCTCAAGGAGTTAGACTCCGACTACTCCGAACCAGGCAAGCATGTTTGAACCTTTGATATGACGGATGTGTTGCATGTTTGCTCGAGTGGTTCTTTTCATAAGCATGGTCATATAAGCATTTGTGTATGGTTATATTTCATGCAAGCATGTTTGAACCTTTCATATGATGGATGTGTTGCATGTTTGCTCGAGTGGTTCCTTTCATAAGCATGGTCATATAAGCATTTGTGTATGGTTATATTTCATGCAAGCAAGCTTCGGGTGAGCCCCGTATGATGATGATTGATCCACCCAGATCATGTGGCGACATGATGGGTGGAGTACTGGTATTGTTGAAGCATGCCAGTAGTTGGTTAACCTAGTATCTGCGTGGATCGAGTCATGATCCCGCTCACCTTCTTTTGGTACTGTCATATGCCATCTGTTGTGATTGCGGTCTAGTCAGTTGTAAACCACTTTCCGAGTACACACCAAGTAGAGGGTCCGGGATGAGGGTTCCATGGCCCTGGATTAAAGCCCGTCATCCGGTCAGGGGGCATGGGTGTTTCCAGTTGGGACCGAGAGGGGGGCACCCCTCAGAGCGCGCATATATAAATTTGATCCCATGCTATTCGAGGTTGTAGCCTCCCCGTCTTAAAGTTTTTCGTGAATGATTCCGGACAGTAGGATGTGAAATGGGTGTGTACTGGTCAGTTGGGTTTCTGCTAAAACAATGTAGACGGAACTAGTCCCTGTGGCTAGTAGAATCCGTTGGCTCTGATTTAATAGTACAAGCTCTGCAGAGTTAAATCCTTCAAGTAGCCATGTTTATGGCCTAGGGTCAATCTTTGTGTCAACCCGGTGACCGTCCTTGGTAAATTCTTGATAGTAACTAGAGTAGTGATTTTTGTCAAGTTCATTTGGTAGATGAACTCACCCATTATCTCTGTACTGATTTATTTCCTGAAGTATTTCACCGTTCAATTATTGTTATTTATAAGCCCTTTATGTGATGTCGCTCAGACGTCCGACTATGGCATTATTGTTATTTATAAGCCCTTTATGTGATGTCGCTCAGACGTCCGACTGTGGCATTCTTGTTATTTATAAGCACTTTATGTGATGTCGCTCAGACGTCCGACTG
>LR738715.1:706716979-706818354 GCA_902687465.1 Secale cereale
GTGGCATTCTTGTTATTCATAAGCCCTTTATGTGATGTCGCTCAGACGTCCGACTATGGCATTATTGTTATTTATAAGCCCTTTATGTGATGTCGCTCAGACGTTCGACTGAGGCATTCTTGTCATTTATTTTCGTTATAAGCCCTTTATGTGGTGTCGCTCAGACGCCCGACTGTGGCATGTTTTCATTTTACTATTTCATCACGAGGCGTCACTCAGACACTCGTTTGATTTTCTTTTATTTATTTTGTGGATTTCGGGAGGATTACCGCCCGACTTCCAATTATTTACTTACGGCACATGAATATATTTATCCTGTTGCATTTTGCTGGAATACTCACATGCATCATGTTGGCATTTATTATATCTTAAGTCCGAATTGTCTTGCGAGTACATTCAAAGTACTCACCTGGCTTGTTGATTTGGCCAGATGTGGACGAAGGCGATCTCATGGATGAAGAGTTCGATAGCGAGTCCGACGTCTAGTGGAGTCCCAGTCAGTCTCTGGCGATCCTGGAGTTGATCAATGTTATATAACCGCTTCCGCTATCCACCAAATAAATTAATCGGGTCCCCCTCCAACACTCGATGAACTGTAATATATTGGAGTCACGTCACCCACTTCACTGTGACATATCCACCCCCTTTTTATTACGAGTTATTTGTATGCCACCCTGCCATTGTGTCTTATCCGCCTTTATGTACTATATTGGCGTACTTGTAATAAATTGTTGAGCCACCTCAGCTCAACCTTGTATAATTATTTAGTATTCTGGAATTCTGTATCAAGGAATTGTCCATCAGCAAGAAGTATTCTTCCTTGCTAGTTTAATAAAAAGGTCGGTCTTTCGGTAATTATTTTACTGAAAAACCGGTCCTGACAGTGAAAGATGTGGCGGAACTCTATGTTCTTGCTGACAGATGTGCCCGGGCTGAGGAGGGAAGGAAGTACCCCGGCGAAGATGCTGGTGCGGAAACTGACTCTTCAGAGGAGGATACTGCCGCCCCGGCGAAGAAAGGCCGGCACCGCAACAGGAAGCGCAAAGGTAAAGCCGTGCTTGCCGTCGAGGGATCTGATGACGCCGGCTCCGCCAAGAAAACCAGGGAGGGTGACCCCGACAAGGAAATTGCCGGGTGTCTCGCCTGCCGGGCCTTGGCGGCTGCCGAGAAGCTAGGAAACTCTGGCAAGCGATACTGCTAGATCCATCGCACCAAAGGCCATGATCTCCAGGACTGCTGACAGGTTGAGCTCCTTGCTGAGAAGCAGAGGGCTGAATATGAGAGGCGGGACAAGGAGAAGGGCCAGGACGGTGCTGAAGGGTCCGGCAAGAAGCATGACGGCCAAGCAGGCCGTCGCGACAAGGATAAACAGCAGGAGAGGCCCGCCCGGGGCCGTGACAGAAGGCCTGAAGACGACCATCACGAAGAGGACGACGAGTCCGGCGACCAAGAATTTCAGAAAGCTACAGAGGCCATGTGCGTCGATGGCGGCGCCTTGCTGCATACTTCTCATCGCCAACTCAAACAGTGGGTGCGTGAGATTACAGCGGCGGAGCCGTCGTCCGGTGCCCAAAAGCCGCTGAAATGGTCCAGCACACCTATCATTTTTGACACTGAGGATCACCCTGATCGCACTACTGCGGTCGGGTGCTTGCCATTGTTGGTTTCATTGACAATACGCAACCTCAAGGTGACAAAGATGCTAGTCGATGGCGGGGCCGGTCTGAACCTACTCTCGCCCACCGTGATCGAGAAGCTGCAAATTCCTGACGGAGACCTCGAAGAGACGAGCACGTTTCAGGGGGTCAACCCGGGGAGAAGTCAACCAAAGGGAAAGGTCACTCTGCCCGTGACTTTTGGAAGTGATCTGAACTACAGGACAGAAATGATCGTGTTTGATGTTGCCAAGATCCCCTTGCCTTACAACGGGATCCTTGGCCGCCCAGCGCTGGCCAAGTTCATGGCAGCGTCACACTACGCCTACAACACCCTGAAGATGCTAGGGCCTGTGACGATCATCACCATCCCCTCCGATAAGAAAGATGCGCTGATTTGCGCTGACCAACTATACCAGCAAGCAGTTGCAGCAGCTGCCGCCACAAGGGCACTTGCTCCTTCCACTGGAGCCCCGGGAGGGAAGAATAAGAAGAAGACCGGTGAGACCTTGGACACCCACTCCGGCAAGCGCACCTCTTCGGAGTGTAGTGCTCCCGTCGAGGACGTGCCAGAGAGCTCCGCCGGGAAGAAGAAGAAGAAGACCGATGAGACCTCGGACACCCACTCCGGCAAGCACACCTCTTCGAAGTGTAGTGCTCCCATTGAGGACGTGCCAGAGAGCTCCACCGACAGAAACAAGAAGTCCAGGGCCACACCGCCGGGAACCAAGAAGGTTTCTGTCAAGGAGGACGGCCCAGGAGGGGCTTTCACCATAAGCTCCACCCTTGACGACAAATAGGAAGACGCGCTCGTCACCTTCCTGCGGTAAAATGTCGATGTGTTTGCATGGCAAGCATCCGACATCCCCGGCGTTCCCAGGGAGGTGATTGAGCACCACCTTGCTGTCTGTCCTCATGCGCGGCCCGTCAAGCAGAAGGTCAGAAAGCAAGCTTTGGAACGACAAGAGTTCATCACAGAGGAGATCTGGAAACTGGAAGCAGCGGGTTTGGTAAGAGGAGTGCTCCATCCAACGTGGTTGGCCAATCCAGTGGTAGTGCACAAGGCAAATGGGAAGTGGAGGCTATGTATTGATTACACATATATCAATAAGGCTTGTCCCAAGGACCCCTTCCCGTTGCCACGCATCGACCAAATTGTTGACTCCATGGCTAGGAGTGACCCGTTGTCATTCCTTGATGCCTACTCCGGCTACCATCAGATCTTCATGGCAAGAGAAGACGAAGAGAAGACATCATTCATCACCCCATGTGGCACGTACTGATTCGTACGAATGCCTTTCGGGTTGAAGAGTGCTAGCTCGACGTTTGCAAGGGCAGTCCAGATTGGTTTTGAATCCCAGCTCCATAGAAATATGGGGGCTTAAATGGATGATATAGTGGTCAAAACCAAGAACAGGGCAACCCTTATACCGGATTTACAAGAAACATTTGTAAACCTACGCAAGATCAACCTCAAGCTGAACCCTCAGAAGTGCATCTTCGGCGTCCCGTCCGGCAAGCTTCTCGGGTTCTTTGTGTCATAGCGTGGGATAGAGGCCAATCCGGACAAGATCAAAGCTATAGAACAGATTGAAGCACCCAAACGGGTCAAGGATGTGCGTCGGCTTACTGGCTGCGTCGCCGCCATGAGAAGATTCATTTCCAAGTCTGCCGAGCGCGCCCTTCCCTTTTTCAAGATTTTGAAAAAGGCAGGCCCAACGGAGTGGACGCCAGAAGCCGAAGAAACATTACAAGATTTGAAGAGGTATATTTCCTCCACGCCAGTACTAGTTGCGCCTAGGCCACAAGAACCGTTGCTGCTATACTTGCCGGCAACAATCCAGGTGGTCAGCGCCGCACTAGTGGCGCAGAGAGAAATTGATGATGAGGTGATAGCAGTGACAGAGCCTGATGCCATTGGTGCAGAGACGACACGGCCGGTTGGAGTGCAGCCAAGGAAGAAAATGATGCAGCACCCGGTCTACGTTGTTAGCTCCCTCTTGCAGGGGGCTAGATCAAGGTACTCCGGTGTGTAGAAATTGCTCTTCGGCCTTCTTATGGCCTCGAGGAAGCTGCGTCACTACTTCCAGGCGCACGAGATCACTGTCGTCACTCGCCTCCCTCTGCAGCGGCTATTGCACAATCCGGATGCAACGGGAAGAATTGTAGAGTGGGCACTGGAGCTGTCCAGCTTTGGCCTCAAGTTTGAAAGTACCTCGATGATTCAAAGCCGAGTCCTGGCAGAGTTCGTTGCAGAATGGACCGCGACGCCTGATGAAGAAGTCCAGGAAACTGCTCTCCCCAGCAAAGAGGCGACTTGCGACTGGATCATGTACTTTGATGGAGCTTTCTCCTTACAGGGCGCCGGGGCTGGCGTACTGCTTGTCGCGCCCACCGGAGAGCACCTCAACTAGGTGGTCCAGATGCACTTCCCCAGGGAGGTATCAACGAACAACACTGCTGAGTATGAGGGGCTGCTTGCTGGTCTTAGGATCGCGGCAGACCTCGGAATCAAGAAACTCATTGTCAGGGGCGATTCGCAACTTGTCGTCAAACAAGTCAATAAAGATTACCAGAGTCCGTTGATGAAGGCCTATGTCGATGAAGTGAGAAAGCTGGAAGAGCGTTTTGATGGTATACAGGCGGAGCACGTTCCCCGAGCGGAGAACGACATCGCCGATTACCGGTCAAAGCGCGCTGCCCTCAAGTTACCTGTGGAACCAGGTACCTTTGTGCTTCAGCTTTCTCAGCTATCCGTTGATCCATCAACAAAGCAAAACAAGAGGAGGAAATCAGGGCCCGGCAAGTACTTTCCCGCCGAGCTCCCCGGAGCCGCCGACAAGGATGTTGCTAGGGACACTGAGCCCGCCACGGGACGGCTAGCTCCGGCGGAGCGTCAAGCTCTTGCCGTTGAGACAACCGCTCCCATGGCGGAGGAAATGCCTTTAGTCCTCGCCGTCGAGCCCCAGGCTCCGGCGTGGGCACAGCATACTGGCCGATTCCTCCAGACTGGGGAGCTTCCTGAGGAGCAGGAAGAAGCGGAGAAAGTAGCCCGTCGGTCTGCTATGTACCAGTTTGTCGATGACGTCCTATATAGAAAGAGACCGAACGACATGAAATTGAAGTGTATCCCTTGAGAGGAAGGACTGGGGCTGTTGGCAGAGATACATGGAGGCATATGTGGATCCCACATAGGGTCAAGAGCCCTTCCCGGCAAGGCGTTTCGGCAAGGCTTCTTCTGACCCACTGCCCTCCAGGATGCGACGACACTGGTCACCAGGTGTGAAGCGTGTCAGTTCCATTCCAAGAAACTTGATCAACCAGCTCAAGCCCTTCAAACCATTCCTCTCTCCTGGCCCTTCTCGGTCTGGGGGCTCGACATACTGGGCCCTTTCCCCCGCGCTGTCGGGGGCTTTGAGTACTTGTACGTTGCAATCGACAAGTTCACAAAGTGGCCGGAGGTGGAGGAAGTTAGTAAGGTCACAGCTCTGTCAGCCGTCAAGTTCTTCAAGGGACTAGTGTGCCGTTTTGGTGTACCCAACAGGGTCATCACCGACAACGGCACACAGTTCACAAGCCGCACCTTCATGCAATATACCCAAGACCTCAGCAGCAAAGTCTGTTTCGCTTCTGTTGCTCACCCACGAAGCAATGGTCAAGCTGAGAGAGCAAACGCTGAAGTGCTGCGAGGCTTAAGGACAAAGACCTTTGACAGGCTGCACAAGAGTGCAATGCGCTGGATTGATGAGTTGCCGACGGTTCTTTGGTCGATTAGAACGACGCCAAATCGAGCCACCGGCCAGACACCCTTTGCCCTAGTATACGGAGCAGAAGCAGTTCTCCCCACTGAACTCATATACGGGCCACCTCCAGTGCTCGCTTATAATGAGCTTGAGCAAGAGCAACTGCGGCAAGATGACGCAACGCTCCTTGAGGAAGATCTTCTTCGGGCGGCTGTGAGAGCAGCACGCTACCAACAAGCCTCGCGCCGCTACCATAGCCGCAAGGTCCATGCCCGAAGCTTTGATGAAGGCGACCTTGTTCTTCGGTGCGTTCAATTGGTGAAATACTTCAGGAAGTAAATCAGTGCAGAGATAATTGGTTAGTTCATCTACCAAATGAACTTGACAGAATCACTACTCTTGTTACTATCAAGAATTTACTAGAGACGGTCACCGGGTTGACACAAAGATTGACCCTAGGCCATAAACATGGCTACTCGAAGGATTTAACTCTGCAGAGCTTGTACCATTTAAATCATAGCCAACAGATTCTACTAGCCACAGGGACTAGTTCCGTCTACGGTGTTTTAGCAGAAACCCAACTGACCAGTACACACCCGTTTCACATCCTGCTGTCCGAAATCACCCGCGACAACGTTCACGAAAAACTGTAAGACGGGGAGGCTACAACCTCGAATAGCATGGGATCAAATTTATATATGCGCGCTCTAAGGGGTGCCCCCCTCTCGGTCCCAACCGGAAACACCCATGCCCCCTGACCGGATGACGGGCTTTAATCCAGGGCCATGGAACCCTCATCCCGGCCCCTCTACTTGGTGTGTACTCGGAAAGTGGTTTGCAACCGACTAGACCGTAATCACGACAGATGGCATATGACAGTACCAAAAAGGAGATGAGAGGGATGATGGCTCGATCCACGCGGATACTAAGTTAACCAACTACTAGCATGCTCCAACAATACCAGTACTCCACCCATCATGTCACCACATGATCAGGGTGGATCAACCATTTTCATACGGGGCTCACCCGAAGCTTGCTTGCATGAAATATAACCACACACCAATGCTTATATAACCATGCTTATGAAAAGAACTACTCGAGCAAACATGCAACACATCCATCATATCAAAGGTTTAATCCGTTGGCTATGATTTAATAGTACAAGCTCCGCAGAGCTAAATCCTTCAAGTAGCCATGTTTATGGCCTAGGGTCAATCTTTGTGTCAACCCGGTGACCGTCCTTGGTAAATTCTTGATAGTAATAAGAGTAGTGATTTTTGTCAAGTTCATTTGGTACCTGAACTCACCCATTATCTCTGTACTGATTTATTTCCTGAAGTATTTCACAGTTCAATTATTGTTATTAATAAGCCCTTTCTGTGATGTCGCTCAGACGTCCGACTGTGGCATTATTGTTATTTATAAGCCCTTTATTTGATGTCGCTCAGACGTCCGACTGTGGCATTCTTGTTATTTATAAGCCCTTTATGTGATGTCGCTCAGACGTCCGACTGTGGCATTCTTGTTATTCATAAGCCCTTTATGTGATGTCGCTCAGACGTCCGACTGTGGCATTATTGTTATTTATAAGCCCTTTATGTGATGTCGCTCAGACGTCCGACTGAGGCATTCTTGTCATTTATTTTCGTTATAAGCCCTTTATGTGGTGTCGCTCAGACGCCCGACTGTGGCATGTTTTCATTTTACTATTTCATCACGATGCGTCACTCAGACACTCGTTTGATTTTCTTTTATTTATTTTGTGGATTTCGGGAGGATTACCGCCCGACTTCCAATTATTACTTATGGCACAGGAATATATTTATCCGGTTGCATTTTGCTGGAATACTCACATGCATAATGTTGGCATTTATTATATCTTAAGTCCGAACTGTCTTGCGAGTACATTCAAAGTACTCACCTGGCTTGTTGATTTGGCCAGATGTGGACGAAGGCGATCTCATGGATGAAGAGTTCGATAGCGAGTCCGACGTCTAATGGAGTCCCAGTCAGTCTCTTGTGATCCTGGAGTTGATCACTGTTATATAACCGCTTCCGCTATCCACCAAATAAATTCATCGGGTCTCCCTCCGACACTCGATGAACTGTAATATATTGGAGTCACGTCACCCATTTCACTGTGACATATCCACCCCCTTTTTATTATGAGTTATTAGTATGCCACCCTGCCATTGTGTCTTATCCACCTTTATGTACTATATTGGCGTACTTGTAATAAATTGTTGAGCCACCTCAGCTCAACCTTGTATAATTATTTAGTATTCTGGAATTCTGTATCAAGGAATTGTCCATCAGCAAGAAGTATTCTTCCTTGCTGGTTTAATAAAAAGGTCGGTCTTTCGGTAATTATTTTACTGAAAAACCAGTCCTGACAACCTTGGTACCAGAGCCAGGCTGACTGTAGGAAGCCACTAGGTGCGATCGCTAATCGGTTATTAGCGTAATAATTGCTATTTAGCATTTTTACATCTGTAGCAATTTTCTGTTGGTCATCGTAAATTTTTGACTTGACTATTCGGAACTTTTGTCTACTTTTGGAGATGGCCAGCAACGACTGTGATGCACAGGTGTTCGCCAACATTCCTGAGGGGTTTGTCAAGCTCCTCTTCGCCATCACCAAAGTCGCGATTGGGCCATCAACCCGTCCAGAGTTTACACTCTACCGTCACAAGCTCAACGACAGCGTGTCAATGCAGCAGGCCGTGGTGCACTTCAAGGGAGGGCGTTCTGAAACGTGCGGCCTCCGATTTGTGGGCAGAGCCATGCCTACGGAGAGGCATGCCATGCAAATGGTGGCCCATGAGGCGATAGCTCGTCTCCGGGACATCCTTCCTTCAATGAAGACTCGTCGCTACCGTTACCTCCCATGCCACGTGCCCTACACTTGCCACTATGCGTTTGCTTGCGCAAATGGGGAACGTGATGAAGCCATTGAAGTAATGGTTGAGTACCTCAAGGCACTTGAGGCAGCCTTTGATAATATTGTGGACGACTTGGTGGCTACTCGTATGGAATTGGTCCAGAGTGGCTCCGCCAATAGGAGGGAGCTACTCCATACCGCGCCACCAATGACATTTGTCTCATCCGCCGCATCCTATGCACCTTCCATGTTAGCCACCGCTCACTGTCTGCCTACCACTGAGGAGTTTGACCAGGTCATTGCTGCTACCCCAGTCAGAGCTGCACCGCCTGCCGCACCTGCTTCAAGACCTCGTACCCATACTCTGCGCCTGGAGCCTATTAGTGAGGAGGAAGTTGAGTCTCCAGCACAACTGGGCCTTACCCTCGGCAGGCCGAGGGAAATCTTCAACATCTCCGACTAGTGCGTTTATCCGCGACGCACTGTGCTCGCTTGTATTATGCGTGTGTTATGTAAAATAGGTTGTTGGGAAGTAGTCTGTTTGCGCATCATGTAGGATCTTGGAGAAGTGCATTAGAATGAATAACATGTCAGGAATGTGTACGCACATCCTGAGTGACGTATGTATAATTAGAACCCGCGTGTAAGATATGTACTAAGCGGTCCTTCTCCGTGCGCAATCAAGCAGTTTTTTAAAAAAATCTCTTTGGAGATCGTGTTTTTGATTGCTTTTTGCAATATCTTGGTTTATTTTGCTGCCCAGTTCTCTCATGATTTCTGCAATAATACCCTAGAGTAAGAAATGACTCGTCCCTGGATGCGTTCCATGCCAAGTCCGCGAGAGGAAAATTATGGCACACAGACAGATAACAATTTCACACAGGGGCAGTCAAGTCAGCAGGGCAGCAAAACAACATTTTCTCAAGTATGCCGTCTTTACGAGCAAAGTCAGCAACAACACCAGGAAATGATGAACCATGTCATTAACATGGGAAATCACCGTGAGCCATACCAGCAGCACTCAAAATTATCTGAATTTCAGAAGACACGTCCGACAACATTTTCGCACACAGACAAACCTCTTGAGGCCGATGATTGGCTTCGAGATATTGAAAGGAAATTAATTGTGGCACAATGCTCAGACCGTGAAAAGGTACTTTACGCACCACATTATCTTTCTGGAGCAGCCGCGTCATGGTGGGAAAATTTTCTGCTTATGCACCCCGACATAAATAATATTACCTGGGAAGATTTTAAGGAAGGCTTCCGTGGTGCACACATCCCTAAGAGCATTATGAAGATCAAGAAAAGAGAATTTGATGACCTCAAGCAAAGGGGCATGACAGTACCTGAGTACAACAGTCAGTTTACGCAATTATCCCGTTATGCCAACGAAGAACGTATGACTGAAAATAAGAAGATGGGAAAATTCCTAGACGAACTGGCACCAGCACTTAAATGCCAATTGGTCGTACACACTTTTCCAGATTTCAAGACACTGGTGGACAAGGCTATTACATGAGAAAATGTGCGTCGCAGTCTGGAAGACATTCGCAAGAGAAAAAGAGATCAGACCAACCACCCTCGCAACAACAGGAATAAGATAAGTTTCCAGGAAAATGGGGCGAACAAACCCATGACAAATGACACTCGTCCGAGCAAGAATTTTCACGCAAGGGACAAGGATTTCACGTATCACCCAGGTGTTACTTGCTACGCATGTGGAGAAGAGGGACACTATGCTAAACAGTGCCCAAAGCCAAGAAACTTAGCACCGAAGCCTAACAGCAATGGAAACAATTCCGCGCACAAGCATAAAAACTTCAACCCCAATAACAACCACAAGAAAGGCCACCTGAACCATGTGACCAAGGAGCAAGCACAGGATGCCCCAGATATCGTACTCGGTACGTTCCCTGTCAACACAATACCAGCCACAGTTTTGTTTGATTCTGGAGCTTCTCATTCGTTCATTTCGAAGAGTTTTGCTTTGCAACATGTTTTTTCAATACTTCCCTTGGGTAAATCAATGACTATCAAGTCCCCCGGAAGTAAGCAGATCACTCAGAATTACTGCCAAGGTTTGACAATTGAAATTGAAGGGTTACAGTTTCACGCAAACTTCATCGTGTTAGAAAACAAGGGACTGGATGTTATCCTGGGTATGGATTGGCTAACCACCAACAAAGGATTTATCGATTGCTTCAACAGGACAGTGATTCTATCTCATCATCACGGAAAGACAATAAGAGTCGCAGCTCAGGAAAGACCAGTATCACGGCAACCAAAATTAAACAAGACAGACACTTCTGAGTTAAGCAGAGTTCCAGTTGTATGTGAATTCCCGGACGTATTTCCCGAAGAACTACCGGGCATTCCACCAGACAGAGAAATAGAATTCATTATTGAGCTAGCGCCTGGAACCACCCCCATATACAAGAAGCCATACAGAATGGCACCATCCAAGTTGGTTGAACTGAAGAAACAAATAAAGGAATTGCTGGATAAAGGATTTATACGGGCCAGCTCCTCACCTTGGGGTTTGCCGGTTTTATTTGCCAAAAAGAAGGATGGAACTATGAGATTGTGTATAGACTACCGAGCGCTCAACATGGTCACAATCAAGAACAAATATCCGATGCCACGGATAAATGATTTATTTGACCAGCTCGCGCAAGCCAAGGTTTTCTCAAAAGTTGATTTAAGGTCGGGTTATCATCAATTAAAAGTACGGACAGAAGATATCCCGAAAACAGCATTCACCTCCAGATACGGACTTTATGAATTTACAGTAATGCCGTTTGGACTGACCAACGCCCCCGCATATTTCGTCCACCTCATGAACAAAGTGTTTATGAGATTCATGGACACATTTGTGGTAGTATTTATTGATGATATATTGGTATATTCAAAGACACCAGAAGAGCATGCTGAACACCTACGTATTGTACTGGGAGAATTAAGGAAACATCAACTCTACGCCAAATTCAGCAAATGTGAATTTTGTTTAAGGCAAGTTGGTTTTCTAGGACACGTATTGACACAAGAGGGAGTCGCCATGGACCCGAAAAAAGTCAAGGCTGTACTTGGTTGGAAGTGACCAGCGAGTGTAACAGACATACGAAGTTTCCTCGATATGGCTGGATATTACCGAAGGTTTATTGAAGGATTTTCCACCATAGCCAAACCAATGACATAGTTACTCAAGAAGGATAAGAAATTCGTATGGAACGAAGCATGTGAGAAAAGCTTCCAGGAACTCAAAAAGAAATTAACAACAGCCCCAGTATTGGTTGTACCAGACATACACAAGAGTTTTGAAGTATATTGCGACGCATCCAGGAAAGGCCTCGGATGCGTACTAATGCAAGAAGGCAAAGTAGTCGCCTACGCTTCCCGGCAACTGCGAAAACATGAAGAAAATTATCGTACTCACGATTCGGAATTGGCAGCAGTCATTCATGCACTCAAGGAGTGGAGGCACTTTTTGCTTGGGAATCGCTGTGAAATATATACGGACCATAAGAGCCTCAGATATATTTTCGCGCAACCAGAACTCAATTTACGACAACGACGCTGGCTGGAACTGGTAAAAGATTATGACGTTGGAATCCACTATCACCTAGGAAAGGCAAACGTGGTAGCAGATGCTCTCAGCCGTAACCCCAGCCCAAACAACGACAGCCTACAGAACCTGAGACCCGAATTTCAGCAAGAATTCGCTAAACTCAACCTAATGATGGTCACAGAAGGCGTAGTGTCAAATCTGGAAATACGGCCTACACTAATAGAACAAATAAAGAAGGCTCAGCATGGACACCCCAGCATTGAAGGTATAAAAAGAAAAGTAAGTCAGGGAAAGGCCTCAGAATTCACCATAGACAGTGAGGGAATATTATGGTTCGGAGACAGACTTTGCGTACCAAATAGCAACGACCTGAAACAGCAAATTCTAACAGAAAGCCACACCGCTCCATACTCCATCCACCCCGGAGGGACAAAAATGTACAAGGACATTCAGGAAATATTTTGGTGGCACGACATGAAAAGGGATATAGCCACATATATTGCATGCTACGATTCATGTCAACACATTAAAGTCGAGCACCAAAAACCCGCAGGACTCTTACAGCCAAACAAGATACCAGAGTGGAAATGGGGCGATATTGGAAAGGATTTTATTGTTGGACTACCACGGTCACAACACGGTAAAGATGCCATATGGGTCATCACAGATAGACTGACCAAGGTAGCACACTTCATACCGGTCAAGACAACCCACACCACCCAAAAGCTTGCCAAGCTTTACCTCGCCCGTATAGTATGCCTACATGGGGTTCCAAAGACTATAATATCGGACAAAGGCACTCAGTTCGTCTCCAAATTTTGGGACCAGTTGCAACAAGCCCTCGGAACGCAACTAACGTTCAGTACAACTTATCACCCCCAGACTGGAGGACAAACGGAACGAGTAAATCAAATACTTGAAGACATGCTAAGGGCATGTGTCCTCTCATATGGGACCAGTTGGGAGGCAAGCTTACCATATGCCGAGTTTGCATACGACAATAGTTACCAAGCCAGCCCGCAGATGGCACCGTTCGAAGCCTTGTACGGACGAAGATGCCGTACTCCATTAAACTGGTTGGAAACAGGGGACAGTCGTATATTCGGCCCAGATATGTTGAAAGAAGCTGAGGAAAGAGTAAATATAATACGGGATCGACTCAAAACAGCCCAAAGCCGATAGAAGAGCTATTACGATCAAAAGCATCGGGAGATAAGTTTTGAACCTGGTGAAGACGTGTACCTACATGTATCTCCTATGAGGGGACTATAGAGATTCAAGGTCAAAGGGAAACTAGCACCACGGTTTATCAGACCCTTTCGTATAGTTGCACGGAGAGGCACAGTGGCCTACCAGTTGGACCTTCCCAAGGAACTATCAGACGTCCACGACGTGTTCCACGTCTCGCAACTACGAAAGTGTGTAAGCAACCCAGAGAAGCATGCGTCACATGAAAGTATTGACGTGCAACCAGATCTCACCTACCGGGAACACCCAGTAAATTTTTTGGAGGAGTATGAAAGGAGAACCCGTCAGAAGACTATTAAATTTCTCAAGGTTCAGTGGAGTAATCACATAGAGGATGAGGCAACATGGGAAAGGGAAGATTTCCTTCGGACAGAACACCCACACCTATTTGAGGATCAGCTGAAATCTCGGGGACGAGATTTTTCCTAAGGGGGTAGGTGTTGTAACACTCCAAATTTTTGGGTTTGGTTTTTCTTCCAAAACTTTTGGTCTTTTGGAAGGGGGTTGTTTGATCTTCTCTTAAGACCCTTCTAAAATCTCTTCTGGCCAAAGTTTGTGTGTTTTCCTCAAGCTTGGTTTTTGGTCTTGAAAGATTCTTCTGGTGTTGGCTCAACACAAGTTATTTTCTTAGAGAGTTGTTTGATTCTTTTCCTTCATAATTTAAACTCCTTAGGTTTAACCTTGGGCTTATCTTCCTCTCCAACTTTCATCTTGCCATGACCCCAATAGAAATATTTCTCTCCAAGACCTCCTCTACACCTTAGGACAAGTCTCTCATCAATTCCAGTGGGTTTCAACCTTATTGGATTTTTTTCTATTTATTCTACTCCAAAAACTATTTTTGTCTTTTATAGTGGACCTTGGTGATTTACAAAGGAACCACCATATCCATCTTGTTGTTTGATTCCATATTAACTTCCCTATATAATCCTTAGTACCCACAACCTAAATCCATCTTGTTTCACTGGTCCACAGTTCAAAATTTTCAAATTTCACCTGCTGCATGTTTGGACCAGATTTGCAATATTTGGTGAAACTCATATTTATCTTCTTCCAAAAATTCTGTGAAAATTAAAGCAGCCCCTAGATACATCAAGAGGCCACTCCACCAAATATCAACCCTAGAAAATTTTCCCACATGCCAGAATCATTTCATCGAACACCTAGCATACACTGTGCTGTCAGTTTCAGAGACTGCTAACTGAAGATTCACTATCGACAATGCAGTTTGTCAGTTCGTCAGAGCCGCAGCGTCAATCTCGCCAGTGCCCGCCTTGGACCGATGCTCACTGCACCTCCTGCTTATCCAGCACGTCGCACGCTTGCTTGGCTGCTTCCGGGCGCCGGTGGCGCCCTAGCCCGACCACGCCGGCGACTTCCACGGCAACAGAACCTCCCTTGGCGGCTGACAGAAAGCATCCTGCAGCTCGACGCCGTTTGGCGCCGCCCAAGTCACCCCAGCGCTCCGCGTGGCCTTCTCCATTGCCAGCGCATGCCTGTAGCACCATCGCCGTGGCCTGGCGCGCACAGAGCGCGTTCTCTGCCGCCGACGTGCGGCACGGCCGTTCCGTCGAGGGCAGGCCGTAATCACCCCTCCCCTGCTATGTTAGGCACGGGAATGGAACCAGTGCACCTCCTAGTCGATGCTCAAGCCCCAAAACCCGCCGTCCAGCCACTGCATCGCCGTAATTGCTCGCTGGACTTATCCCGTTCACGGCAACCGCCTCGGGCCGGCTATATAAAGCACCACCGAGCTCGTTCTCGAGCCCGCACACCTCCACCATCTCCCTAGACCATGCCCAGCCTCTGGAAGAGCGTCGAGGGGCCCTTCTTCCCCAACTCCGGCCAACTCCGTCCGCCTCGGGCTCCAGCAGCGTTCTCTCCGGTGAGAACTCCTCCGCCGCCCTGGACTCGAGCGTAGCACCCTGACACCTACCTAAATATAACCCCCACTCCAATTTGACCCCAGGAGCTCTCACCGACGAGGCCCACGACCAGCCGAGCCGCCGTCCACCGGAGATAGGGTCGCCGTCGACGTGGGGCTCGCCGACGCTCAACTCCACCACCAATCGACATGGAAAAACACCAGGAAGCTATACGTACCACTTCCCTCCCCTAACTCGCCGTGGATCGGCACCGGCGACCACCGCAGCTTCTGGCGCCGGCGCGACTCTGTTTTAGAGTTTAAACCCGACGTGTGGGACCCCTTGTCAGCCTCTCATCTCTCTCCGAATCGTTTTTCTGGAAAGCGCCTTCGGGCAAAGTACGTCTTCGTCTTCAGTTGGCATACTGCATACCGGTTCGCTTTTCTATTTTCTATTCTAGCCCCTGGGATTTTTCTATTTCATTACAACTGAGTCCTTGGACAGAAACTATAATATCTTTTTAACTAAAGGTGATTTTGAGTTGATTCTTTTTCTGTCCTCTTTGGTTTTCTGTCTAGTTTTTTGTCATATTTATGTGAAATTTTTTGGAGCAACTTTATTTGCACGCGCGGTATTTATGTTAGTATCCGTTTGTTTGAATAGTAGATACCGAAGGACGTGACAGAGCAGCGAACCTCACCGAGTTAGACTCCGACTACTCCGAACCAGGCAATCCTGTTTGAACCTTCGATATGATGGATGTGTTGCATGTTTGCTCGAGTGGTTCTTTTCATAAGCATGGTCATATAAGCATTTGTGTATGGTTATATTTCATGCAAGCATGTTTGAACCTTTGATATGATGGATGTGTTGCATGTTTGCTCGAGTGGTTCCTTTCATAAGCATGGTCATATAAGCATTTATGTATGGTTATATTTCATGCAAGCAAGCTTCGGGTGAGCCACGTATGATGATGATTGAACCACCCCGATCATGTGGCGACATGATTGTTGGAGTACTGGTATTGTTGAAGCATGCCAGTAGTTGGTTAACCTAGTATCTGCGTGGATTGAGTCATGATCCCGCTCACCTCCTTTTGGTACTATCATATGCCATCTGTTGTGACTGCGGTCTAGTCAGTTGTAAACCACTTTCCGAGTACACACCAAGTAGAGGGACCGGGATGAGGGTTCCATGGCCCTGGATTAAAGCCCGTCATCCGGTCAGGGGGCATGGGTGTTTCCGGTTGGGACCGAGAGGGGGCACCCCTTAGAGCGCGCATATATAAATTTGATCCCATGCTATTCGAGGTTGTAGCCTCCCCGTCTTAAAGTTTTTCGTGAACATTGTCGCGGGTGATTCGGGACAGCAGGATGTGAAATGGGTGTGTACTGGTCAGTTGGGTTTCTGCTAAAACACCGTAGACGGAACTAGTCCCTGTGGCTAGTAGAATCCGTTGGCTATGATTTAATAGTACAAGCTCTGCAGAGTTAAATCCTTCAAGTAGCCATGTTTATGGCCTAGGGTCAATCTTTGTGTCAACCCGGTGACCGTCCTTGGTAAATTCTTGATAGTAACAAGAGTAGTGATTTATTTCAAGTTCATTTGGTAGATGAACTCACCCATTATCTCTGTACTGATTTATTTCCTGAAGTATTTCACCGTTCAATTATTGTTATTTATGAGCCCTTTATGTGATGTCGCTCAGATGTCCGACTGTGGCATTATTGTTATTTATAAGCCCTTTATGTGATGTCGCTCAGACGTCCGACTATGGCTTTCTTGTTATTTATAAGCCCTTTATGTGATGTCGCTCAGACGTCCGACTGTGGCATTCTTGTTATTCATAAGCCCTTTATGTGATGTCGCTCAGACGTCCGACTGTGGCATTATTGTTATTTATAAGCCCTTTATGTGATGTCGCTCAGACGTCCGACTGAGGCATTCTTGTCATTTATTTTCGTTATAAGCCCTTTATGTGGTGTCGCTCAGACACCCGACTGTGGCATGTTTTCATTTTACAATTTCATCACGAGGCGTCACTCAGACACTCGTTTGATTTTCTTTTATTTATTTTGTGGATTTCGGGAGGATTACCGCCCGACTTCCAATTATTTACTTACGGCACAGGAATATATTTATCCGGTTGCATTTTGCTGGAATACTCACATGCATCATGTTGGCATTTATTATATCTTAAGTCCGAACTGTCTTGCGAGTACATTCAAAGTACTCACCTGGCTTGTTGATTTGGCCAGATGTGGACGAAGGCGATCTCATGGATGAAGAGTTCGATAGCGAGTCCGACGTCTAGTGGAGTCCCAGTCAGTCTCTTGCGATCCTGGAGTTGATCACTGTTATATAACCGCTTCCGCTATCCACCAAATAAATTCATCGGGTCTCCTTTCGACACTCGATGAACTATAATATATTGGAGTCACGTCACCCACTTCACCGTGACATACCCACCCCCTTTTTATTGCAAGTTATTAGTATGCCACCCTGCCATTGTGTCTTATCCGCCTTTATGTACTATATTGGCGTACTTGTAATAAATTGTTGAGCCACCACAGCTCAACCTTGTATAATTATTTAGTATTCTGGAATTCTGTATCAAGGAATTGTCCATCAGCAAGAAGTATTCTTCCTTGCTGGTTTAATAAAAAGGTTGGTCTTTCGGTAATTATTTTACTGAAAAACCGGTCCTGACAACCTTGGTATCAAGGTTGTCAGGACCGGGTTTTCGGGATATAAACTTCCCACAAGCGGACCTTGTGCTCACCAGCCCCAGGTTTACTGTTAGCTGATGAGGCACCAACTTGTTACAGAAACTCCAAGCAAAATACAAGGTATGTAGTACAAGACCATTCTGGCCTATGAGTACAACACCAGGTTTCTAGTGGCTGATGGCGGAAGCGGTTTGTGGTACAATGGTGTCTATGGGACTCCATTTCCCATAGGAACAGCTGACCAGGATAACTCCTATCTTCGCGAGGCTGCTATCTCCATTACGTAGGTTCCGGGGCTGTCATTGCATTGTTCCTTCCCGCGCAAGGAATCTGGCCAAGACAATAGCCAGGGACAAGCCAGTGGGTACTTTGAATGTACTCGCAAACATTATGAACATGAGTGATATATAAACATGTTCGGGAATAATAGAGGATCACTATGATATTAATGATATGACCATCTATAATGCAAGTAGGACATTCGTATGAAAAGGCATATGAAATCAGAGAGTGATAATAAAATAAATAACAAGCATACCACATTCGGGCGTCTGAGCGACACCACAAAAAGGGCTTATAGGGGAAAATAAAAGACAAGAATGCCACAATCGGACGTCTGAGCGACATCACATAAAGGGCTTGTAAAGAAAAGTAAATAACAAAATGCCACATTCGGAAGTCTGAGCGACATCACATAAAGGGCTTATAAAGAAAAGTAAATAACAAAATGCCACAGTCAGACGTCTGAGCGGCATCACATAAAAGGCTTATAAAGAAAAGTAAATAACACAATGCCACAGTCGGACGTCTGAGCGACATCACATAAAAGTCTTATAAAGAAAAGTAAATAAAAAAATGCCACAGTCGGACGTCTGAGCGACATCACATAAAGGGCTTATAAATAAAAGTAAATAGCAAAATGCCATAGTCGGACGTCTGAGCGACATCACATAAAGGGTTTATAAAGAAAAGTAAATAAGAAAATGCCACAGTCGGACGTCTGAGCGACATCACATAAAGGGCTTATAAGGAAAATAAATAATTCGCGATGAATATCCAGGAGGTAGAACCGTCCCAGGGATACCCATTTATTCAAATAACACAAATGGTTAGTCCACAATAATAATCAGGATTACCACATATCGCAGATCATAGTAAATGCTCCGATTTAGTAGTTTTCCTACGAAGACCGACACTAAGACCGACACTCGACCCATCCCAGACTGTAGTCCTTAACCATGGACACGGCTATTCGAATTGGTTTGATATCTCTGCAGAGGGTGTACTCTTTACCCATGAATAACGGTTTTCTTTAGTCCATTGGAACTAATTCCGTCTACGGTCTTTTAGTCGAGAACCCACCTAACTTGCACACACCAGCTTAACTTTACTGGTGTATGGAATCACCCACGACACCTGATAAGCAAACTCTGAGTGGGGAGGCTACAACCTCGCGTAGCATGGGATCAAATTTCTATCGCGCGCTCTAAGGGGTGTCCCCCCTCTCGGTCCCAACCGGAAACACCCATGCCCCCTGACCAGGTGGCATGCCTACCGGATGCACCCAGTATCTTCCACCATGGCCTCTTTGTACGGTGTGTGCCAAGAAAGGGGTTGACAACTGACTAAACCGTACCCTACCAGCGGCAGGGACAAGTGGTAGTACGAACCAAGTATAGGGGTTACTAGAGCAAGACTCGATCTATGGTCGACTCCGGAGGTTTATGTATTCCCTGTATGGTTGGTGCCACAATGCTCTTCATAGTTCCTGATAGGGTCACCACCCCTCATGCCTCATCCTGCCTCACTGCCCATCCTCGTCACAACGAGATGTCAGTCACGTGGTTCGGTTCACCGGAACAAAACCTTTCTTCGGACTCCATCCTAACTAACACCAGGCATATGTGGCATGAGAAGTAGTTTCTATAACCAACATCACATACATAACAGAAAAAAAAAAATTTCTCACCATATGTTGATATGCAAGAGTATGACTCCACATGAAATAACGTCACTCCACTTTAGTATATTGATGGAGTTCATATGATTTAGCAAACAGCGTATATCATAACGGGGTTCAGGATGCTTGCCTTCAAGTAGAGGGGAGGAGAAATGCATTCCAATTTTTTTTGAAGTTTTCTCCCTCTTCAAAATCCTAAATGAAATAATAAGAAATCAATACATAGACTCAAAACAGCCCAAAAAAGTTGTCTGGAAAATTTTCATATAAATATGAAAATAAACTAGACAATATTTGGGAAGGAACAGAAAAAGAATCAAGACATTTGGATTAATATTTAAAGAGATATTGCCAGTCAAAGATCAGTCAACTCTGTTTTAATAAAAACCAAAAAAGGAAAACACATCAGTAGAGAATACGTTTCCAGGAAGGGGAGACGTACTTTGGGGAATGCGCTTCCACTTATGCCCGTGTGGGCTGGTGCTGGCTCACTGACAGAGGGACCAGGGGGCCCACTGGTCAGGTTTGACCAGTCGCCCCCCGCCTCCTTCCTCTGGCCGAACCGAGGCGGGGCTCCGGCGATCAACGCCGGCGAACGGCGGTCCCTCGAGGGCGTCCGAGTGCAGGGATGGATCCGCCAGACTAGGGCGGTCCTCCCGATGGTCGAGGAGGCGACGGAGGTGTAGGAAAACGACGGCGACGAGCCTCGCGGCGGACGGCGGCCTCGGGTGGATTTGGGGCTTCGCACTATGGTGGTTCCCGAGCTAGTTTGAGGTGATGGGCGGCTCCGCAGGATCATAGGGAGTCGGACGATGGTGTTGGCTAGACGGGAGGGGCGCTGGTTGCGACGGATTGGACTGGAGTGCAGCGGCGGCCGTACTCGCCGGAGATGAAGAAGAAAACTCCCCCAGGGCGATTGGCTGCTACGGGGTTGCTCTGCGGGGCGGCTAGTAGTTGTTTGAGGCTGCGGAGGGATTCGGGGCATCATTATATAGGTGATCAAGGTCGGTTCGATGATGGCTGAGGATAAGGACGACGGCGGCGGCACTATTGCAGAGCAGGGGAGGTGGGGGCTGGCTGGCAGAGCTTGTAGAGGTAGACGACGAAGTTGTGGATGAGCACGGCGGTCTGGGGTGCTCGGGGGCGCGCCAGGTGGCCCGTACGGTACCGACCACAGCAGGCGGCGATGACGGCTAGCTCCTGGCTTGCCGGAGACGTGGCGAGGTGCTATGGCGCCTGTGAGGGGTGCAGGCAGAGGCTTGGCTCTATGCTGCAAGCTGCAGAAGGTTTGGATAAGCTCGGGGGAGACAGGCCAGGGGCACGGCGGCTCGGGCGCGGCACGTGCAAAACGCGCGCTCTGGCCGCACTCCGTGCACGAACGACAAGCGTTCGACGAAATGCCAGGGCGACTAAACTTGCTTGAATGCCAAAGCAAAACAATAGACCTAGGTTAGAGGTAGCTAGGAGGTTAGTGGACATGTCTTATGGGTCGGGTGATCAAGTCCACAATGTCAACTAAGAACTATGCCAAAACTAGCCATGCACACAAGGTGCTCGACATAATTCTATGGGCACAAGGGCATGTCCACTGGTGGCAAAAATCTCCAGATCATAGTCTCCTTAGGTCAATGAGATGATGACAAAGCTAGTTGGGCAAAACCAGAAACTTGCTAGTGCAAGTTTTGCAAATCTTCAGTTCTGGATAGAAAGTGTAGGGCATTGTTTCATGAACAAAGAATATCCCAATGGGCCCACTCTTCTGGACTTAAGGGTTTTGCAAGAAGGGCTATACGCATGAAGAAGCTCAAGGGCACTAGAGAAAAATAAACTAGGGTTGTAGTGCAAAATACTAAACTGGACCAGAATGAAAAAGAGGTTGGTTCACTCAAATCTTCGAAAGGACCTAACTGGGTTTTTGCATAAAGTTGAATAATATACTCCTATGAACATCCCATAATTTTGGTGGAGGCATTAAAGGAATATTTAAAGGGGTTGTAGTGCAAATTTGCCCTCTGGACCAGATTTAAAAATCTGGTGTGGAGCTCAAAATATTAAATGAAATAAGTATATTCTTGCATAAAAGTGATCTAACAACATCACATGACATCTCCAATTTTTGGTTGGAAATTTAGATAATTTTATCAAGTGGTTGCAGTTCAAATGGGACCCTAAAACCAAGGGAGACCACTTTTAGAGAGATTAAGACTAGGGAGACAAATACATAATTAATTCTATTGATATAAGAAAAGTTTTAATGAGTGAATAAGAGAGCCTAAAATTTTGCCAGGAATTAAAATTTTCATTTTTGCTGGATGTTTCTTTAGATTTCAGGACCATCCCTTCCCTTGCATATTGGAGTTTTTACCTCAAGTTAAAATCTTCCAACCATTATGTTAGGCTCTCTTATTCACTCGTTAAAACTTTTCTTATATCAGTAGAATTAATTATGTATTTGTCTCCCTAGTCTTAATCTCTCTAAAAATGGTCTCCCTTGGTTTTAGGGTCCCATTCGAACTGCAACCACTTGATAAAATTATCTAAATTTCCAACCAAAAATTGGAGATGTCATGTGATGTTGTTAGATCACTTTTATGCAAGAATTTACTTATTTCATTTAATATTTTGAGCTCCACACCAGATTTTTAAATCTGGTCCAGAGGGCAAACTTGCACTACAACCCCTTTAAATATTCCTTTAATGCCTCCACCAAAATTATGGGATGTTCATAGGAGTATATTATTCAACCTTATGCAAAAACCCAGTTAGGTCCTTTGGAAGATTTGAGTGAACCAACCTCTTTTTCATTTTGGTCCAGTTTAGTATTTTGCACTACAACCCTAGTTTATTTTGCTCTAGTGCCCTTGAGCTTCTTCATGCGTATAGCCCTTCTTGCAAAACCCTTAAGTCCAGAAGAGTGGGCCCATTGGGATATTCTTGGTTCATGAAACAATGCCCTACACTTTGTATCCAGAACTGAAGATTTGCAAAACTTGCACTAGCAAGTTTCTGGCTTTGCCCAACTAGCTTTGTCATCATCTCATTGACCTAAGGAGACTATGATCTGAAGATTTTGGCCACCAGTGGAGATGCCCTTGTGCCCATAGCATTCTGTCGAGCACCTTGTGTGCATGGCCAGTTTTTGCATAGTTCTTAGTTGACATTGTGGACTTGATCACCCGACCCATAAGACATGTCCACTAACCTCCTAGCTACCTCTAACCTAGGTCTGTTGTTTTGCTTTGGCATTCAAGCAAGTTTAGTCGCCCTGGCATTTCGTCGAACGCTTGCCGTGCGTGCACGGAGCGTGGCCAGAGCACACGTTTTGCACGTGCCGCGCCCGAGCCGCCGCGCCCCTGGCCTGTCTCCCCGAGCTTATCCAAACCTTCTGCAGCTCGCAGCATAGAGCCAAGCCTCTGCCTGCACCCCTCACAGGCGCCACAGCACCTCGCCACGTCTCCGGCAAGCCTGGAGATAGCCGCCATCGCCGCTTGCTGTGGTCGATGCCGTAGGGCCACCTGGCGCGCCCCAGAGCACCCCAGACCGCCGTGCTCATCCAGAACTTCTTCGTCTACCTCTGCAAGCTCTGCCAGCCAGCCCCCACCTCCCCTGCTCTGCAATAGTGCCGCCCCCGTCGTCCTTATCCTCGGCCATCGTCGAACCGACCTTGATCACCTATATAAGGATGCCCCGAACCCCTCCACAGCCTTAGACAACTACTAGCCGCCCCGCAGAGCAACCCCGTAGCAGCCAATCGCCCTGGGGGAGTTTTCTTCTTCATCTCCGGCGAGTACGGCCGCCGCCGCACTCTAGTCCAATCCGTCGCAACCAGCGCCCCTCCCGTCCAGCCAGCACCACCGTCCGACTCCCTATGATCCTGCGGAGCCGCCCATCACCTCAAACTAGCTCGGGAACCACCGTAGTGCGAATCCCAAAATCCACCCGAGGTCGCCGTCCGCCGCGAAGCTCGTCGCCGTCGTTTTCCTACACCTCCGTCACCCCCTCGACCATCGGGAGGACCGCCCCAGTCTGGCGGATCCATCCCTGCACTCAGACGCCCTCGAGGGACCGCCGTTCGCCGGCGTTGATCGCCAGAGCCCCGCCTCGGTTCGGCCAGAGGAAGAAGGAGGCGGGGGGGGGGGGGGGGGGGGGGACTGGTCAAACCTGACCAGTGGGCCTCCTGGGCCCTCTGTCAGCGAGCCAGCACCAGCCCACGCATGCATAAGTGGAGGCGCATTCCCCGAAGTACGTCTCCCCTTCCTGGAAACGTATTCTCTGTTGATGCGTTTTTCTTTTTCTGGTGTTTATTAAAACAGAGTTGACTGATCTTTGACTGGCAATATCTCTTTAAATATTAATCCAAATGTCTTGATTCTTTTTCTGTTGCTTCCCAAATATTGTCTAGTTTATTTTCATATTTATATGAAAATTTTCCAGACAACTTTTTTGGGCTGTTTTGAGTCTATTTATTGATTTCTTATTATTTCATTTAGGATTTCGAAGAGGGAGAAAACTTCCAAATTTTTTTGGAATGCATTTCTCCTCCCCTCTACTTGAAGGCAAGCATCCTGAACCCCGTTATGATATACATTGTTTGCTAAATCATATGAACTCCATCAATATACTAAAGTGGAGTGATGTTATTTCATGTGGAGTCATACTCTTGCATATCAACATATTGTGAGAAATCTTTTTTTTTTCTGTTATGTTTGTGATGTTGGTGACAGAAACTACTTCTCATGCCACATATGCCTGGTGTTAGTTCGGATGGAGTCCGAAGAAAGGTTGTGTTCCGGTGAACCCAACCACGTGACTGACATCTCGTTGTGAGGAGGATGGGCAGTGAGGCAGGATGAGGCATGAGGGGTGGTGACCCTGTCAGAAACTATGAAGAGCATTGTGGCACCAACCATACAGGGAATACATAAACCTCCTAAGTCGACCATAGATCGAGTCTTGCTCCAGTAACCCCCATACTTGGTTCGTACTACCACTTGTCCCTGCCGCTGGTAGGGTACGGTTTAGTCAGTTGTCAACCCCTTTCTTGGCACACACGGTACAGAGAGGCCATGGTGGAAGATACCGGGTGCATCCGGTAGGCATGCCACCTGGTCAGGGGGCATGGGTGTTTCCGGTTGGGACCGAGAGGGGGGACACCCCTTAGAGCGCGCGATAGAAATTTGATCCCATGCTACGCGAGGTTGTAGCCTCCCCACTCAGAGTTTGCTTATCAGGTGTCGTGGGTGATTCCAGACACCAGTAAAGTTAAGCTGGTGTGTGCAAGTTAGGTGGGTTCTCTAATAAAAGACCGTAGACGGAATTAGTTCCAATGGACTAAAGAAAACCGTTATTCGTGGGTAAAGAGTACACCCTCTGCAGAGATATCAAACCTATTCGAATAGCCGTGTCCATGGTTAAGGACTACAGTCTGGGATGGGTCGAGTGTCGGTCTTAGTGTCGGTCTTCGAAGGAAAACTACTAAATCGGAGCATTTACTATGATCTGCGATATGTGGAAATCCTGATTATTATTGTCGACTAACCATTTGTGTTATTTGAATAAATGGGTATCCCTGGGACAGTTCTACCTCCTGGATATTCATCGCGAATTATTTATTTTCCTTATAAGCCCTTTATGTGGTGTCGCTCAGACGTCCGACTGTGGCATTTTGTTATTTACTTTTCTTTATAAACCCTTTATGTGATGTCGCTCAGACGTCCGACTGTGGCATTTTGCTATTTACTTTTCTTTATAAGCCCTTTATGTGACGTCGCTCAGACGTCCGACTATGGCATTTTGTTATTTACTTTTCTTTATAAGCCATTTATGTGATGTCGCTCAGACGTCCGACTGTGGCATTTTGTTATTTACTTTTCTTTATAAGCCCTTTATGTGATGTCGCTCAGACGTGCGACTATGGTATTTTGTTATTTACTTTTCTTTACAAGCCCTTTATGTGATGTCGCTCAGACGTCCGATTGTGGCATGCTTGTCTTTTATTTTCCCCTATAAGCCCTTTCTGTGGTGTCGCTCAGACGCCCGACCGTGGTATGCTTGTTATTTATTTTATTATCACTCTCTGATTTCATATGCCTTTTCATATGAATGTCCTGCTTGCATTATAGACGGTCATATCATTAATATCATAGTGATCCTCTATTATTCCCGAACATGTTTATATCTCACTCATGTTCATAATGTTTGCGAGTACATTCAAAGTACTCACTGGCTTGTCCCTGGCTATTGTCTTGGCCAGATCCTTGTGCGGGAAGGAACAATGCAATGACAGCCCCAGAACCTACGTAATGGAGATAGCAGCCTCGCGAAGATAGGAGTTATCTTGGTCAGCTGTTCCTGTGGGAAATGGAGTCCCATAGACACCATTGTACCACAAACCGCTTCCGCCATCAGCCACTAGAAACCTGGTGTTGTACTCATAGGCCAGAATGGTCTTGTACTACATACCTTGTATTTATCTTGGAGTTTATGTAACAAGTTGGTGCCTCATCAGCTAACAGTAAACCTGGGGCTGGTGAGCACAAGGTCCGCTTTTGGGAAGTTTATATCCCGAAAACCCGGTCCTGACAACCTTGGTATCAGAGGTTGTCAGGACCAGTTTCTTGGTAAAATAATTACCGAGAGACCGACCTTTATTTGAACCAGCAAGGAAGAATACTTCTTGCCGATAGACAATTTCCTTGATACATAATTCCAGAGTACTGAATAATTATACAAGGTTGAGCTGAGGTGGCTCAACAATTTATTACAAGTACGCTAATATAGTACATAAAGGCGGATATGACACAATGGCAGGGTGGCATACTACTAACTCGTAATAAAAAGGGTGGTGGATATGTCACAGTGTAGTGGGTGATGTGACTCCAATATACTACAGTTCATCGAGTGTCGGAGTGAGACCCGATGAATTTATTTGGTGGTAGGCGGAAGCGGTTATATAACAGTGATCAACTCCAGGATCGCAAGAGACTGACTGGGACTCCACTAGACGTCGGACTCACTATCGAACTCTTCAAAATGAACGAATGAGAAGCTCCAGAATCAAACAAAACCGTGGCAGGTATTGTGTTGACAGGGAACGTACCGAGTACGTTATCCGGGGCATCCTGTGCTTACTCCTTGGTCACATGGTTCAGGTGGACTTTCTTGTGATTGTTATTGGGGTTGAAGTTGTTACGCTTGGGTGCGGAATTGTTTCCATTGCTATTTGGCTTCGGTGCTGAGTTTCTTGATTTCGGGCACTGTTTAGCATAGTGTCCCTCTTCTCCACATGCATAGCAAGTAACGCCTGGGCGATAGGTGAAATCCTTGTCCCTTGCATGAAAATTCTTGCTTGGATGTGTGTCATCTGTCGTGGGTTTGTTCGCCCCATTTTTCTGGAAATTTATCTTATTCCTGTTGTTGCGAGGGTGGTTGGTCTGATCCCTTTTTCTCTTGCGAATGTCTTCCAGACCGCGACGTTCATTTTCCAGCGTAATAGCCTTGTCCACCAGTGTCTTGAAATATGGAAAAGTGTGTACGACTAACTGGCATTTAAGTGCTGGTGCCAGTCCGTCCAGGAATTTTTCCATCTTCTTATTTTCGGTCATACGCTCTTCGTTGGCATAACGGGATAATTGCGTAAACTGACTGTAGGTACTGTCATGCCTCTTTGCTTGAGGTCATCAAATTCTCTTTTCTTGATCTTCATAATGCTCTTAGGGATGTGCGCCCCACGAAAGCCTTCTTTGAAATCTTCCCAGGTGATATCATTTATGTTGGGGTGCATAAGCAGAAAATTTTCCCACCATGACGCGGCTGCTCCAGTAAGATAATGTGGTGCGTAAAGTACCTTTTCACGGTCTGAGCATTGTTCCACAATTAATTTCCTTTCAATACCTTGAAGCCAATCATCGGCCTCAAGAGGTTTGTCTGTGTGCGAAAATGTTGTCGGACGTGTCTTCTAAAATTCAGATAATCTTGAGTGCTGCTGGTATGGCTCACGGTGATTTCCCATGTTAATGACATGGTTCATCATTTCCTGGTGTTGTTGCTGACTTTTCTCGTAAAGACGGCATACTTGAGAAAATGCTGTTTCGCTGCCCTGCTGACTTGACCGCCCTTGCGTGAAATTGTTATCTGTCTGCGTGCCATAATTTTCCTCTGGCGGACTTGGCATGGAACGCGTCCAGCGAGGAGTCATTTCTTACTCTGGGGTATTATTGCAGAAATCATGAGAAGAACCGGGCAGCAAAATAAACCAAGACTTGCAAAAGCAACAAAACACGAGCTCCAGAGAGAAATAAAATAAAAGCTTGATTGCGCACGGAGAAGGACCGCTTAGTACATATCTTACACTCGGGTTCTAATTATACATACGTCACTCAGGATGTGCGTACACATTCCTGACATGTTATTTATGCTAGTGCACTTCTCCAAGTTCCTACATGATGCGCAAACAGACTACTTCCCATCATCCTATTTTACATATCACACACATGATACAAGCGAGCATAGTGCGTCGCGGATAAACGCACTAGTCGGAGATGTTGAAGATTTCCCTCGGCCTGCCGAGGGTAAGGCCCAGTGGTGCAGGAGACTCAACTTCCTCCTCACTAATAGGCTCCAGGCGCGGAGTATGGGTACGAGGTGTTGATGCAGGTGCGGCAGGCGGTGCAGCTCTGACTGGGGTAGGAGCAATGACCTGATCAAACTCCTCAGTGGTAGGCAGACGGCGAACGGTGGCTAAGATTGAAGGTGCATAAGATGCGGCGGACAAGACAAACGTCATTGGTGGCGCAGTATGGAGTAGCTCCCTCCTGTTGGCGGAGCCACTCTGGACCAATTCCATATGAGTGGCCACCAAGCCGTCCACAAGATTATCAAAGGCTGCCTCAAGTGCCTTGAGGTACTCAACCATTGATTCGATGGCTTCATCACGTTCCCCATTTGCGCAAGCAAACACATAGTGGCACGTGTAGGGCACGTGGCATGGGAGGTAACGGTAGCGGCGAGTCTTTATTGAAGGAAGGATGTCCCGGAGACGAGCTATCACCTCACGGGCAGCCATTTGCATGGCATGCCTCTCCGTAGGCATGGCTCTGCCCACAAATCAGAGGCGGCGCGCTTCAGAACGCCCTCCCTTGAAGTGCACCACGGCCTGGTGCATTGACACGCTGTCGTTGAGCTTGTGACGATAGAGTGTAAACTCTGGATGGGTTGATGGCCCAATCGCGACTTTGGTGATGGTGAATAGGAGCTTGACAAACCCCTCAGGAATGTTGGCGAACACTTGTGCATCACAGTCGTTGCTGGCCATCTACAAAAGTAGACAAAAATTCCGAATAGTCAAGTCATAAATTTATGATGACTAACAGAAAATTGCTACAGATGTACAAATACTGAATAGCAATTTATTACGCTAATAACCGATTAGCGATCGCGCTTAGTGGCTTCCTACAGTCAGCCTGGCTCTGGTACCAAGGTTGTCAGGACCAGTTTCTCAGTAAAATAATTACCGAGAGACCGACCTTTATTTGAACTAGCAAGGAACAATACTTCTTGCCGATAGACAATTTCCTTGACACAGAATACCAGAGTACTGAATAATTATACAAGGTTGAGCTGAGGTGGCTCAATAATTTATTACAAGTACGCCAATATAGTACATAAAGGCGGATATGACACAATGGCAGGGTGGCATACTACTAACTCGTAATAAAAAAGGTGGTGGATATGTCACAGTGTAGTGGGTGACGTGACTCCAATATACTACAGTTCATCGAGTGTCGGAGTGAGACCCGATGAATTTATTTGGTGGTAGGCGGAAGCGGTTATATAACAGTGATCAACTCCAGGATCGCAAGAGACTAACTGGGACTCCACTAGACTTCGGACTCGCTATAGAACTCTTCATCCATGAGATCGCCTTCGTCCACATCTGGCCAAATCAACAAGCCAGGTGAGTACTTTGAATATACTCGCAAGACAGTTCGGACTTAAGATATATAAAATTCCAACATGATGCATGTGAGTATCCTAGCAAAATGCAACCAGATAAATATATTCCTGTGCTGTATGTAAATAAATAGAAGGAAACCAAACGAGTGTCTAAGTGACGCCTCGTGAGGAATAAATAAAATGAAAACATGCCACAGTCGGGCGTCTGAACGACACCACATAAAGGGCTTATAGTGAAAATAAATAACAAGAATGCCTTAGTCCGACGCCTGAGCGACATCACATAATGGGCTTATAACAGAAATAAATAACAAGAATGCCACAGTAGGACGTCTGAGCGACATCACATAAAGGGCTTATAAATAACAAGAATGCCACAGTCGGACGTATGAGCGACATCACATAAAGGGCTTATAAATAACAAGAATGCCACAGTCGGACGTCTGAGCGACATCGCATAAAGGGCTTATAAATAACAATAATGCCACAGTCGGACGTCTGAGCGACATCACATAAAGGGCTTATAAATAACAATAGTATAACGGTGAAATACTTCAGGAAGTAAATCAGTAGAGAGATAATTGGTTAGTTCATCTACCAAATGAACTTGACAGAATCACTACTCTTGTTACTATCAAGAATTTACTAGAGACGGTCACCGGGTTGACACAAAGATTGACCCTAGGCCATAAACATGGCTACTCGAAGGATTTAACTCTGCAGAGCATGTACCATTTAAATCATACCCAACGGATTCTACTAGCCACAGGGACTAGTTCCGTCTACGGTGTTTTAGCAGAAACCCAACTGACTAGTACACACCCGTTTCACATCCTGCTGTCCGGAATCACCCGCGACAACGTTCACAAAAATCTTTAAGACGGGGAGGCTACAACTTCGAATAGCATGGGATCAAATTTATATATGCGCGCTCTAAGGGGTGCCCCCCTCTCGGTCCCAACCGGAAACACCCATGCCCCCTGACCGGATAAAGGGCTTTAATCCAGGGCCATGAAACCCTCATCCCGACACCTCTACTTGTTGTGTACTCGGAAAGTGGTTTGCAACCGACTAGACCGTAATCACGACAGATGGCATATGACAGTACCAAAAAGTAGATGAGCGGGATCATGGCTCGATCCACGCGCATACTAAGTTAACCAACTACTGGTATGCTCCAACAATACCAGTACTCCACCCATCATGTCACCACATGATCGGGGTGGTTCAACCATTTTCATACGGGGCTCACCCGAAGCATGCTTGCATGAAATATAACCACACACCAATGCTTATATAACCATGCTTATGAAAAGAACTACTCGTGCAAACATGCAACACATCCATCATATCAAAGGTTTAATCCGTTGGCTATGATTTAATAGTAGAAGCTCTGCAGAGTTAAATCCTTCAAGTAGCCATGTTTATGGCCTACGGTCAATCTTTGTGTCAACTAGGTGACCGTCCTTGGTAAATTCTTGATAGTAACAAGAGTAGTGATTTTTGTCAAGTTCATTTGGTAGATGAACTCACCCATTATCTCTATACTGATTTATTTCCTGAAGTATTTCACCGTTCAATTATTGTTATTTATAAGCCCTTTATGTGATGTCGCTCAAACGTCCGACTGTGGCATTATTGTTATTTATAAGCCCTTTATGTGATGTCGCTCAGACGTCCGACTGTGGCATTCTTGTTATTTATAAGCCCTTTATGTGATGTCGCTCAGACGTCCGACTGTGGCATTCTTGTTATTCATAAGCCCTTTATGTGATGTCGCTCAGACGTCCGACTGTGGCATTATTGTTATTTGTAAGCCCTTTATGTGATGTCGCTCAGACGTCCGACTGAGGCATTCTTGTCATTTATTTTTGTTATAAGCCCTTTATGTGGTGTCGCTCAGACGCCCGACTGTGGCATGTTTTCATTTTACTATTTCATCACGAGGCGTCACTCAGACACTCGTTTGATTTTCTTTTATTTATTTTGTGTATTTCGGGAGGATTACCGCCCGACTTCCAATTATTTACTTACGGCACAGGAATATATTTATCCGGTTGCATTTTGCTGGAATACTCACATGCATCATGTTGGCCATTATTATATCTTAAGTCCGAACTGTCTTGCGACTACATTCAAAGTACTCACGTGGCTTGTTGATTTGGCTAGATGTGGACCAAGGCGATCTCATGGATGAAGAGTTCGATAGCGAGTCCAACGTCTAGTGGAGTCCCAGTCAGTCTCTTGCGATCCTGGAGTTGATCACTGTTATATAACCGCTTCCGCTATCCACCAAATAAATTCATCAGGTCTCCCTCAGACACTCGATGAACTATAATATATTGGAGTCACGTCACCGACTTCACTGTGACATATCCACCCCCTTTTTATTACGAGTTATTAGTATGCCACCCTGCCATTGTGTCTTATCCGCCTTTATGTACTATATTGGGGTACTTGTAATTAATTGTTGAGCCACCTCAGCTCAACCTTGTATAATTATTTAGTATTCTGGAATTCTGTATCAAGGAATTGTCCATCAGCAAGAAGTATTCTTCCTAGCTGGTTTAATAAAAAAGGTCGGTCTTTCGGTAATTATTTTACTGAAAAACCGGTCCTGACAACCTTGGTACCAGAGCCAGGCTGACTGTAGGAAGCCAGTAGGTGCGATCGCTAATCGGTTATTAGCTTAATAATTGCTATTTAGCATTTTTACATCTGTAGCAATTTTCTGTTGGTCATCATAAATTTATGACTTGACTATTCGGAACTTTTGTCTACTTTTGTAGATGGCCAGCAACGACTGTGATGCACAGGTGTTCGCCAACATTCCTGAGGGGTTTGTCAAGCTCCTCTTCGCCATCACCAAAGTCATGATTGGGCCATCAACCCATCCAGAAATTACACTCTACCGTTACAAACTCAACGATAGCGTGTCAATGCACCAGGACGTGGTGCACTTCAAGGGAGGGCGTTCTGAAGCGCGCCGCCTCCGATTTGTGGGCAGAGCCAGGCCTACGGAGAGGCATGCCATGCAAATGGCTGCCCATGAGACGATAGCTCCTCTTCGGGACATCCTTCCTTCAATGAAGACTCGTCGCTACCATTACCTCCCATGCCACGTGCCCTACACTTGCCACTATGCGTATGCTTGCGCAAATGGGGAACGTGACGAAGCCATTGAATCAATGGTTGAGTACCTCAAGGCACTTGAAGCAGCCTTTGATAATCTTGTGGACGACTTGGTGGCTACTCGTATGGAATTGGTCCAGAGTGGCTCCGCCAACAGGAGAGAGCTACTCCATACTGCGCCACCAATGAAATTTGTCTCGTCCGCCGCATCCTATGCACCTTCCATCTTAGACACAGCTCGCCGTCTGCCTACCACTAAGGAGTTTTACTAGGACATTGCTCCTACCCCAGTCAGAGCTGCACCGCCTACCGCACCTACATCAACACCTCGTACCCATACTCCGCGCCTGGAGTCTATTAGTGAGGAGGAAGTTGAGTCTCCAGCACCACCGGGCCTTACCCTCGGCAGGCCGAGGGAAATCTTCAGCATCTCCGACTAGTGCGTTTATCCGCGACGCACTGTGCTCGCTTGTATTATGTGTGTGTTATGTAAAATAGGTTGTTGGGAAGTAGTCTGTTTGCGCATCATGTAGGATCTTGGAGAAGTGCACTAGCATGAATAACATGTCAGGAATGTGTACGCACATCCTGAGTGATGTATGTATAATTAGAACCCGCGTGTAAGATATGTACTAAGCGGTCCTTCTCCGTGCGCAATCAAGCATTTTTTTAAAAAAAAAATCTCTTTGGAGCTCGTGTTTTTGATTGCTTTTTGCAATATCTTGGTTTATTTTTGCTGCCCAGTTCTCTCATGATTTCTGCAATAATACCCCAGAGTAAGAAATGACTCGTCCCTGGACGCGTTCCATGCCAAGTCCGCGAGAGGAAAATTATGGCACACAGACAGATAACAATTTCACACAGGGGCAGTCAAGTCAGCAGGGCAGCGAAACAACATTTTCTCAAGTATGCCGTCTTTACGAGCAAAGTCAGCAACAGCACCAGGAAATGATGAACCATGTCATTAACATGGGAAATCACCGTGAGCCATACATGCAGCACTCAAAATTATCTGAATTTTAGAAGACACGTCCGACAACATTTTCGCACACAGACAAACCTCTTGAGGCCGATGATTGGCTTCGAGATATTGAAAGGAAATTAATGGTGGCACAATGCTCATACCGTGAAAAGGTACTTTAAGCACCACATTATCTTACTGGAGCAGCCGCGTCATGGTGGGAAAATTTTCTGCTTATGCACCCCGACATAAATAATATTACCTGGGAAGATTTTAAGGAAGGCTTCCGTGGGGCACACATCCCTAAGAGCATTATGAATATCAAGATAAGAGAATTTGATGACCTCAAGCAAAGGGGCATGACAGTACCTGAGTACAACAGTTAGTTTACGCAATTATACCGTTATGCCAACGAAGAACGTATGACTGAAAATAAGAAGATGGAAAAATTCCTAGACGGACTGGCACCAGCACTTAAATGCCAGTTGGTCGTACACACTTTTCCAGATTTCAAGACACTGGTGGACAAGGCTATTACCTTAGAAAATGAACGTCACAGTCTGGAAGACATTCGCAAGAGAAAAAGAGATCAGACCAACCACCCTCGCAACAACAGGAATAAGATAAGTTTCCAGAAAAATGGGGCGAACAAACCCATGACAAATGACACTCGTCCGAGCAAGAATTTTCACGCAAGGGACAAGGATTTCACGTATCACCCAGGTGTTACTGGCTACGCATGTGGAGAGGAGGGACACTTTGCTAAACAGTGCCCAAAGCCAAGAAACTCAGCACCGAAGCCTAACAGAAATGGAAACAATTCCGCTCCCAAGCGTATCAACTTCAACCCCAATAACAACCACAAGAAAGGCCACCTGAACCATGTGACCAAGGAGCAAGCATAGGATGCCCCGGATATCGTACTCGGTACGTTCCCTGTCAACACAATACCTGCCACAGTTTTGTTTGATTCTGGAGCTTCTCATTCGTTCATTTTGAAGAGTTTTGCTTTGCAACACGGTTTTTCAATACTTCCCTTGGGAAAATCAATGACCATCAAGTCCCCCGGAAGTAAGCAGATCACCCAGAATTACTGCCAATGTTTGACAATTGAAATTGAAGGGTTACAGTTTCACGCAAACCTCATCGTGTTAGAAAACAAGGGACTGGATGTTATCCTGGGTATGGATTGGCTAACCACCAACAAAGGATTTATCGATTGCTTCAAAAGGAGAGTGATTCTTACTCATCATCACGGAAAGACAACAAGAGTCGTAGCTCAGGAAAGACCAGTATCACGGCAACCAAAATTAAACAAGACAGACACTTCTGAGTTAAGCAAAGTTCCAGTTGTATGTGAATTCCCGGACGTATTTCCCGAAGAACTACCGGGCATGCCACCAGACAGAGAAATAGAATTCATTATTGAGCTAGCGCCTGGAACCACCCCCATATACAAGAAGCCATACAGAATGGCACCATCCGAGTTGGTTGAACTGAAGAAACAAATAAAGGAATTGCTGGATAAAGGATTTATACAGGCCAGCTCCTCACCTTGGGGTTCGCCGGTTTTATTTGCCAAAAAGAAGGATGGAACTATGAGATTGTGTATAGACTACCGAACGCTCAACATGGTCACAATCAAGAACAAATATCCGATGCCATGGATAAATGATTTATTTGACCAGCTCGCGCAAGCCAAGGTTTTCTCAAAAGTTGATTTAAGGTCGGGTTATCATCAATTAAAAGTATGGACATAAGATATCCCGAAAACAGCATTCACCTCCAGATACGGACTTTTATGAATTTACAGTAATGCCGTTTGGACTGGCCAATGCCCCCGCATATTTCGTCCACCTCATGAACAAAGTGTTTATGAGATTCATGGACAAATTTGTGGTAGTATTTATTGATGATATATTGGTATATTCAAAGACACCAGAAGAGCATGCTGAACACCTACGTATTGTACTGGGAGAATTAAGGAAACATCAACTCTACGCCAAATTCAGCAAATGTGAATTTTGGTTAAGGCAAGTTGGTTATCTAGGACACGTATTGACACAAGAGCGAGTCGCCGTGGACCCGGAAAAAGTCAAGGCTGTACTTGGTTGGAAGTCACCAGCCAGTGTAACGGACATACGAAGTTTCCTCGGTATGGCTGGATATTACCGAAGGTTTATTGAAGGATTTTCCACCATAGCCAAACCAATGACACATTTACTCAGGAAGGATAAGAAATTCGTATGGAACGAAGCATGTGAGAAAAGCTTCCATGAACTCAAAAAGAAATTAACAACAACCCCAGTATTGGTTGTACCAGACATACACAAGTGTTTTGAAGTATATTGCGACGCATCCCGGAAAGGCCTCGGATGCGTACTAATGCAAGAAGGCAAAGTAGTCGCCTACGCTTCCCGACAACTGCGAAAACATGAAGAAAATTATCCTACTCACGATTTGGAATTGGCAGCAGTCATTCATGCACTCAAGGAGTGGAGGCACTTTTTGCTTGGGAATCGCTGTGAAATATATACGGACCATAAGAGCCTCAGATATATTTTCACGCAACCAGAACTCAATTTACGACAACGACGCTGGCTGGAACTAGTAAAAAATTATGACATTGGAATCCACTATCACCTAGGAAAGGAAAACGTGGTAGCAGATACTGTCAGCCGTAACCCCAGCCCGAAAAACGACATCCTACAGAACCTGAGACCCAAATTTCAGCGTGAATTCGCTAAACTCAACCTAATGATGGTCACAGAAGGCGTAGTGTCAAATCTGGAAATACGGCCTACACTAATAGAACAAATAAAGAAGGCTCAGCATGGACACCCCAGCATTGAAGGTATAAAAAGAAAAGTAAGTCAGGGCAAGGCCTCAGAATTCACCATTGACAGTGAGGGAATATTATGGTTCGGAGACAGACTTTGCGTACCAAATAGCAACGACCTTAAACAGCAAATTCTAACAGAAAGCCACACCGCTCCATACTCCATCCACCCTGGAGGGACAAAAATGTACAAGGACATTCAGGAAAGATTTTGGTGGCACGGCATGAAAAGGGATATAGCCACATATATTGCATGCTGCAATTCATGTCAACGCATTAAAGCCGAGCACCAAAAACCAGCAGGACTCTTACAGCCAAACAAGATACCAGAGTGGAAATGGGATGATATTGGAATGGATTTTATTGTTGGACTACCACGGTCACAACACGGTAAATATGCCATATGGGTCATCACAGATAGACTGACCAAGGTAACACACTTCATACCGGTCAAGACAACCCACACCACCCAAAAGCTTGCCAAGCTTTACCTCGCCCGTATAGTATGCCTACATGGGGTTACAAAGACTATAATATCGGACAGAGGCACTCAGTTCATCTCCAAATTTTGGGACCAGTTGCAACAAGCCCTCGGAACGCAACTAACGTTCAGTACAGCTTATCACCCCCAGACTGGAGGACAAACGGAACGAGTAAATCAAATACTTGAAGACATTCTAAAGGCATGTGTCCTCACATATGGGACCAGTTGGGAGGCAAGCTTACCATATGCTGAGTTTGCATACAACAATATTTACCAAGCCAGCCTGCAGATGGCACCGTTCGAAGCCTTGTACGGACGAAGATGCCGTACTCCATTAAACTGGTCGGAAACAGGGGACAGTCGTATATTCGGCCCAGATGTGTTGAAAGAAGCTGAGGAAAGAGTAAAGATAATACGACATCGACTCAAAACAGCCCAAAGCCGACAGAAGAGCTATTACGATCAAAAGCATCGGGAAATAAGTTTTGAACCTGCTGAAGACGTGTACCTACGTGTATCTCCTATGAGGGGACTACAGAGATTCAAGGTCAAAGGGAAATTAGCAGCACGGTTTATCGGACCCTTTCGTATAGTTGCACGGAGAGGCACAGTGGCCTACCAGTTGGACCTTCCCAAGGAACTATTAGACGTCGACGACGTGTTCCACGTCTCGCAACTACGAAAGTGTGTAAGCAACCAAGAGAAGCATGTGTCACATGAAAGTATTGACGTGCAACCAGATCTCACCTACCGGGAACACCCAGTAATTTTTTTGGAGGAGTCTGAAAGGAGAACCCATCAGAAGACTATTAAATTTCTCAAGGTTCAGTGGAGTAATCACACAGAGGATGAGGCAATGTGGGAAAGGTAAGATTTCCTTCGGACAGAACACCCGCACCTATTTGAGGATCAGCTGAAATCTCGGGGACGAGATTTTTCCTAAGGGGGTAGGTGTTGTAGCACTCCAAATTTTTGGGTTTGGTTTTTCTTCCAAAACTTTTGGTCTTTTGGAAGGGGGTTGTTTGATTTCTCTTAAGACCCTTCAAAAATCTCTTCTGGCCAAAGTTTGTGTGTTTTCCTCAAGCTTGGTTTTTGGTCTTGAAAGATTCTTCTGGTGTTGGCTCAACACAAGTTATTTTCTTAGAGAGTTGTTTGATTCTTTTCCTTCATAATTTAAACTCCTTAGGTTTAACCTTGGGCTTATCTTCCTCTCCAACTTTCATCTTGCCATGACCCCAACAGAAATATTTCTCTCCAAGACCTCCTCTACACCTTAGGACAAGTCTCTCATCAATTCCAGTGGGTTTCAACCTTATTGGAATTTTTTTCTATTTATTCTACTCCAAAAACTATTTCTGTCTTTTATAGTGGACCTTGGTGATTTACAAAGGAACCACCATATCCATCTTGTTGTTTGATTCCAAACTAACTTCCCTATATAATCCTTAGTACCCACAACCTAAATCCATCTTGTTTCACTGGTCCACAGTTGAAAATTTTCAAATTTCACCTGCTGCAAGTTTGGACCAGATTTGTAATATTTGGTGAAATTCATATTTATCTTCTTCCAAAAATTCTATGAAAATTCAGGCAGCCCCTAGATACATCAAGAGGCCACTCCACGAAATATCAGCCCCAGAAACTTTTCCCACATGCCATAATAATTTCATCGAACACCTGGCATACACTGTGCTGTCAGTTTCAGAGACTGCTAACTGAAGATTCGCTATCAACAGTGCAGCTCGTCAGTTCGTCAGAGCCGCAGCGTCAATCTCGCCAGTGCCCGCCTTGGAATGATGCTCACTGCACCTCCTGCTTATCCAGCATGCCGCACGCTTGCTTGGCTGCTTCCGGGCATCGGTGGCACCCTGGCCCGACCACGCTGGCGACTTCCACGGCAACAGAACCTCCCGTGGCGGCTGACAGAAAGCATCCTGCAGCTCGACGCCGTTTGGCGCCGCCCAAGTCACCCCAGCGCTCTGCGTGGCCTTCTCCACTGCCAGCGCACGCCTGCAGCACCGTCGCCGTGGCCTGGCGTGCACAGAGCGCGTTCTCTGCCGCCGACGTGCCGCACGGCCGTTCCGTCGAGGGCAGGCCGTAATCACCCATCCCCTGCTAAGTTAGGCACGTGAATGGAACCAGTGCACCTCCTAGTCGATGCTCAAGCCCCAAAACCCGCCGTCCAGCCACTGCATCGCCGTAATCGCTCGCCGGACTTATCCCGTTCACGGCAACCGCCTCGGGCCGGCTATATAAAGCACCCCGAGCTCGTTCTCGAGCCCGCACACCTCCACCATCTCCCTAGACCACGCCCAGCCTCTGGAAGAGCCTCGAGGGGCCCTTCTTCCCCAACTCCGGCCAACTCCGTCCGCCTCGGGCTCCAGCAGCGTTCTCTCCTATGAGAATTCCTCCGCCGCCCTGGACACGAGCGTAGCACCCTGACACCTACCTAAACCTAACCCCCACTCCAATTTGACCCCAGGAGCTCTCTCCGACGAGGCCCACGACCACCCAAGCCGCCGTCCGCCAGAGATAGGGTCGCCGTCGACGTGGGGCTCGCCGACACTCAACTCCACCACCAATCGACGCGGAAGAACACCAGGAAGCTGTACGTACCACTTCCCTCCCCTAACTCGCCGTGGATCGGCGCCGGCGACCACCGCAGCTTCTGGCGCCGGCGTGACTCTGTTTCAGAGTTTAAACCCGACGAGTGGGACCCCTTGTCAGCCTCTCATCTCTCTCCGAATCGTTTTTCTGGAAAGCGCCTTCGGGCAAAGTACGTCTTCGTCTTCAGTTGGCGTACTGCGTACCGGTTCGCTTTTCTGTTTTCTATTCTAGCCCCTGGGATTTTTCTGTTTCATTACAGATGACTCCCTGGACAGAAACTCTAATATCTTTTTAACTAAAGGTGATTTTGAGTTGATTCTTTTTCTGTCCTCTTTAGTTTTCTGTCTAGTTTTTTGTCATATTTATGTGAAGTTTTTTCGAGCAACTTTATTTGCACGCTCGGTATTTATGTTAGTATCCGTTTATTTGAATACGTAGATACCGAAGGACGTGACGGAGCCGCGAACCTCACCGAGTTGGACTCCGACTACTCCGAACCAGGCAAGCATGTTTGAACCTTTGATATGACGGATGTGTTGCATGTTTGCTCGAGTGGTTCTTTTCATAAGCATGGTCATATAAGCATTTGTGTATGGTTATATTTCATGGAAGCATGTTTGAACCTTTGATATGATGGATGTGTTGCATGTTTGCTCGAGTGGTTCCTTTCATAAGCATGGTCATATAAGCATTTGTGTATGGTTATATTTCATGCAAGCAAGCTTCGGGTGAGCCCCGTATGATGATGATTGAACCACCCAGATCATGTGGCGACATGATGGGTGGAGTACTGGTATTGTTGAAGCATTCCAGTAGTTGGTTAACCTAGTATCTGCGCGGATCGAGTCATGATCCCGCTCACCTCCTTTTGGTACTGTCATATGCCATCTGTTGTGATTGCGGTCTAGTCAGTTGTAAACCACTTTCCGAGTACACACCAAGAAGAGGGGCCGGGATGAGGGTTCCATGGCCCTGGATTAAAGCCCGTCATCCGGTTAGGGGGCATGGGTGTTTCCGGTTGGGACCGAGAGGGGGGCACCCCTTAGAGCGCGCATATATAAATTTGATCCCATGCTATTCGAGGTTGTAGCCTCCCCGTCTTAAAGTTTTTCGTGAACGTTGTCGCGGGTGATTCCGGACAGCAGGATGTGAAATGGGTGTGTACTGGTCAGTTGGGTTTCTACTAAAACACCGTAGACGAAACTAGTCCGTGTGGCTAGTAGAATCTGTTGGCTATGATTTAATAGTACAAGCTCTGTAGAGTTAAATCCTTCAAGTAGCCATGTTTATGGCCTAGGGTCAATCTTTGTTTCAACCCGGTGACCGTCCTTGCTAAATTCTTGATAGTAACAAGAGTAGTGATTTTTGTCAAGTTCATTTGGTAGATGAACTCACCCATTATCTCTGTACTAATTTATTTCCGGAAGTATTTCACCGTTCAATTATTGTTATTTATAAGCCCTTTATGAGATGTTGCTCACACGTCCGACTGTGGCATTATTGTTATTTATAAGCCCTTTATGTGATGTCGCTCAGACGTCCGACTGTGGCATTCTTGTTATTTATAAGCCCTTTATGTGATGTCGCTCAGACGTCCAACTGTGGCATTCTTGTTATTCATAAGCCCTTTATGTGATGTCGCTCAGACGTCCGACTGTGGCATTATTGTTATTTATAAGCCCTTTATGTGATGTCGCTCAGACGTCCGACTGAGGCATTCTTGTCATTTATTTTCGTTATAAGCCCTTTATGTGGTGTCGCTCAGACGCCCAACTGTGGCATGTTTTCATTTTACTATTTCATCACGAGGCGTCACTCAAACACTCGTTTGATTTTCTTTTATTTATTTTGTGGATTTCGGGAGGATTACCACCCGACTTCCAATTATTTACTTACGGCATAGGAATATATTTATCCGGTTGCATTTTGCTGGAATACTCACATGCATCATGTTGGCATTTATTATATCTTAAGTCCGAACTGTCTTGCGAGTACATTCAAAGTACTCACCTGGCTTGTTGATTTGGCCAGATGTGGACGAAGGAGATCTCATGGATGAAGAGTTCGATAGCGAGTCCGACGTCTAGTGGAGTCCTAGTCAGTCTCTTGCGATCCTAGAGTTGATCGCTATTATATAAGCGCTTCCGCTATCCACCAAATAAATTCATCGGGTCTTCGTCTGACACTCGATGAACTGTAATATATTCGAGTCACGCCACCCACTTCACTGTGACATATCCGCCCCCTTTTTATTACGAGTTATTAGTATGCCACCCTGTCATTGTGTCTTATCCGCCTTTATGTACTATATTGGCGTACTTGTAATAAATTGTTGAGCCACCTCAGCTCAACCTTGTATAATTATTTAGTATTCTGGAATTCTGTATCAAGGAATTGTCCATCAGCAAGAAGTATTCTTCCTTGCTGGTTTAATAAAAAGGTTGGTATTTCGGTAATTATTTTACTGAAAAACCGGTCCTGACAGTGAATGATGTGGCGGAACTCTATGTTCTTGCTGACAGATGTGCCCGGGCTGAGGAGGGAAGGAAGTACCCCAGCGAAGATGCTGGTGCGGAAACCGACTCTTCAGATGAGGATACTGCCGCCCCGGCGAGGAAAGACCGGCACCGCAACAGGAAGTGCAAAGGTAAAGCTGTGCTTGACGTCGAGGGATCTGATGACGCCGGCTCCGCCAAAAAATCCAGGGCGGGTGACCCTGGCAAGGAAATTGCCTGGTGTCTCGCCTGCCGGGCCTTGGCGGCTGCCGAGAAGCCAGGAAACTGAAGGGGAACGTAGTATTTTAAAATTTTCCTACGATCACGCAAGATCTATCTACCAGATGCATAGCAACGAGAGGGAAGAGTGTGTCTACGTACCCTCGTAGACCGGAAGCGGAAGCGTCAAGTGACGCGGTTGATGTAGTCGAACTTCTTCGCGATTCAACCGATCAAGCATCGAACGTACGGCACCTCCGCGTTCAGCACACGTTCAGCTTGATGACGTCCCACGAGCTCTTGATCCAGTTGAGCTTCACGGGAGAGTTTCGTCAGCACGACGGCGTGGTGACGGATATGATGTATTCACCGGCGCAGGGCTTCGCCTAAGCACCGCGACGGTATGACCGAGGTGTGTTTCTGTGGAGGGGGGCACCGCACACGGCTGGAACAATTCAACTTGTGTGTCTTTGGGTGCCCCCTGCCCCCGTATATAAAGGAGCAAGGGGGGAGGCCGGCCGGCCCTTGTATGGTGCGGCTAGAGGTGCAATCCTACTAGGAATAGGATTGCAATCCTATTCCTAGTAGGAACCACCAAAGAAGAAAGAGAGGGAAAGGAAAAGAGGGAGAGGTGGCGCCCCCAATCCTAGTCCAACTAGGAACCCTAGGTGGGGCGCCGGCCAGCCCCTATGGGCTGCCTCTCTCTTTTCCATAAGGCCCACTATGGACCATCCCCCTTCGTAGGGGGTTCCGGTAACCCCCTCCGGCAATCCCGTTAAATCCGAAACTTTTCCGGAACACTTCCGGTGTCCGAATATAGTCGTCCAATATATCAATCTTTATATCTCGGACATTCCAAGACTCCTCGTCATGTCCGTGATCTCATCCGGGACTCCGAACTACCTTCGGTACATCAAAACTCATAAACTCATAATACCGATCGTCATCAAACGTTAAGCGTGCGGACCCTACGGGTTCGAGAACTATGTAGACATGACCGAGACTCATCTCCGGTCAATAACCAATAGCGGAACCTGGATGTTCATATTGGCTCCTACATATTCTACGAAGATCTTTATCGGTCAAACCGCATAACAACATACGTTGTTCCTTTTGTCATCGGTATGTTACTTGCCCGAGATTCGATCGTCGGTATCTCCCTACCTAGTTCAATCTCGTTACCGGCAAGTCTCTTTACTCGTTCCGTAACACATCATCTCGTGACTAACTCATTAGTCTTTTGCTTGCAAGGCTTATTATGATGTGTGTTACCGAGAGGGCCCAGAGATACCTCTCCGACACTCGGAGTGACAAATCCTAATCTTGATCTATGCCAACACCACGAATACTTTCAGAGACACCTGTAGAGCATCTTTATGATCACCCAGTTACGTTGTGACGTTTGATAGCACACAAGGTGATCCTACGGTATTCGGGAGTTACATAATCTCATAGTCATAGGAACATGTATAAGTCATGAAAAAAGCAATAGCAGTAAAACTAAACGATCATAGTGCTATGCTAACGGATGGGTCTTGTCCATCACATCATTCTCCTAATGATGTGATCCCGTTGATCAAATGACAACTCATGTCTATGGTTAGGAAACATAACCATCTTTGATCAATGAGCTAGTCTAGTAGAGGCATACTAGGGACACTCTGTTTTGTCTTTGTATTCACACATGTACTAAGTTTCCGGTTAATACAATTCTAGCATGAATAATAAACATTTATCATGATATAAGGAAATATAAATAACAAATTTATTATTGCCTCTAGGGTATATTTCCTTCAGAAACTCCGGCAAGCGATACTGCCAGATCCATCGCACCAAAGGCCATGATCTCCAGGACTGCCGACAGGTTGAGCTCCTTGCTGAGAAGCAGAGGGCTGAATATGAAAGGCGGGACAAGGAGAAGGGCCAGGACGGTGCTGACGGGTCTGGCAAGAAGCGTGATGGCCAAGCAGGCCATCGCAGCAAGGATAAACAGCAGGAGAGGCCCGCCCGGGGCCGTGACAGAATGCCTGAAGACGACGATCACGAAGAGGACGACGAGTCCGGCGACCAAGAATTTCAGAAAGCTACGGAGGCCATGTGCGTCGATGGCGGCGCCTCGCTGCATACTTCTCATCGCCAACTTAAGCAGTGGGCGCGTGAGATTACAGCGGCGGAGCCGTCGTCCGGTGCCCAAAAGCCGCTGAAATGGTCCAGCACACCTATCATTTTTGACACCGAGGATCACCCTAATCGCACTACTGCGATCGGGTGCTTGCCATTGTTGGTTTCACTGACAATAAACAACCTCAAGGGGACAAAGATGCTAGTCGATGGCGGGGCCGGTCTGAACCTACTCTCGCCCACCGTGATCGAGAAGCTGCAAATTCCTGACGGAGACCTCGAAGAGACGGGCACGTTTCAGGGGGTCAACCTGGGGAGAAGTCAACCAAAGGGAAAGGTCACGCTGCCCATGACTTTTGGAAGTGATCTGAACTACAAGACAGAAAGGATCGTGATTGATGTTGCCAAGATCCCCTTGCCTTACAACGGGATCCTTGGCCGCCCAGCGCTGGCCAAGTTCATGGCAGCGTCACACTACGCCTACAACACCCTGAAGATGCTAGGGCCTGTGACGATCATCACCATCCCCTCCGATAAGAAAGATGCGCTGATTTGCACTGACCAACTATACCAACAGGCAGTTGCAGCAGCTGCCGCCACGAGGGCACTTGCTCCTACCACTGGAGCCCCGGGAGGGAAGAATAAGAAGAAGACCGGTGAGGCCTCGGACACCCACTCCAGCAAGCGCACCTCTTCGGAGTGTAGTGCTCCCGTCGAGGACGTGCCAGAGATCTCTGCCGAGAAGAAGAAGAAGAAGACCGGTGAGATCTCGGACACCCACTCCGGCAAGCGCACCTCTTCGGAGTGTAGTGCTCCCGTTGAGGACGTGCCAGAGAGCTCCACCGGCAGAAACAAGAAGTCCAGGGCCACACCGCAGGGAACCAAGAAGGTTTCTGTCAAGGAGGACAGCACATGAGGGGCTTTCACCATAAGCTCCACCCTTGACGATAAATAGGAAGACGCGCTCGTCACCTTCCTGCGGGCAAATGTCGATGTGTTTGCATGGAAAGCATCCGACATCCCCGGCGTTCCCAGGGAGGTGATTGAGAACCACCTTGCTGTCTGTCCTCATGCGCGGCCCGTCAAGCAGAAGGTCAGAAAGCAAGATTTGGAACGATAAGAGTTCATCACTGAGGAGATCCGGAAACTGGAAGCAGCGGGTTTGGTAAGAGGAGTGATCCATCCAATGTGGTTGGTCAATCTAGTGGTAGTGCGCAAGGCAAATGGGAAGTGGAGGCTGTGTATTGATTACACAGATATCAATAAGGCTTGTCCCAAGGACCCCTTCCCGTTGCCGCGCATCGACCAGATTGTTGACTCCACGGCTGGGTGTGACCTGTTGTCATTCCTCGATGCCTACTCCGGCTACCATCAGATCTTCATGGCAAGAGAAGGCGAAGAGAAGACATCATTCATCACCCCATGTGGCACGTACTGTTTCGTACGAATGCCTTTCGGGTTGAAGAGTGCTAGCTCGACGTTTGCAAGGGCAGTCCAGATTGGTTTTGAATCCCGGCTCCATAGAAATATGGGGGCTTACATGGATGATATAGTGGTCAAAACCAAGAACAGGGAAACCCTTATACCGTATTTAAAAGAAACATTTGTAAACCTACGCAAGATCAACCTCAAGCTGAACCCTCAGAAGTGTGTCTTCGGCGTCGCGTCCGGCAAGCTTCTCGGGTTCTTTGTGTCATAGCGTGGGATAGAGGCCAATCCAGAGAAGATCAAAGCTATAGAACAGATTGAAGCACCCAAATGGGTCAAGGATGTGCGTCGGCTTGCTGGCTGCGTCGCCACCATGAGCAGATTCATTTCCAAATCTGCCGAGCGCGCCCTTCCCTTTTTCAAGATTTTGAAAAAGGTGGGCCCAATGGAGTGGATGCCAGAAGCCGAAGCAGCATTACAAGATTTGAAGAGGTATCTTTCCTCCACGCCAGTACTAGTTGCGCCTAGGCCACAAGAACCGTTGCTGCTAGGCCACAAGAACCGTTGCTGCTATACTTGGCGGCAACAAACTAGGTGGTCAGCGCCGCACTAGTGGCGCGGAGAGAAATTGATGATGAGGTGATAGCAGCGACAGAGCCTGATGCCATTGGTGCAGAGACGACACGGCCGGTTGGAGTGCAGCCAAGGAAGAAAATGATGCAGCACCCGGTCTAGTTTGTTAGCTCCCTCTTGAAGGGGGCTAGATCAAGGTACTCCGGTGTGCAGAAATTGCTCTTCGGCCTTCTTATGGCCTCGAGGAAGCTGCGTCACTACTTCCAGGTGCACGAGATCACTGTCGTCACTCGCCTCCCTCTGCAGCGGATATTGCACAATCCAGATGCAACGGGAAGAATTGTAGAGTGGGCACTGGAGCTGTCCAGCTTTGGCCTCAAGTTTGAAAGTACCTTGACGATTCAAAGCCGAGTCCTGGCAGAGTTCGTTGCAGAATGGACTGCGACGCCTGATGAAGAAGTCCAGGAAACTGCTCTCCCCGGCAAAGAGGCGACTTGCGACTATATCATGTACTTTGATGGAGCTTTCTCCTTACAGGACGCCGGGGCTAGCGTACTGCTTGTCGCGCCCACCGGAGAGCACCTCAAGTACGTGGTCCAGATGCACTTCCCCAGGGAGGTATCAACGAACAACACTGCTGAGTATGAGGGGCTGCTTGCTGGTCTTAGGATCGCGGCAGACCTCGGAATCAAGAAACTCATTGTGAGGGGCGATTCGCAGCTTGTCGTCAAACAAGTCAATAAAGATTACCAGAGCCCATTGATGAAGGCCTATGTCGATGAAGTGAGAAAGCTGGAAGAGCGCTTTGATGCTATACAGGCGGAGCACGTTCCCCGAGCAGAGAACGACATCGCCGATTACCTGTCAAAGCGCGCTGCCCTCAAGTTACCTGTGGAACCAGGTACCTTTGTGCTTCAGCTTTCTCAGCCATCCGTTGATCCATCAACAGAGCAAAACAAGAGGAGGAAATCAGGGCCCGGCAAGTACTTTCCCGCCGAGCTCCCCGGAGCCGCCGGCAAGGATGTTGCCAGGGACACTGAGCCCGCCACGGGATGGCTAGCTCCGGCGGAGCGTCAAGCTCTTGCCGTCGAGGCAGCCGCTCCCATGGCGGAGGAAATGCCTTTAGTCCTCGTCGTCGAGCCCCTGGCTCCGGCGTGGGCACAACATACCATCCGATTCCTCCAGATTGGGGAGCTTCCTGAGGAGCAGGAAGAAGCGGAGAAAGTAGCCCGTCGGTCTGCTATGTACCAGTTCGTCGATGACTTCCTGTACAGAAATAGACAAAACGACATGAAATCTAAGTGTATCCCTCGAGAGGAAGGACTGGGGCTGTTGGCAGAGATACATGGAGGCATATGTGGATCTCACATAGGGTCAAGAGCCCTTGTCGGCAAGGCATTTCGGCAAGGCTTCCTCTGACCCACTGCCCTCCAGGATGTGACGACACTGGTCACCAGGTGTGAAGCGTGTCAGTTCCATTCAAAGAAACTTCATCAACCAGCTCAAGCCCTTCAAACCATTCCTCTCTCCTAGGCCTTCTCGGTCTGGGGGCTCGACATACTGGGCCCTTTACCCCGCGCTGTCGGGGGCTTTGAGTACCTGTACGTTGCAATCGACAAGTTCACAAAGTGCCCGGAGGTGGAGGCAGTGAGGAAGGTCACAGCTCTGTCAGCAGTCAAGTTCTTCAAGGGACTAGTGTGCCGTTTTGGTGTACCCAACACGGTCATTACCGACAACGGCACGCAGTTCACAAGCCGCACCTTCATGCAATATACCCAAGACCTCAGCAGCAAAGTCTGTTTCGCTTCCGTTGCTCACCCACGAAGCAATGGTCAAGCTGAGAGAGCAAACGCTGAAGTGCTACGAGGCTTAAGGACAAAGACCTTTGACAGGCTGCACAAGAGTGGAATGCGCTGTATTGATGAGTTGCCGACGGTTCTTTGGTCGATCAGAACGATGCCAAATCGAGCCACCGGCCAGACAACCTTTGCCCTAGTATACGGAGCAGAAGCAGTTCTCCCCACTGAACTCATATACGGGTCACCTTGAGTGCTTGCTTATAATGAGCTTGAGCAAGAGCAACTGCGGCAAGATGATGCAACGCTCCTTGAGGAAGATCGTCTTCGGGCGGCTGTGAGACCAGCACGCTACCAGCAAGCCTTGCGCCGCTACCATAGCCGCAAGGTCCATGCCCGAAGCTATGAGGAAGGCGACCTTCTTCTTCGGCGCGTTCAATCGGCCAAGAATACCAACAAGTTGATGCCGAAGTGGGAAGGCCCTTATCGGGTAATATGAGTCACCAGGCCTGGCGCAGTCCGCCTGGAGACCGAAAATGCCATTCCGGTGAGCAATTCATGGAACATTGAGCATCTTCGCAAGTTTTACCCATAAGGCGCGGCTTGCCAGAACCCCCGTCAAGCCACCTTTTGTACAAGCCTTGCCGGCAGGGCATGTAACCCTTTGTACAAAGCCAGGCGCAGACCCTGAGCATAAATAAATGAAGCGCTGGCGCCCTAAGTTATAGCATGCATGCTGAGTCGAGTCTCGTCCTTGGTTAGGGTTGATAGTGCTTAGCGGCAGCTAACCCCTAGCTTAGAGGTCGAGTTTGCATCCTTTTCTCTTCCTTTATCTTCTTTGGTTCACAGGACACACAAGTATCCTTGCCGAGACCACTTGGGGAGAAGAAAAAGGAATAGGCCAGCATCTAGGCCTCGGCAAGCCAGTATTGCCGGGGGCTGCAAGAGCAAATATTCACCCACGGCAACCCAGGGTTGCCCGGGGCTGCAGCTTCAGATAAGTTCTTCATCCCTTATCATGCATTCCATTATGGACTGAGGTATGTGAAACCTCATTTCTTTCCTTAAAACTACCGTGCTCCTATGACTCTAGGCCCTAGGGCTCGTCCTTGGGACCAAGTTTGGTCGTAGTCGCGGCAGCGAAAAGATGAAACAAGGAGCCTAAACCCACTTCATCCCTGCCTCCGCCAAAGGCGTGAGAAAGGTCGTGTGAAGTGGGGGGATGGCGAGGCCTGTTGCCGGGCGAGAAAATGTTTATCTTAGAGATATCATGGATTTGTTCCCTGTTGTGGGTTCTACCTGCGAACAAATGACCCATCAAACATCCCTTTTTCATTAAAAACATTCCACTTAGGTACAGTCCATGGGGAATGAAAAACATGAACAAGGGGATTACAAGTTTTAAATTTAACAGATGCTCGAAGGCTTACAAACTAAAAAGAGATAAGATGCCCGTAATGCCTTTCTTGTCCCTCTCCTCAGGAGGTAGGTCAAGGAGGCGAGAAGGGCAAAAGGAGCGCCTAGGCAAGCTACGGGTGGCAGAAGACACCAAGAGGACATCTTGGTGGCCGCCCAAAGGCTGGATGGTGATGGCGGCGCCGGAAGCAGAGCTCGAAGACGAGGCCGCAGGACGTCAGTACGCGTCGAAGGCGTCGGTGCCCACGTACTCCGACATGACAACCTTGCCGCCCGCCCTCTTCCTCTTACGCAGCCTCCCAACGCCAGCCGCCAAGGGGACGGCCCCGAGAAGTTCAAGGAGACGGCGACACGGATGATGGGGTCGCCGGTGCCACCAGGAGCGGCGCTCGACGCCTAGTCGGACCCGTCATCCTGCCACCTGCCTCCCTCGTCGTCGTTGCCGCTGTCCTCCGCGTCACCCTCGCTCGAGGAGGAATCTTCGTCATCGGAAGAGCTCTCCACGCAGCACCTTGCATGAGTCCCAAAGTGCCCGAAGACCTTGACGGAAAGAAGGCCACCCTCCATCAACTTAAAATGGAGAGTGAGCCCATCCGTCAAGATGTGGATACGAGCAAACGTCTTCCATCCCTGACGAAGATACATCACATGAGGAGCAGGGAAGTCGACGCGGACCCGCGTGCCACTGATCCCACAGCCCCTCATGTGCAGCCGCAATGACTCCGGCGGATCCAGCTCCATCTCCCGCGCAAATGGAGTCGGGAGATGAAGGCGACGACGCGGCGGCCGCCGCAACCTGACGAAGAACTCGCAAGGGTCATCCCCAACATGGCCCTCCACTCGAGGAGGAGCTGCTGGCGGGGGCGAGGCCGGCGGGCCGCCCCGTTATCCTCTTCCCCGAGCGCCCCGGCCTCGCCCAGGGCCTCGCCCCTCCCGCTTCCCCTCGTGGCCGGCTCTGCCACCGCAGGTGCAGGAGAAGGAGGGACACGTTGTCGAGCGGCGACCCTCGCTGCCACCGTTGAAGGGTGGAATTTCCTCTCTCCATGACGAACGGAGGAGGGGAGCAGAAGCTGAAGAAGGAAGAAGATGGAAGAGTGCGAGACGCCATCCCTCCCCCCGCTCTTTATAAAGGAACGGGGTTGGGGCTCGACCGCCCTGCTCTTTATAAAGGAACGGGGTTGGGGCTCGACCGCCCCGCTCGGCCAATCAAGACCCGGAAGGCGCAGGGAGCCAGGACCGACCCGCCGCCCCAACCAGCGACGGCCCGGTTTCCCGCCTCCACCGTGCGCCACCCCAAGCGCATGGGAGGCACGTTGCAGACGTGCAGAACCGAGGGGACGGGTGATGCGACCTCTCCGCACCCCGTGATCGTGGGGAGTGGACGCCTTGAGGACCGCGCCTCGCCCCCGTTCAGTAAATGGGTCGCGCCTCCACGACTCCCCCCGTTTATGGGGAAGGCGCAAAGCTGCCTCTTTACTGCGATGTGACGCATGCCTGCGGGAACCGCCCCGCGCATGCCGCCCACGTCACGCACGCCCCTTCGCACCGCGCCACGCGCGCGGATCGTGGGAGGCGCAGCGCACGGAAAATCTTACCGCGGTAAAAACCGTCCCGCCTGCCCGCGCATCGTTCTACGCCTAGCCCAACAACGCGTCGCGCTTATGTGTGGCCCAGGACCGGGGGCTCCTGTCGATGTACAAAAAGAGGGGTACACTTTTTTGTACCCCTATGACTGTGCATGGGCAGTCTGAGCCACGGGCACCACCACACCAAGCACGGCAAGGGAGGTGAGCCAGGGTAAGACTGAAGCTCGATGGAACTGAAGCCCAAGGCCAAGACCACAAAGAGCAAAGGGACGAAGCGGCTTCCCCCGGCAAGATCCTTGCCCGGAGCCAGTTTTAGCAGCCCCGGCAAGATCCTTGCCGGGGTCGGCTTTAGCAGCCCCGGCAAGACCCTCGCCGCGGCAACTCGCCCCACGCCTACGGAGCGGATCGCCCTTGAGTCCACTGCCCCCATGGGGCAAGGATTCGGGAGATGTCCCCGTAGTGGCATGAAGACATTCAAGATCAGATACATACTAAGAAGACGACGACCCTTGGCGGGATCCCAGCCAAGGAAGACCAAAAGACCTCCGGCAAGAACCTTTCCGGGGATGACAGAAGGCGCCACGGCAAGACCCTTGCCGGGGCCCCGGCAAGGCCCTTGCCGAGGACATCCGCAGGGCCACCATCAGGCCCACACCAACTAAACCTCCACCGCCTTATGCAGCTGCCGACCCAACCAGCTAGGCAGGCACCTGCGTGGCGGCATGCAGACCCTCGCGAAGACCCACCATTGCGCCACCTCAGCTGCCTGCCTGCCTACATGGCATCTCAGGCATCGCTGGCCAGGGCACGTCTCGACACAGGAAGGAGCGGCGACGGACAAGATGGATGTCTCCCCTGTCCCCGATAAAGCAAGGAGACCTAAGCAAGACGCATTAAATGCGCTTTGTCATGTAATGCGAGGGATAACCTCGCTTCACTGTACCCTTTCCACCTCCTGTGTGCCACTATGGCAACCCCTTTTCCCTATAAAAGGAGGCTCGAGGCGACCAGGAGGAGGATTCGGCTTTTTGGAGCTACTCACGCCCCATAGCTAGCTAAAGAACACATATATACAATCCACCAAAGCAGGAGTAGGGTTTTACGCATCTTCGCGGCCCAAACCTGGGTAAAGGAACCGTGTGCTATCTGTTTGATCCGCTCTTCTCTCAACCCCGCGCCCCGCAACCGTAGTAGGGATTCTTGTGATCCCATAGGTGTCGATCCAATACAACGACACCGAGAAGTTTTTATTTCTGCACAAAAACAACACCATGGCAATTCTGCTGAAAACAGCGTCAGTCCACGTTAGTTCCATTCAAATCATGCAAGTTAGAGTCCAAAACAAGGGCAAAAGTGTTTGGAAAAGTAGATACGCTGGAGACGTATCAACTCCCCCAAGCTTAAACCTTTGCTTGTCCTCAAGCAATTCCGTTGATAAACTGAAAGTGATAAAGAAAAACTTTGACAAACTCTGTTTGCTCTTGTTCTTGCAAATATGTAAGCCAACATTCAGGTTTTCAACAATGATCATGAACTAACCACATTCACAATAACTTTCAGGTCTCATGTCTACTCACATCAATGACATAATCAACTAGCAAGCAATAATAATAAACCTCGGATGACAACACTTTCTCGAAACAATCATGATATGATATAACAAGATGGTATCTCACTAGCCCTTTCTGAGACGACAAAACATAAATGCAGAGCACCTTTAAAGATCAAGGACTGACTAGACATTGTAATTCATGGTAAAAGAGATCCAGTCATGATCATACTCAATGCTAATTAATAGTAATACATGCAAGTGATAGAGGTGCTCTCCTACTGGTGCTCTTTTATAAGAGGATGATAACTCAACATAAAAGTAAATAGTTAGGCCCTTCGCAGAGGGAAGCAGGGATCTGTAGAGGTGTCAGAGCTCGATATTTAAATAGAGATGAATACATTTTGAGCGGTATACTTTCATTGTCAACATATCAACCAAGAATCCCGATATCTTCCATGCTACACACATTATAGGCGGTTCCCAAACAGAATGGTAAAGTTTATACTCCCCCAACCACCAACAAGCACACTCCACGGCTAGCCCGAAACAACGGGTACCGTCCAAACCAGCAACAACTCTGGAGGAGTTTTTTTTTTAATTATTATGATTTTGAGCATGGGACTGGGCATCCCGGTTACCAGCCATTTTCTCGTGAATGATGAGCGGAGTCCACTTATCGTGAGAATAACCCACTTAGCATGGAAGATATAGACAGCCCTAGTTGATACATGAGCTGTTCGAGCATACAAAACATAATTTCATTTGAAGGTTTAGAGTTTGGCACATATAAATTTACTTGGAACGGCAGGTAAATACCGCATATAGGAAGGTATGGTGGACTCATGTGGAATAACTTTGGGGTTTATGGAAGTGGATGCACAAGCAGTATTCCCGCTTAGTACCAGTGAAGGCTAGAAAGAGACTGGGAAGCGACCAGCTAGAGAGCAACAAAGGTCATGAACATGCATTAAAATTAATCAACAATGAATGCAAGCATGAGTAGGATATAAATCACCATGAACATAAATATCGTGGAGGCTATGTTGATTTGTTTCAACTACATGCGTGAACATGTGCCAAGTCAGACCACTTGAATCGTTCAAAGGAGGATACCACCCCATCATACCACATCACAACTATTTTATTATCTTGTTGGCACGCAAGATAGACCATTATAAACTCTCAGCTAATTAAGCATGGCATAAGCAAGCTATGATCTCTAATTGTCATTGCAAGCATGTTTCATTCATAACAAGATGAATCAGGAACGATGAACTATCTCATTTACAAAACAAGAGAGGTCGAGTTCATACTAGCTTTTCTCATCTCAATTAATTCATCATATATCATCGTTATTGCCTTTCACTCGCACGACCGAATGGTGTGGATAATAATATTAGTGCACGTGCATTGGACTAAGCTGGAATCTGCGAGCATTTAATACAAGAGAGAAGACAAGGTAATATGGCTCAAGGTTAAATCAATAATAAAGCATAAGAGAGCCACTAAGCATTTTAATCATGGTCTTCTACTCTTGACACACAAAGAAAACAAAAGAAACTATTTACATGGGAAAGCTCCCAACAAGCAAAAGAAGAACAAGAAATCTTTTTGGGTTTTCTTTTAATTACTACTACTACAAGCAAGGAAAGTAAACTAGCTAGAAGCTACACCTAATATTTTTTTTGTTTTTCTTAAGGTTTTTTCTAGCACACGAGAAAAAGATCAAGAAAAAGAAATGAAACTAAACATGGATGGTACAATGAAAGAGTGTGAGCACCAACAACTAGAATAAGTGTGTGAACATGAATGTAAAGTTGGTGAGAAATACGTACTCCCCCAAGCTTAGGCTTTTGGCCTAAGTTGGTCTATGGCCAATATTGGCGTGATGGATATACAAAGTCGTAGTTGGGGTAGTACTGATATGCAGCAGCTATTGCCTACTGAGCTACAGCTCGAAAGCGGGCTGCTTCCGTCATATTATGATACTCATTTGCCTCCTCCCAGGTTATAGTGTATCTCCCTTTTGCCTTAAAGTCAAACAAAGTAGGGGCAGGAAGAATAATTGGGACGGCATGACACCTGTTAAAGATTAGTCGATATTCGAGGGATTGTTCATCCCTCTCTACCGGTGACTAGTCATAGCATGGTAATCCAAATGAGCAGGCGATAAAGGTTCATCATTTTCATGGACATGCACACCCAGACGGCAGGCTATGCGAGTGGCATAAATTCCACCAAATATGTCTCCTTGCAAGCCATTATGATGTAGCCTACTTGCAACAATGGCTCCCAAGTTATATTGTTTATGACCTAATACAACACTCTCGAGAACACCAAGATTAGGGACACACATGTGGCAAGCCTCATCTTTACCGTTTATGCATCTACCAATAAAGAGAGCAAAGTAATGAATAGCAGGAAAATGGATGCTCCCTATGGTAGCTTGTGTGATTTCTCTAGATTCCCCCACAGTGATACTAGCAAGGAAATCTCTATATTCAGATTTGCGAGGATCACCCATACTGCCCCACTGTGGGAGCTTACAAGCATCAATAATATCCTCTAAGTCCATGGTGTAAGATTTATCATAAAGGTCAAACAGGACAGTGTGAGAATTACGTGAAGATGAAAATTTAAACATTCTCACAAAGTTATCAGTTAAGCCACAGTATTGAGGGCACTTATCTTGTATGAAGCCCTCGAGGTCAGCGTTGCGCACATATGCGTAAAATTCCTCCTTGATGCCAACCTGATCCATAAAGTCATCTGACGGTCATTCACAAGGCCGCACTTCCGCTTCCCTCGGTAGTTCATTGTCCGGCTCACGAAACGCGAGCCTCGGTTCTTGCTTCCTTGAAGAACCACCTTGGAAGATTTTCCTATGCATTTTTTCAAAAAAAAATAGTAACTCAAAATAAAAGTTAACCAAACTCAACAAGATTGATAGCAACAACTCCTACTAGTGCCCAGAGACTATATCGTGCATTAGAACTACTTGGGACCAAAGAAATTTGACATGCAAGCTCAAGAACAAGCAAGATCTATCCATGGAGATGCATGGCAATGAGGGGAAGAGTTTGTCTACGTACCCTCATAGACCGTAAGTGGAAGCGTCTAGCAACGCTGTAGATGTAGTCGAACTTCTTCGCGATCCAACTGATCAAGTACCGAACGTACGACACCTCCGTGTTCAGCACACGTTTAGCTCGGTGACGTCCTCGCCTTCTCTTGATCCAGCAAGATGCATGAAGTAGTAGATGAGTTCCGGCAGCACGACGGTGTGGCGATGGTGATGATAAAGCTATCTCCGCAGGGTTTTGCCTAAGCACTATGAAATATGACCGAGGGACGAAACTGTGGAGAGGGGCACCACACACGGCTAAGACAATTTTCTCGGCTTATGTGTGGTGCCCCCTCGACATATATAGGTGGGGGAGAGGGAGGCAGCCAGGCGCACCCATAGGGGCCGGCGGCCAGCCCTAGGGCTCCTGCCCTGCCATACCCCCTTTCCTTGTATGTGTGTGGGAGGAAGGCAGGGGAGGGTGGCGCCCGCCCTTTCCTTTCTCACCTGAGGAGGGAAAGGCAGGAGGGTCCACCTCCTCCCCTTTCCTTCCCCTAGGGCCGACCGGCCATGGAAGGGGCGCACCAGCCCCCTTGTGGGCTCGTATGTCCCTCCCTTAGCCCATTAGGCCCATACACATACCGGGGTGTGTCCAAAACCCCTTCCGATGACCCGATGACTACCCGGTGCACTCCAAAACTTTTCCGGTGTCCGAATATCATCTTCCTATATATCAATCTTTACCTCTCGACCATTTCGAGACTCTTCGTCATGTTCGTGATCTCATCCGGGAGTCCGAACATCATTCAGTCATCAAATCTCACAACTCATATAACACTATATTGTCAACGAACGTTAAGCGTGCGGACCCTACTGGCTCGAGAACTATGTAGACATGACCGAGACACCTCTCCGGTCAATAACCAATATCAGAACCTGGATGCCCATATTGGTTCCTACAATTTCGATGAAGATCTTTATCGGTCGAACCGTTATGACAACATACGTAATTCCCTTTGTTTGTCGGTATGTTACTTGCCCGAGATTCGATCGTCGGTATCTCTATACCTAGTTCAATCTCGTTACCGTCAAGTCTCTTTACTCATTCTGTAATAGATCATCTCGTACTAACTCATTAGTCATATGCTTGCAAGGCTTCTTATGATGTGTATTACCGAGAGGGCCCAGAGACACCTCTCCAATACTCGGAGTGACAAATCCCAATCTCGATCCATGCCAACTCAACAAACACCTTCGGAGATACCTGTAGATCATCTTTATGATCACCTAGTTACGCTGTGACGTTCGATAGTACACAAGGTATTCCTCCCGTATCTGGGAGTTGCATGATCTCATGGTCGAAGGAACATGTATTTGATATACAAGAAAGCAGTAACAATAAACTGAACGATCGAATGCTAAGCTAACGGATGGGTCTTGTCCATCACATCATTCTCCCAATGATGTGATCCCGTTATCACATGACAACTCATGTCTATGGTTAGGAAACCTTAAGCATCTTTGATCAATGAGCTAGTCTAGTAGAGGCTTACTAGGGAAATGGTATTTGTTTATGTATTCACACATGTATTTAAATTTCCAGTAAATACAATTATAGCATGAATAATAAACCTTTATCATGAATAAGGAAATACAAAATAATAACAACTTTATTATTTCCTCTAGGGCATATTTCCATCAGTCTCCCACTTGCACTAGAGTCAATAATCTAGATTACATTGTAATGAATCTAACACCCATGGAGTCTTGGTGCTGAACATGTTTTGCCCGCGGAATAGGCTTAGTCAACGGGTGTGCCACATCCAAATCCGTATGTACTTTGCAATTTTCTATGCCTCCATCCTTGACCTTTTCACGAATGAAGTTGAAGCATCTCTTGATATGTTTTGTTCTCTTGTGAAATCTGGATTCCTTCGCGAAGGCAATTGCTCCAGTGTTGTCACAAAATATTATCATTGGACCTGATGCACTAGGTATTACTATTGGGGAACGTTGCATGGGAAACAAAAAAAATTCCTACAAACACCCAAGATCAATCTAGGAGATGCACATCTACGAGAGGAGAGGTGGATCCACATACCCTTGTAGATCGCTAAGTGGAAGCGTTCAAGAACGCGGTTGATGTTGTGGTACGTCTTTGCAATCCAATCACGGTCCGTCCCGTGAACTCTGATCTAGTGCCGAACGGACGGCACCTTCGCGTTCAACACACGTACGGCTTGATGACGCCTTCACCTCCTCGATCCAGCGAGTGAAGGTGAAGTAGTAACTCGAGTCCTCTGGCAGCACGACGGCATGGTGGCGGTGGTGGTGGAGGAATTGCGCCAGAGCTTCGCTAAGCAATACGCGTATGAGGAGAAGAGCTACGGGGGATGAGGGGCAGCGCCAAGGCGTGTAAGGGTGCGGCTGCCCTATCTCTACCTCTCTTTATATAGGGGTAAGGGGGAGAGGGGGCGCCCCTAGGAGATCCCATCCAGGGCCGGCGGCCACAAGAGGGAAACCCTAGATGGGTTTCCCCCTAGGAGATTTGGCCCTCAAGGCAAAGGGGTGGGAACCCTAGGCGTGGCACCCCCACCTCCTCTGGCAACGTGGAAAGGGGTGAGGGGGGGGGCACAACCCCTAGTGGGCTGGTTTTCCCCTCCCCTTGGCCCATGAGCCCCCCAACACTTGCCGAGGCCCTCGTAACCCCTTTCGGTCATGCTGGCCATCACCCGGTACCCCCGGAACACTTTCGGACTCCAATACCCTTCGTCCAATATATCGATCTTCACCTCCGGACTATTCCGAAGTTCCTTGTCACGTCCGGGATCTCATCTGGGACTCCGAACAAGTTTCGGTAACCTCCATAATGACTCAACTATACTAATATCGTCACCAAACGCTAATTGTGTAGACCCTGCGGGTTCGAGAACTATGCAGACATGACCGAGACACCTCTACGGTCAATAACCAATAGGGGGACCTGGATGCCCATATTGGTTCCCACATATTCTACGGGATCTTATCGGTTGAACCTCGATGTCAAGGATTCAGATAATCCTGTATGTAGTTCCCTTTGTCTATCGGTATGTTACTTGCCTGAGATTCGATCATCGATATCTCCATACCTAGTTCAATCTCATTACCGGCAAGTCTATTTACTCATTCCGTAATACAAGATCCCGCAACTAACTCCTTAGTCACATTTCTTGCAAGCTTCTTGTGATGTTGTACTACCGAGAGGGCCTAGAGATACCTCTCCGTCCCATGGAGTGACAAATCCCAGTCTTGATCCATGCCAACTCAACAGACACCCTCGGAGATACCTATAGAGCACCTTTATAGTCACCCAGTTACGTTGCGATGTTTGGTACACACAAGGTACTCCTCCGGTGTCAGTGAGTTGTATGATCTCATGGTCATAGGAACATATACTTGACATGCAGAAAACGATAGCAATAAACTTGACACGATCATATGATACATTCATAGTTTGGGTCTCGTGCATCACATCATTCTCCTAATGATGTGATCTCGTCATCAAATGACAACTCATGTCAATTGCTATGAAACCACAGCCATGTTTTATCAACAAGCTAGTCCTGTAGAGGCTGACTAGGGACATATTGTTGTCTATGCACCGATACATGTATTTGAGTTTTCGATCAATACAATTCTATCATGGATAATAAACGTTTATCATGAACAAAGAAATATGATAATAACCAATTTATTATTGCCTCTAGGGAATATTTCTAACAGTCTCCCACTTGCACTAGAGTCAATAATCTAGTATTACATGGTAATGAATGTAACACTCATGCAGTCCTGGTGTCGATCATGTTTTGCTCGTGGAAGAGGTTTAGTCAACGAATCTGCAACATTCAGATCTGTGTGTACTTTGCAAATGTTTATGTCATTCTCCTTGATCAAATCGCGGATGGAATTGGGGTGTCGCTTTATGTGTCTGGTCCTCTTGTGAAACCATGGTTCCTTGGCCAGAGCAATGGCACCAGTGTTGTCACAGAACAGAGTCATTGGGTCCAGTGCAGTGGGCACAACCCCAAGATCTATCATGAATTGCTTCATCTAGACAACTTCCTTCGTTTCCTCCGAGGCAGCTATGTACTCCGCTTCGTATGTAGAATCAACTACCATGCTTTGCTTGGAACTGCACCAGCTTACCGCTCCCCCATTAAGAATATATACGTATCCTGTTTGAGACTGAGAGTCATCCAGATCAGTGTCAAAGCTTGCATCGACGTATCCTTTACGATGAGCTCTTGATCACCTCCATAAACGAGAAATATTTCCTTAGTCCTTTTCAGGTACTTAAGGATATTCTTGACCGCTATCCAGTGTTCCATTCCAGGATTACTCTGAAACCTTCCAGCCATACTTATGGCAAAGCTGTCATCTGGTCTTGTGCATAGCATCGCATACATGATAGAGCCTATGGTTGAAGCATAGGGGATGCCACTCATCTTTTCTCTATCCTCTGTAGTCGCTGGGCATTGAATCTTACTCAACTTCACACCTTGCAAAACAGACAAGAACCCCTTCTTGGACTGATCCATTTTTTAACTTGTTCAAAATCTTATCAAAGTATGTGCTTTGTGAAAGTCCTATTAAGCATCTCAATCTATCTCTATAGATTTTGACGCCTAATATGAAAGCTGCTTCTCATAGGTCCTTCATTGAAAAACTCTTGCTCAAATATCCCTTCACGTTTTCCAAAAGTTCTATATTGTTTCCAATTAGCAATATGTCATCCACATATAATATTAGAAACACTATAGAGCTCCCACTAACTCTCTTGTAAATACAAGCTTCTCCGAAAACTTGTATAAACCCAAACGCTTTGATCACCTCATCAAGACGAAGATTCCAACTCCGAGATGCTTGCACCAGTCCATAAATGGATCGCTGGAGTTTGCACACTTTGTCAGCATTCTCAGGATCGACAAAACATTCCGGTTGCATCATATACAACTCTTCCTTAAGGAAACCATTAAGGAACGTTGTTTTGACATCCATCTGCTAGATTTCATAATCGAAAAATGCAGCTATTGCCAACATGATTCTGACGGACTTAAGCATCGCTACGGGTGAGAAAATCTCATCGTAACCAACTCCTTGAACTTGTGAAAATCCCTTTGCCACAAGTCGAGCTTTATGGACGGTGACATTACTGTCCGCGTCCGTCTTCTTCTTAAAGATCCATTTATTCTGAATGGCCTTTCACCCTTCCGGTAATACTTCCAAAGTCCATACTTTGTTTTCATACATGGATCCCATCTCGGATTTCATGGCCTCTAACCATTTGTCGGAATTCGGGCCCACCATCCCTTCTCCATAGCTTGTAGGTTCATCGTTGTCCAACAACATGACCTCTAAGATACGGTTACCGTACAAATCAAGAGCAGAACATATCATTGTCGACCTACGAGGTTCGATAGCAACTTGATCCGAAAGCTCATGATCACCATCATTAATTTCCTCTTCAACTGACATAGGTGCCACAGAAACTTCTTTCTGCACTGCGCTACTATCTGGTTGATATGAAGGTTCAATAACCTCATCAAGTTCTATCTTCCTCCCACTCAATTCTTTCAAGAGAAACTCCTTCTCAAGAAAGGACCCGTTCTTAGCGACAAACACTTTGTCCTAGGATCTGAGATATAAGGTATACCTAACCGTATCCTTTGGGTATCCTATGAAGACGCATTTGTCCGCTTTGGGTTCGAGCTTTTCCGGCTGAAGCCTTTTGAGATAAGCATCGCAGCCCCAAACCTTAAGAAACGACATCTTAGGTTTCTTGCCAAACCATAGTTCATACGGTGTCATGTCTACGGACTTAGATGGTGCCCTATTTAGAGTGAATGCAGCTGTCTCTAACGCATAACCCCAAAACGATAGTGGCAGATCGGCAGTAGACATCATAGAACACACCATATCCAATAAGGTACAATTATGATGTTCAGACACACCATTACGCTGTGATGTTCCAAGCGGCGTCAACTATGAAACAATTCCGCATTGTCTTAAGAGATTGTCAAACTCATAACTCAGATATTCTCCCCCTCGATCGGATCATAGGAATTTAATCTTCTTGTTAAGATGATTCTCGACTTCACTCTAAAATTGCTTGAACTTTTCAAACGTTTCAGACTTATGCTTCATTAAGTAAATATACCCATATCTACTCAAATCATCGATGAAGGTGAGGAAATAACGATATCCACCATGCGCGTCAATACTCATTGGACCGCACACATCAGTATGTATGATTTCCAACAAGTCACTTGCCCATTCCATTGTCCCGAAAAACAAGGTTTTTGTCATCTTGCCCACGAGGCATGGTTCGCATGTGTCAAGTGATTCAAAATCAAGTGACTCCAAAAGTCCATCAACATGGAGTTTCTTCGTGGGCTTTACACAAATATGACCTAGGCGGCAGTGCCACAAGAAAGTAGTACTATCATTATCAACTCTACATCTTTTGGCATCAATATTATGAACATGTGTATCATCACTATCGAGATTCAAGAAGAATAAACCCCTCACAATGGGTTCATGACCATAAAAGATATTACCCATATAAATAGAACAACCATTATTCTCTGATTTAAACGAGTAACCGTCTCGCATTAAACAAGATCCAGATATAATGTTCATGCTTAGCACAGGCACTAAATAACAATTATTCAGGTCTGTAACTAATCCCGATGGTAATCGAAGAGCGAGCATGCCAACGGCGATCACATCAACCTTGGAACCATTTCCCACGTGCATCGTCACTTCGTCCTTCGCGAGCCTCCATCTATTCCGCAGTTCCTGTTTAGAGTTGCAAATGTGAGCAACCGCACTAGTATAAAATACCCAGGCACTACAACGAGAGCTGGTTAGGTACACATCAATAACATGTATATCATATATACCTTTATTGGCCCCCTTCTTGTCAGCCAGATACTTGGGGCAATTCCGCTTCCAGTGACCAGTTCCCTTGCAATAGAAGCACTCAGTTTCTGGCTTGGGCCCAGCCTTGGGTTTCTACACAGGAGGAGCCTTTGGCACCTTTCTTGAAGTTTCCCTTCTTTCCCTTCCTCTTCTTGAAACTAGTGGGTTTATTGACCATCAACACTTGATGTTCCTTCTGGATGTATGACTCAGCGACTTTTAGCATCACGAACAGCTCGGAGACTGACCTATTCATCCCTTGCATGTTATAGTTCAAGACAAAGCTTTTGTAGCTAGGTGGTAGCGATTGAAGAACTCTGCTAGTGATCGCCTCAGGCGGGAGCTCAACTCCCAACTCAGCAAGACGGTTGTAGTGCCCAGACATTCTGAGTATGTGCTCACTGACAGAAGCGTTCTCCTCCATTTTGAAGGTGTAGAACTTATCGGAGGTCTCATACCTCTCGATCCGGGCATTTTTCACAAAATAAACTTCAACTCCTAGAACATCTCATATGCTCCATGACGTTCAAAATGCCTTTGAAGTCCCGGTTCTAAGCCATACAACATGGCGCACTGAACTATTGGGTAGTCATCAACTGTCAGGACCCCGATCCTAAGTCACACCGATCTAGCTGTAACACGTCATATCACTTTGCGGCCTCACGCACGGTATCCCCACGGGTGCCACCTTACCTGGCCCGGGACCGTTTGCGCATTTTGGCACACGTATATGACAGTGTCGCTAGCATCCATATGACAGAGAACCCGGGCCGACATGGCTAGTTATAAACCAAAGGTGGCACTAAATTACAGAGACAGGCATCCATGACCCAGCAACGAACGTGTCGGTCATCAACGTATGAACCCAAGTCATAGCAAGCTACATGGACTTAAAGGAACAATGCGTGACATTTCCCCTAAGGGACAGACACATGAACGAAGAAGGACACATGCCGGCCAGCCTACGTGTTCCGAGCAGTAGCAAGCTACCAAGGCTCGTTGGAAGCACTAGGAGGCATTTCCCTGTAAGATAGGCTACCAAAGGAAAACAACTAGGTGTCGGATCCCACACATACCAAGCATTTAAATCATACACACAATATGCTTAATATGTGCAAATACAACATTGCTTCACAACATAACTCTATGACTCAAAGTACTTTATTTAAAAGGCTCCAAGAGCCATACATAACATATCCATACAGATAGGGGTCACATGACCCAACACTCAAGTCATACAGTCATACAAGCACAAGCGGAAGCTACATGTCTGAGTACAGACAAATTAGAAAATAAAATAGGCTTGGTGTAGCCTGACTATCTACAAGGCCCTTCACAAGCTCCAGATCTCCGTCTGGGTAGCAAGCTACTCGTCGACGTCAACGTCTATGTAGAACCCATCAGAAGGGGCAGGGTTCTCCTCTGCAACAGTTCTTAAGCAAACATGAGTACAAAGGTACTCAGCAAGTCTTACAACAGAACCTATCATACATGCAACATTATCAACAGGGGGTAGTGGAGTTCATAGCAGAAAGCCAGCTTTGACTCTTGGCTAACCTATACTACAACTCTCAACAGATTGCAAGATATTACTACGTACACGAGTCCTCTACTCACCACGACAATACACCACCGAGGATCCTCTTCCGTCATCCTACGGAAGGGCCATCCACGGTACTCACACTTGTCTTGAGGCTTTTAGTAGTATCCATCAACTTGTCTATGAACTGTAAGAGTAACCAAGTAGTCCGTACCGCGAACAACGACTATTCGAATAGATTGATAACCCTGCAGGGGTGTACTTCTTCACACACGCTCCCACCACTTATCGCCATTTACTCAACATGTACTCGGCAACCTTCAAGCGAAAGCCCAGCGAGGGTGTCGGCCACGACCTGACTAACTACACAAGTCTCTCGTCCAGGTTTATCGCCTATTTGGGTTCCATCCGTGGGGAGATCCGGCTGGGGTGTCACTCACGGCCCCAAACGATGTGTACAGGGTTCCCGAGTCACCAAACGGGCAGCTGGTACACCATGCCACGTACCTGTCGCATCACAGCCCACCTCGAGTGTCAGTGCTGTGCACGACCACCAGTAAACTACAAACACCGGAAACTAGTTGCAACTCCTGGACAGAGATCGAGGGTAATTAATAAGCCGAGAGGGTCCATTGGTTTCGGGCCCAATGCATGGTAGTAGCTGGAACTTGAACCACACATACAGATCTCGGGTCCTATGAACGGTTCCAATGAAGCAACCCACCACGTACTCCTACATGGCCTTTCATCGATACCTTTACCAAACATGTTCCACACTTCCTTCTCTTTACCGGCATGATCATTTCACTCTGATCCATCACCCAGATGAACCAGACCTGACACAACTCTAAGCATAGCAGGCAACATAAAAAAATAGCATGGTGGATCACACATCACATGGCCCAATCAACTCCTACACATGCTAGTGGGTTTCAACTATTTACTATGGCAATGACAGGTCATGCAAGGGAATAGGGTTCAACTACCGCAGCAAGTAGCAGTTCACACGCTGTTACCTTAATGTAGTAAAAGAGAGCAGGAGCGAGAAGATTGGGTTTGTATCGGAATGATCAATGATTGCTTGCCTGACAAAGTGGTTGTCGGGTACTGCTCTTCAGCTGGATACACAGAAGTATCCTCGGGAGCAGGACCTAGCACGGAGAACACCGGCGATACAATCAGTAAGCAAACAAATGCAACAATATGATGCCTGCTCATGATATGGCAGGATGCATGTGTTTTGGGCTAATGCAACTATAACCAGAAGGGTTTGAGCCCATTTGAATCAAAGATTCAAATTGAAACCCAAACTATTATTTAATTAAGTGCATTATCATGTTTTAATGTGGACAACAAGGTTAACTTGCTCAAACATGCATGAAACCAGTGCCATTGGAAAGATTAGATTTTTCTGATCAATTTTCATATATAAATCTTTTCCATCTGAGCTACTGTTGAATTTATATGATTTTTTGAAGTTTAAAGCATTTTCTAGAATTTCCTAAATTGTTTTTAAATCTAAAAATCCCAAAAAATCCTTTACTGCATCAGCATGACATCATGCTGACGTCAGCCAGTCAACAGGGCATCCAGGTGAAACCTGACCAGTGGGTCCCTCATGTCAGTGTCTCACTAAACTAATGACAGCAATTAGTATTTAAATAAAACCTAAACTGAAATTAGTCAACGGCCAGCCCCACATGTTAGTGACACAGGGGGGGTCAAACCTTGGTCAAACGGGGCTAACTCGCCGGCGGTTAGTCGCCGGCGAGGCCAAACGCGGCGATGAGGTGCGGGTTTTGTGCTCCGGCTGCCAAAACGACGGCGGAGCACACCTACGGGTAGCTAGGAGTGAGCCGCGTCGAGTGGTGGTGGTGGCTGGCCTCGGGGTCGCCGGAAACGACGCCGGCGACAAGTCCAGCGGCTGCCGGAGTTCGGGCGAGGTCGAAATCATCGGTGCGGTGCTCGTAGAGGTGCGTGGAGTGATCCTACATCATCTACACGGAACGGTGGAGCTGGTGGGCACGGTGGCCGGACCGTTAGATGGCCGGAGCCTCGTCGGCGACGAGCTCCACTGTGGCGCGTGCAGGTGAGCCTCATGCGGTGCGTTCAGTGCATGAGAGAGCCAACGGAGAGGGGGAGGACGGAGCTGAGCTCACGGCGTTGCAGTAGACGCCGGGGCAAGCTCGGGGACGGTCGGAGCTGAGCGGGGCGGTGAGGGGGATCTCTGCGGCCGGAGTTGGGGAAGACGGGGTCGGGGGCGACTCCAGAGCGGGCGAGCGCTCGGGGCTCAGCCTGCTCGACGTAGTCGATGATGGTGGAGAGGACGGTCACGGTGACGGAGCTCAGGGACGGCGGTGGACGCTACTATCACAACGGCGCGGGCGCGGCAGCGTCGGCCATGGTGCGGGGAAGGCGAGGGAGAGGAGCTGGGGAGGAGTGGGCGTGTCAGCAAGCTCGGGGAGGAAGTGGGGAATCGATCCCACCCACCAGAACGGCGAGGGGAGGAAGCAGGGCGGCAGGCAGCTACATGGCGCGCGCTGCGGCCGCCGTCGAGCACCTGCCTGCCTGCCTGGCCGAGCCAAGCAGCTCGCTGGAGCGGTGGCTGGGCTGGGCCGGCAGGTGGGCTTGTTAGGCACCAGGTAAGCTCTCTCTCTCTTCTCTCTTTTCTATTTCTTTCTGTTTCATTTCTTTTGCAACTTTGTTGAATTATTGAAAATGCCAGAACATTTTTGTAGCTCATAAAACTAGTCATGCCCACTATAAATATTATGAACAGCATGGAACATTTTAGTTTATGATTATTTGGGCACACAAATTATTTTATAGCATTTAAATGCCCAAATGCAAATACCATATGAATCAATCCAGAGACCTTGGATGTCCTAGAAAATTGTGCACCATTTTTGGTAGAGGCTTAAGACCAAGGCAGAAATGATGAACATTTTTGAAGGGCATTTTGGGTACATTGGAAAAGATTTTATTAAACCCTGGTTGTTAGAAGAGGGGTGCTGGGGTTTCTGTCATTCCCATTTCAAGTTTCTTTGAAAGGTAAACATGATGCACACTCTAGCTAGTCCTAATGCAAGCACTGACTAGGGAATTGACAACTCACCCCCACTCAAAAGAATCGCGTCCCGAGATTCGGGTTCCTCCAGAAAGAGGGTGGGGTACTCAAGTCGAAGACGATCCTCCCTTTCCCAAGTAGCTTCACTCTCGGAATGATGTGACCATTGAACCTTGAGAAACTTGATATTCTGGCGTCGAGTGGTGCGCTCGGTTTGATCAAGAATACGAACGGGGTATTCTCGATAGGTGAGATTGTCCTGGAGATCAAGCGTTTCGTGGTCCACTCCGCTGATAGGATCCGAGAAGCAACGCCTGAGTTGAGATACGTGGAAGACATCATGAAATCTGGAAAGGTGTGGAGGTAGTTCCAATTGGTAGGCAACTTCTCCTCGTTTGGCAAGAATGCAAAGAGGACCGATGTAACGAGGGGCCAATTTGCCTTTGATACCGAAGCGATGGGTTCACTTAAGAGGAGTAACCCGAAGGTAAGCCTTATCACCGACTTCAAAAGTCACAGCCTTATGATGACTATCATATTGGCTCTTCTGGCGAGACTGGGCTGTTTTCGATTTCTCACGAACGATGCGAACTTGCTCTTCTGCTTCCTGGATCATATCCGGACCAAAGAATTGTCTTTCCCCGGTTTCTGACCAGTTAAGAGGTGTTCGACATCTACGTCCATATAGAACTTTGAAGGGAACTTTGCCCAAGATGGCTTGATAACTATTGTTATAAGCAAATTCGCCAAATGGAAGACACTTCTCCCATTCCATACCAAAAGAGATGATAGAGGCTCGAAGCATATCTTCCAGAATTTGATTGACTCGTTCCACTTGACCACTTGACTGAGGATGGAAGGCGGTGCTGAAAGACAGATGAGTTCCCATAGCATCCTGGAAACTTTCCCAGAATCGTGAAGTGAAAAGACTTCCACGGTCTGAGTTAATCTCCAACGTCACACCATGAAGTGATACTATCCGAGAGATATACAAATCTGCTAGCTGGCTAGCAGTTATACTTTCTCGAACAGGTAGGAAGTGGGCTACTTTGGAGAGGCGGTCGATAACGAAGAAAATAGCATTATTCCCTTTCCTGATCCTGGGAAACCCGGTAATGAAGTCCATACCGACCTTGTCCCATTTCCATTCAGGAATAGCTAAAGGTTGAAGGGTGCCAGCAGGCCGTTGATGTTCTGCATTAACTCGACGACAAACGTCGCAGTTAGCAATGAATTGAGCGATTTCTCTCTTCATCCTAGTCCACCAGAACCTCTGGCGTAGGTCCTGATACATTTTGGTACTACCGGGATGAATCGTGAGAGGAGATTCATGAGCCTCCTTAAGGATCAACCGTCTCAGGTTTCGTACTTTAGGAACCACTAAACGGTTGCTAAAGAGCACGACTCCTTGATCCTCAATTGAGAAACATCGCGTGACTCCTTTCTTGATGTTCCTCTTGATACGGGAGATTCCCGGATCAACCTTCTGTGCTTTGATGACCTGATCCGTAAGGGTAGGTTCCGCCACCAAGGTGGAAAGGAATCCTCGAGGAACAATGTGAAGGTTAAGCTTACGAAATTCCTCGTGAAGAAGTAGTTGCCCTTGTTGTAACATCAAGTTATTACAATAAGACTTATGACTTAGTGTGTCGGCCATGACATTGGCCTTCCCAGGGGTGTAAGTGATTCCTAAGTCGTAATCTGTAAGCAACTCAACCCAACGTCTTTGCCTGAGATTTAGATCCGGTTGGGTGAAGATGTATTTCAGACTTTGGTGATCAGTGAAGATTTCACAGCGATTACCAAGAAGGTCATGTCGCCATGTTTTGAGTGCGTGGACTACAGCTGCAAGCTCTAGATCATGTGTAGGGTAGTTATCCTCGTGTGGACGCAACTGTCGAGATGCGTATGCAATCACTTGACGATCTTGCATGAGTATGCAACCTAGTCCTTGTCACGAGGCGTCGCAGTAGATAATAAAATCCTTGGAAAAGTCTGGTGGTACCAGTACGGGTGCAGATGTCAGGCGTCTTTTCAGTTCCTGAAAGCTGGATTCGCACTGTGGGGTCCACTCAAACTTTTTATCCTTTTTGAGGAGTTCAGTTAGAGGTTTAGCAACCTTGGAGAAATTCTCGACAAAGCGTCGGCAATAGCTCGCTAAGCCAAGGAAACTCCTAACTTGCTTGACCGATTCAGGGGGAGTCCAATCAAGGACGGCTTGAACTCGCTCGGGATTGAAAGCAATACCCTTGCCAGAGATCACATGACCTAGATAGGTCACTTCCGGCAACCAAAATTCACATTTAGAGAATTTGGCATAAAGGCGGTGCTCTCGAAGTTTCGTCAATACCAGCCTTAGATGCTCGGCATGATCTTCCTTGTTCTTGGAGTAAATGAGTATATCATCGAGGTATACCACGACGATTTTATCCAAGTACTCCATGAATATAGAATTCATTAGCCGGGAGAAGGTGGCTGGGGCATTGGTTAATCCGAAGGACATGACGGTGTACTCATATTGGCCATAACGAGTAACAAAAGCCGTTGTAGGAATGTCCCCGTTCTTGATTTTGATTTGATGGTAACCCAACCTCAAATCCATTTTTGAAAAGACTGAGGATCCAGCGAGCTGATCATACAGGTCGCTGATCCTGGGAAGCGGATACTTGTTCTTTATGGTGACCAGATTGACAGGTCGGTAATCTACAACCATCCGTTCCGTTCCATCCTTCTTCTTGACAAAGAGGACGGGACAAGCCCAAGGGGAAGAACTAGGACGGATGAAACCCTTTTTCAAGGACTCATCGAGTTGTTTCTTAAGCTCAGCTAATTCTAGGGTGCCATCTTATAAGGTCTCCTAGAGATCGGAACAGTTCCTGGAATAAGATCTATCATGAACTCGACATCTCTGTCAGGTGGAACACCTGGCAAATCTTCTGGAAAAACATCCGGAAAGTCACGGACTACCGGGATATCTTCGAGTTCTGGTAGAGGGCTGGCATTAAGAGAGTAGAGCTGACGCTCAGCCATTCGGGTCAAGACATTGACTGTCTTGCCGGATGGGTGTGTAAGTTGAACGGTCCTAGTGTAGCAATCAATCTTGGCGTAATGAGTTGTCATCCAATCCATACCCAAGATGATGTTTATGTCCGAGGACTTGAGAGCGATTAGAGATGAAAGGAAAAAAAGTCTATCGACAAGAATTTCATTTCCATGGCTTACCCTAGAGGTTTGCCACTTTGAACCAGGAGTTTCAATAACCATGGAAGTAGGCATGGCACAAAAAGTCATGTTGTGCATTCGAGCATAGCTCTCAGATATGAACGAATGGGATGCTCCAGTATCGAAAAGAACAGATGCCGGATGGCAGTTAACGAGAAGCGAACCAAGGACGACGTTAGGATCCTCATAAGCTTCCTCAGTAGAAACATAGTTGACATGACCACGTGCAGTGGGGATTGGCTTGACATAATTCACCTTGCCGGTTGGCTTACCATGGCCAACGGGTTTTCCTGGTTGGTTCTGAGGACACTCACGCATGTAGTGCTTCGGTTCTCCACACTTGAAGCATGTCACAGTGCCAGTGCATGGAGCAAAGTTGGTAGGTGGTCCTCCATAAGTCTTGGCAGGTGCATACTGTTGAGTTGGGCGAGGCGCCTCATAGGATGGCCTCGGTGTGTACTTGGGTGGCAGAGCAGTGTTAGGAACCCACACACGGCGCTTGTGAGAGCCAGAGCCGGATGAGGAACCAAAGTCTCGAGGATGCTTGCGTGTGGCTTCGAAATCAGTCTGGCCCGTCGCAGCACTGATGGCTTTGTTCACCAACTTCTGGAAGGAAGTGCACTCGTGCAGACGTAGATATCGGCGGAGTTCAGGGCTGAGTCCCTTGCGGAACCTCGCCTGCTTCTTGGCATCGGTGGATACTTCCTCAGGTGCATTGCGTGCCAAGTTGCCAAACTCGCGACTATAGCCATCCACGGTTAACCGGCCCTGGGTGAAATTGCAGAATTCCTCCCGCTTGCGATCCATGAGACCTTCCGGAATGTGATGTTCACGGAATGCCTCACTGAACTCAGCCCAAGTAGTGATTTGGCCAGCAGGACGCATATCCTCAAAGTTCTCCCACCAAAGACTGGCAGGGCCTTCAAGATGGTAGGCGGCGTAGATAACCTTGTCAGCTTCGGCCACACGGGCAGAGTGTAGCTTGTGGGTGATACTATGAAGCCATTCATCCGCATCCAGAGGTTCAGTGGAGTGATGGAACTTCGGTGGGCACATCTTTATAAAGTCATTGATTGACACCACGTCATTCCTCTGGCGGAACCCAGTGTTCTGCTCTATGCGTTCCAGCAGACGGTTGTTCTCTCTCTTGTTCCGTTCTGCCTCGAGCATAACTTCAGCCAAGGAGGGTGGCTGGGGCAGATTCTCATCTCTAGCCCCACTAGCCTCACCCTGCTCCTGAGCAGCAGGTGCCGCGAGTGTTGACCATCCTAGGAAAACAAAACAACGGTTTAGACAAGGATGACAAAAACTTGACATAGGAGTGCAGAATGTAATGGATGACACGGAATGCAGAGATGTTCATCCGTACGACATGGTAATATAGAAATTGTTATATATACACCAGTGGTCATACACACCATACATAGTTTAGTACAAGCCAAGGCTAAAGTACAACTGCGGTGAAAGACGATACATCCCATCAGAGGCATTCCAAGCTCCTATACATTATTTAACTATACCTCCGAAAGTCAGTACTAGCTAAGTCATATTCCACAAGACGCACAGGACTGTGGAAATACAACTACTACAATACTACTACTGCCACGGTCTAGCTCAGACATTCCCGTAGTAATCTTCGTAAAGATTACCACCGTAGTCTGGAAGTGGAACAGATGGATCTCGAAACTCTCGAGCACTCGAAGGCTTTGGACCATAGGGACATGGATGTGGCCTCGGGCCTGATGCTAGTGGTAACCGACGCCCACGTGGAGGTGTAATACCCCAAACATCACGCCAATCCATACGATCATGCAGACGAGTCCGTACGGGGTACAAATCCCGCATATCCAGATATCCGGCATGCACAGCAGGTGCAAGCCGTGTCAAAGTAGTCCAGTGGGCGGCTCAAGTGTTATACAGCTCCATTCGGAGGGCACGGACCTCACGGTCCCTATCCTCCAGCATCTGAACAGTAGTCTGAAGCAGTGGCTCCTCATGAGCAGCATCGGTATACAGACCAGTGTAGTAGCCTTCCTCTCCGGGAATTGAGGCTGGCATGTAACAGAACTCAGTGTTCAGCAACAGGGCATGCCTAGCCCGGAGAATGGTCATCATCGAATAGGCGGCATCCTGCACTGCCATCTCGATAGTAACCCCGAGTCCATAAGACCAATGGATGGGGTCGTTAGCTCCGGGATATGAGGGGTATATCCGGACTGTGCAGAAATACTGACTCTGATTGAAATCCCGGTACTGTTCCTCCACGGTGTACTCAGGATACCAGCGGTAACCGGTCTCAGTCAACACACGGACTAGCATGGCCGTGTGACCGGGCACATTAATGCACCGAGTCAAACGAACCACCTGGTGAGGTGTGCGGCCAGACATCTGAAACATGATGTAATGCAAAGGCATTAAAGTTTTTGGAAGAAATCGGGCAGCATAACAACTGTAAATGCTCAAAAAAGGATTTTGAGACATCATACAAATGATAGCATAACCACTCAACATTATCATATCAAGGTTCCGGGTCCAACAATCATCATACTAAAAGGGTAGAAACTGAAATGAGGCTTGAAACCAACAATCCTAAGATTCTACGGATTAGTAACACGTGAACCTAGTAAGGATAAGAGGCCTAGTCCTAAATCCCCGTGGAAAGAATAGACTGACTCGGATCAAAAGGGCATAAGGTAAAGGAGTAAAAAGAGCCTTACGTTCCCTTCCACAATCAATTCCCCTACATATAACTAAGAATTTTTCTAGACTCAACATCGACCAGTTTGGCTTGAGAAACCTACAGGCAGTCCAGCTCTGATGCCAACGCTGTCAGGACCCCGATCCTAAGTCACACCGATCTAGCTGTAACACGTCATATCACTTTGCGGCCTCACGCACGGTATCCCCACGGGTGCCACCTTACCTGGCCCGGGACCGTTTGCGCATTTTGGCACACGTATATGACAGTGTCGCTAGCATCCATATGACAGAGAACCCGGGCCGACATGGCTAGTTATAAACCAAAAGTGGCACTAAATTACAGAGACAGGCATCCATGACCCAGCAACGAACGTGTCGGTCATCAACGTATGAACCCAAGTCGTAGCAAGCTACATGGACTTAAAGGAACAACGCGTGACATTTCGCCTAAGGGACAGACACAGGAACGAAGAAGGACACATGCCGGCCAGCCTACGTGTTCCGAGCAGTAGCAAGCTACCAAGGCTCGTTGGAAGCACTAGGAGGCATTTCCCTGTAAGATAGGCTACCAAAGGAAAACAACTAGGTGTCGGATCCCACACATACCAAGCATTTCAATCATACACACAATATGCTCAATATGTACAAATACAACATTGCATCACAATAGAACTCTATGACTCAAAGTAATTTATTTAAAAGGCTCCAAGAGCCATACATAACAAATCCATACAGATAGGGGTCACATGACCCAACACTCAAGTCATACAGTCATACAAGCACAAGCGGAAGCTACATGTCTGAGTACAGACAACTTAGAAAATAAAACAGGCTTGGTGTAGCCTGACTATCTAAAAGGCCCTTCACAAGCTCCAGATCTCCGTCTGGGTAGCAAGCTACTCGTCGACGTCAATGTCTATGTAGGACCCATCAGAAGGGACAGGGTACTCCTCTGCAACAGTTATTAAGCAAACATGAGTACAAAGGTACTCAGCAAGTCTTACAACAGAACCTATCATACATGCAACATTATCAACAGGGGGTAGTGGAGTTCATAGCAGAAAGCCAGCTTTGACTCTTGGCTAACCTATACTACAACTCTCAACAGATTGCAAGATATTACTACGTACACAAGTCCTCTACTCACCACAACAATACACCACCGAGGATCCTCTTCCGTCATCCTACGGAAGGGCCATCCACGGTACTCACACTTGTCTTGAGGCTTTTAGTAGTATCAATCAACTTGTCTATGAACTGTAAGAGTAACCAAGTAGTCCGTACCGCGAACAACGGCTATTCGAATAGATTGATAACCCTACAGGGGTGTACTTCTTCACACACGCTCCGACCACTTATCGCCGTTTACTCGACATGTACTCGGCAACCTTCAAGCGGAAGCCCAGCGAGGGTGTCGGCCACGACCTGACTAACTACACAAGTCTCTCGTCCAGGTTTATCGCCTATTTGGGTTCCATCCATGGGGAGATCCGGCTGGGGTGTCACTCATGGCCCCAAACGATGTGTACAGGGTTCCCGAGTCACCAAACGGGCAACCGGTACATCGTGCCACGTACCTGTCGCATCACAGCCCACCCCGAGGGTCAGCGCTGTTGATACGTCCAAAACGTATCTATAAATTTTCCTTGCTCCATGCCTCTTTTGGGTCATATTGCTATGATATTTATACACTTCCATACACTTTTGATCATATTTGGACTAACCTATTAACTCAGTGCACCCCAGTGCCAGTTTCTGTTTTCGGTTGTTTTTGTATTTCAGGTTTTCACATTACGAGAACTGCCAGGAAAAATCCAGAAAAATTATATAAAAAATCAGCGTTCCAGAAACTACCGTGCGCCCGAAGGACAGCCGGGGGGGGCCACCAGGGCTCCAGGCGCCCTGGCGGCGCCCCCCCCCCCACTGGGCCGCGCCGGGGGGGCTCCTGGGCCCCCCGAGGCTCCTCCGATGCCCCCCTTTGGCATATATTTAAAGCGTCTCCCGAAACCCTCGAGGGAGGAACTCTTTTCGCGATCTCATCTCTGTTCCGCCGCCGCCGCCGCTCCCAAGATCGGGAGCACCAGGAGAACTCTTCCCGGCACACTGCCGGAGGGGAGGATCACCACCGGGAGCCTCTCCACTACCTTGGACGCCTCCCGGATGAGTTGTGAATAGTCTCCCTTGGACCATGAGTCCATGACCAGTAGCTATGTGATGTTCTCCTCCCGTTCTTATGCTTCACTAATTAGTCCTCGTGAGCTACCCTACATGATCGAGGCACATATGTAATCCTTATGCTGTTGCTATGATGAGTTTGCTGGGATCAGATGGATTATGAGATTATGTTCAGATTGTGCTTGAGTAATATATTTGATCTACCTCTTTTATATTTATGTTCGTAAGTAATTCTTGCATGTTCTCCGTTGTTATTTATTGCTTTGGCCAAGTAATAGGTAGTGACTCCAAGAGGGAACGTTATGCTTGATTGTGGGTTCATGCCCCTCGATGACTAGTTTGAGTGACAGAAACATGAGTCTAGGGGATGTGATGTTGCCACAAGGGGGAAAACAACGGTGCTTGTGCCCGCGGGTGCAAGGATTGTTTACTTTACGCAAAGTTCTTTTAATGCAGTTGTCTGTTGCATTGAGTTTACACTATGGGTGGGACTCGCAACTTAATACCAGTGAGATGTTCTGGATAGATATCTCAAGGTGGATGATTAGTAGTAGATATTGATGGATTTCGGTCTACTTACTTTGGCGTACCGCCCATGCTTTGAACCTCAACCTTTCTTGCAATGTAGTCAGCATTGGTTTGCGCACATGGTCCTGTCAATTGCCCAGCTGTAATTCGTTTACCTCACATAGCTGTTTTATCGTCCTTTGGGAGAGAGACATCACTAGTGAACATCATGAGACTCCGGTCCATATTACCATCATTGGTCACATCCGCTATTTACTTTTCGCTATTATTTACTATTGCAATTATATCTATCACTACTATCACTTGCGTTTAATCCTTTGTGAACTACAAGGCCGGAGGGATTGACAACCTCTCTGTACTCGTTGGGAGCACAGTTATTTGTATCTGTGTGCAGGTCCACATTGATTGCTAATATCTGGCGCCGTAGCAGTTGACACCTTCTTGTTGAACCTAGGAGTCTCTGGGGATTCGATCCTTGGTATCTTCGCCAAGGGAAAAACTTCCGCAACACTACATCTCACACCTTCCACTTGGGGTAACCAACAAGGGGCGAGAAGCCTAGCAAGAGTTTTTCTGGCGCCGTTGCCGGGGACTCCACTCTTCAAGATAGGGGAGTTGCACGCTATCTTTTACCTTTGCTTTTAGTCTTGTCAGTTTACCTTTCAGTTTCTGCTTTAGTATCTTTTATCGAAAATCACAAAAATAGTTATCTCGTTCTTTAGTTGTCATTATGTCGGGTCCTTTTGTCTTTCACGAGGCAGAAGTTCTCACCTTTAAACAAAGAGGTGGGGAAAGTTTGAAAGATGCTTGGTACAGAATTAATGATTCACAAAAAAGAGCCACCAAGAAGCAACCTACTACTATCCTGCTTAGAAATTTTTATGTTGGAATTATTTCTTGGAATAGGTTTATTCTAGATACTGCTATCAATGGGAATTTCCTAGAGGCCCCAGTTTGGGAGTCCCTTAGTATTATTGAAAATCTTGTTGGGAATCTCCCTGTTGTTAGCATTCGAGAGGACATCACCCTAGCTCACATTATGAAAAAACTTGAAAAGATAGAGCTAGAGATGCCAAGCATTAATAAGATAAATGAGTTGGATTGTAAGATCCAAGGGAATTTGAATAGACTTGATAGCTCCATGCATAAAATTTTCAAAATTTTGGAGACCGTCAAATTCCATGACTTGGACTCTTCTAGGATAGAAAAGATTGAGGATATCTTTGATACTCTAGGAACGACCTTCTCCTCAATCAAAACCAAAAAGGTAGAAACTCCGGCAAAGAAGGAGCCTAAGTTCGTTCACGTTCCAAAGGCTCCCCACTCTAAAATTAATCCACCTATTGCCAAAGGGGTTGAAACTGTAAAGACTTTGGAAGAAACACCTGTCTTTGATGAATTTATAAATGAATCTTCCCTTGACTTTTATCCTTTTGGTCTTCTACCTAGAAGTATCTCTATGAGGCATTTATTTGAAAGTCCTCTTAAGACTAGTTGTATTATTGAAGAGCTTTTTGATGACCTTGATGATGGTTCAATTGATACAGCTTGATCTATATGCATTATGCCTAGCTTAAAGGCATAAAAGAAAGCGCTTTTGGGAGGCAGCCCTCATGAATAAATTTATTTTGCTTTTGTTGTGTCTTGATGTTGTTTACTACTGTAGCATCATCATTCTATCTTTGCTTTTCAATTTTGTGCCAAGTGTAGCCTCTGATTGCTAGAAAGTTCAAAAGTTGTGAGGTGCTGTCCAGTAAACAGATTCTGTCCTTGGATAGAAAAATTCGTATAAAATCACCAGATCATCTTTTTGGTCTGAATTTTTTCGACAGCGTTCTATATATAATTGTATTTCGTGCGTATGTTCTGAGTTTTTTGATTAGTGTTGCAGAAGTTCCCCGAACAAATCAATTACTACCTGCTGTTCTGTTTTTCACAGATTCTGTCCTGTTTTTTCTTTCCTTCATTTTGCAAACCAAGAGCTTGCTTTTTCTTTGCAAAAACCTTTTGGCAATCTTGAGAAACAGTAGACCTTCAAGAATATCTTTATTTCCAGCAAGGTATAATTATTTTTATTATGGGTACTAACCTCGCTAATCAAATTATGATGAGTTATGTATGAAGGGAGTTTTCAAGTGTGCGAGGGAAGATGATAAAAAGATTCAGGAGTGTCAAGCGCTCAAGCTTGGGGATGCCCCCATGCACCCCCAAGAAATATTCAAGGAGACTCAAGCGTCTAAGCATGGGGATTCGCCCGTGCATCCCCTTCTCCATCAACATTATCAGTTCGTCTTTTGTTCCACTATATTTTAATCACTTCATGTGTTATGTGCTATGCTTGGAGCGTCTTGCTTTTTAGTTTTCTTTAGTTTTTCATAACGAGTCGGAACTCAGCTTTCTTTATGTGGGAGAGAAACATGCTCCACTTCTACCTAGAACATAACATAGAATTTTCATGTCTATCCTTGCTGTGTGTGTTCTTTGTCTTTTAATAGCTACTATCATGTTCAGCTCTTAGCTTTCATGCTTATCTTTTCAAAGAGCTTTTGTTTAGTTGGTTGCTTGAACTCTCTTTAATTACCATGCTCACCTTATTAAGAGAGTTTGCTTCCGTTGCATTGGTTGATATGTCTATGATAAAGATGCTACGTGCATGATGGCGCTTAGTAGTTCATGTTTTCTTATGGTTAGTCTCAAATAGCTGGGGGGTTCCCAATGTGTTATTGGAATACCAACATGATTTGTTTGCCTATGATGTGGTATGGTTTAGTAATATCTTCCTTCGAGAATTTATTTTGATTGACTTGGCGTATGCTCACGCATATTTAAGACTGTAAAGAAAGTCTGTCAAGCCTTAATGATCTTTTGTTTCTGAGTAGTGATATAACTACCATGCCTGATTCAATGTTGCTTTGTCGCTCTGCATGATTATGACCGTCATTGCTCTCTTAGTTGGTCGCTCCCAGTCTTTTGCTAACCTTCGCCTGTACTAAGCGGACTGACTGCTTGTGCATCCACATCCTTTAATCCAGTTATGCCATATGAGTCCACCATACCTTCCTACATGGTATTTACCTGCCATTCCTAACGGAGAGTTGCATGTGCCATCTCGAAATTATTCAAAGAAAAAGCATTTTTATTGTGTGCCACTGTTGTAAGTTCATGAGGAAGTAGTGGTTAATTCATGACCTTTTTAAGTTGGACAAGCTTCACCCCGGGGTTGCATGTATAATGTGCAAACCCATAATACGAGAAGAAACTGGCATTGAGTGCGCCCGGCTCAAAAAGATAATATAACAAACAAACCCTCCTTCACGCTTTGTTCATGAGAAATCAGAAAACTTTGGCAGTGATAAACAAAGGAGATTAAGAGGATGTGATCGTCCTCATTCGGGAGCCGTTCCTCGAAACTTGTCCATCTCGAAAAATGATTGAGTTGTCTGCTAGCATTCGTTGAAGAAACATGCATGATCTAAAATAAATTATTACCTCTGTTTTAAAGCCAAGAGCTCTGGTACATGTTTTGTCTTTGTTTCCGACTACGGGTTTTCAACCTTGCCAACAAAAGCCACGGTTCGAGAGTCTCCACCTTCTTTTAAAAGCACCAACTACTGAGAGCATGATTATCATTCTGAGTGTAATGTGCATTGTCCCAAAGTAGCATTGTCTTTTGCATGATTGTGATATCGTTTATTCTGAAATCATTGTATCTAGTCATCACTTAAACCTTGGAGGTGCCCCTGCATTTACGTTTTGCTTCACTAAAGGGGGCAAGCTAGATATCACTTTATCATATTTGCACATCATGTTCATTGCAAATCTATTTGATGTTTCAGTATCATATTGTAAAACTTTCAGTCCTTTGTGATTTTCTCATGAGGCAACTTAATTACTATAGATTCATTGTCTCACTAAGCTTTTGTCATATGACTATGAAAAAGTCCTATATGGTTAATAGCATGTCACCACAGAAATTATTCTTGTTATCATTTACCTACTCGAGGACGAGCAGGAATTAAGCTTGGGGATGTTGATACGTCCAAAACGTATCTATAATTTATGCTTGCTCCATGCCTCTTTTGGGTGATATTGCTATGATATTTATACACTTCCATACACTTTTGATCATATTTGGACTAACCTATTAACTCAGTGCACCCCAGTGCCAGTTTCAGTTTTCGGCTGTTTTTGTATTTCAGGTTTTCACATTACGAGAACTGCCAGGAAAAATCCAGAAAAATTATATAAAAAATCAGCGTTCCAGAAACTATTGTGCGCCCGAAGGACAACCGGGGGGGGGGCACCAGGGCTCCAGGCGCCCTGGCGGCGCGCCCCCCCTGGGCCGCGCCGGGGGGGCGCCTGGGCCCCCCGAGGCTGCTCCGATGCCCCCTTTGGCAGATATTTAAAGCATCTCCCAAAACCCTCGAGGAAGGAACTCTTTTCGTGATCTCATCTCTGTTCCGCCGCCGCCGCCGCTCCCAAGATCGGGAGCACCAGGAGAACTCTTCCCGGCACCCTGCCGGAGGGGAGGATCACCACCGGGAGCCTCTCCACCACCATGGACGCCTCCCGGATGAGTTGTGAGTAGTCTCCCTTGGACCATGAGTCCATGACCAGTAGCTATGTGATGTTCTCCTCCCGTTCTTGTGCTTCACTAATTAGTCCTCGTGAGCTGCCCTACATGATCGAGGCACATATGTAATCCTTATGCCGTTGCTATGACGAGTTTGCTGGGATCCGATGGATTATGAGATTATGTTCAGATTGTGCTTGAGTAATATATTTGATCTACCTCTTTTATATTTATCTTCGTAAGTAATTCTTGCATGTTCTCCGTTGTTATCTATTGCTTTGGCCAAGTAATTGGTAGTGACTCCAAGAGGGAACGTTATGCTTGATTGTGGGTTCATGCCCCTCGATGACTAGTTTGAGTGACAGAAACATGAGTCTAGGGGATGTGATGTTGCCACAAGGGGGAAAACAACGGTGCTTGTGCCCGTGGGTGCAAGGATTGTTTACTTTACGCAAAGTTCTTTTAATGCAGTTGTCTGTTGCATTGAGTTTACACTATGGGTGGGACTCGCAACTTAATACCAGCGAGATGTTCTGGATAGATATCTCAAGGTGGATGATTAGTAGTAGATATTGATGGATTTCGGTCTACTTACTTTGGCGTACCGCCCATGCTTTGAACCTCAACCTTTCTTGCAATGTAGTCAGCATTGGTTTGCGCACATGGTCCTGTCAATTGCCCAGCTGTAATTCGTTTTCCTCACATAGCTGTTTTATCGTCTTTTGGGAGAGAGACATCACTAGTCAACATCATGAGACTCCGGTCCATATTACCATCATTGATCACATCCGCTATTTACTTTTCGCTATTATTTACTATTGCAATTATATCTATCACTACTATCACTTGCGTTTAATCCTTTGTGAACTACAAGGCCGGAGGGATTGACAACCTCTCTGTACTCGTTGGGATCAAAGTTATTTGTATCTGTGTGCAGGTCCACGTTGATTGCTAATATCTGGCGCCGTAGCAGTTGACACCTTCTTGTTGAACCTAGGAGTCTCTGGGGATTCGATCCTTGGTATCTTTGCCAAGGGAAAAACTTCTGCAACACTACATCTCACACCTTCCACTTGGGGTAACCAACGAGGGGCGAGAAGCCTAGCAGCTGTGCACGACCACCAGTAAACTACAAACACCAGAAACTAGTTGCAACTCCTAGACAGAGATCGAGGGTAATTAATAAGCCGAGAGGGTCCATTGGTTTCGGGCCCAATGCATGGTAGTAGCTGGAACTTGAACCACACATACAGATCTCGGGTCCTATGAACGGTTCCAATGAAACAACCCACCACGTACTCCTACATGGCCTTTCATCGATACCTTTACCAAACATGTTCCACACTTCCTTCTCTTTACCGGTATTTTTATTTCACTCTCATCCATCACCCAGATGAACCAGACCTGACACAACTCTAAGCATAGCTGGCAATATAAACAAATAGCATGGTGGATCACACATCACATGGCTCAATCAACTCCTACACATGCTAGTGGGTTTCAACTACTTACTGTGGCAATGATAGGTCATGCAAGGGAATAGGGTTCAACTACCGCAGCAAGTAGCAGTTCACACGCTGTTGCCTTAATGCAGTAAAAGAGAGCAGGAGTGAGAAGATTGGGTTTGTATCGAAATGATCAATGATTGCTTGCCTGACAAAGTGGTTGTCGGGTACTGCTCTTCAGCTGGATACGCAGAAGTATCCTCGGGAGCAGGACCTAGCACGGAGAATACCGGCGATACAATCAATAAGCAAACAAATACAACAATATGATGCCTGCTCATGATATGGCAGGATGCATGTGTTTCGGGCTAATGCAACTATAACCAGAAGGGTTTGAGCCCATTTGAATCAAAGATTCAAATTGAAACCCAAACTATTATTTAATTAAGTGCATTATCATGTTTTAATGTGGACAGCAAGGTTAATTTGCTCAAACATGCATGAAACCAGTGCCATTGGAAAGAGTAGATTTTTCTGATCAATTTTCATATATAAATCTTTTCCATCTGAGCTACTGTTGAATATATATGTTTTTTTGAAGTTTAAAGCATTTTCTGGAATTTCCTGAATTGTTTTTAAATCTAAAAATCCCAGAAAATCCTTTACTGCATCAGCTTGACATCATGCTGACGTCAGCCAGTCAACAGGGCGTCCAGGTCAAACCTGATCAGTGGGTCCCTCATGTCAGTGGCTCACTAAACTAATGACAACAATTAGTATTTAAATAAAACCTAAACTGAAATTAGTCAACGGCCGGCCCCACATGTCAGTGACACAGGGGGGGTCAAACCTTGGTCAAACGGGGCTAACTCGCCGGCGTTTAGCCGCCGGCGAGGCCAAACGCGGCGGTGAGGTGCGGGTTTTGTTCTCCGGCTGCCAAAACGACAGCGGAGCACACCTACGGGTAGCTAGGAGTGAGCCGCGTCGAGTGATGGTGGTGGCTGGCCTCGGGGTCGCCGGAAACGACGCCGACGACAAGTCCAGCGGCTGCCGGAGTTCGGGCAAGGTCGAAATCGTCGGTGCGGTGCTCGTAGAGGTGTGTGGAGTGATCCTACAGCATCTACACGGAACGGTGGAGCTGGTGGGCACAGTGGCCGGACCGTTAGATTGTCGGAGCCTCGTCGGTGACGAGCTCCGCGGTGGCGCGTGCAGGTGAGCCTCATGCAGTGCATTAAGTGCAGGAGAGAGCCAACGGAGAGGGGGAGGACGAACCTGAGCTCACGGCGGTTGCAGTAGACGCCGGGGCGAGCTCGGGGACGGTCGGAGCTGAGCGGGGCGGCGAGGGGGATCTCTACGGCCGGAGTTGGGGAAGACGGGGTCGGGGTCGACTCCAGAGCGGGTGAGCGCTCGGGGCTCAGCCTGCTCGACGTAGTCGATGACGGTGGAGAGGACGGACACGGTGACGGAGCTCAGGGACGGCGATGGACGCGGCTATCACGACGGCGCGGGCGCGGCGGCGTCGGCCATGGTGCGGGGAAGGCGAGGGAGAGGAGCTGGGGAGGAGTGGGCGTGTCAGCGAGCTCGGGGAGGAAGTGGGGAATCGATCCCACCCACCAGAACGGCGAGGGGAGGAAGCAGGGCGGCAGGCAGCTGCGTGGCGCGCGCTGCGGCCGCCGTCGAGCACCTGCCTGCCTGCCTCTGAAGTTTCTCTACGCTCTGAAGGAAAAGATTCAAGTTCTTCCTTAGGATTTTCAATGATAACTTCCCCAACTTGAGACATGATGGCAACAAACGAAGAAGACGAACGAAGGAAGGGGTGAAGAAAAGGCAAATCTTTTTGAAGATCGTTTTATAAGTGGGAAGAGGAAAACGAGAGGCGAATGGCAAATAATGTAAATGCAAGAGATGAGAGTTTAATGAAGGTTACTTGGTAGGTCTTGACTTGTCATAGATCTCAACGGCACCAGAGGTTGGCGAGTTGAAAGAAGACAAATCTTGACTTGACTTGGCGTAGATCTGCCGGCAACGGCGGCGGAAATTCTTCCTGCTACCTCTTGAGCTTGCATTGGTTTTTCTCTTGAAGAGGAAAGGGTGATGCAGCAAAGTAGAGTAAGTATTTCCCTGAGTTTGATAACCAAGGTATCAATCCAGTAGGAGATTACACACAAGTCGCCAAATACCTGCTCAAACAAACAAACAAACAACTTGCACCCAATGCTATAAAGGGGCTGTCAATCCCTTCACGGTTATTTGCAAAAGTGAGATCTGATAGAGATAGATGAACTAGTAAAGTAAATATTTTTGGTTTTTTGATTTATAGATTGAGAAGTAAAAGATTGCAAAATAGTAGATCTGAAACTTATAAGATGTAAAGTAGACCCGGGGGCTATAAGTTTCACTAGAGGCTTCTCTCATGATAACAAGTATTATGGTGGGTGAACAAATTACTGTCAAGCAATTGATAGAAGAGCGAATAATTATAACGAAATCTATGTCAATGATCATGAATATAGGCATCACGCCCGTGACAAGTAGACCGACTCATGCCTACATCTACTACTATTACTCCACACATCGACCGAAACGATTCTGTATCTAGAGTATTAAGTTCATAAGAACAAAGTAACGCATTAAGCAAGATGACATGATGTAGCGGAATTAACTCAAGCAATATGATGAAAACCCCATCTTGTTATCCTCGATGTCAACAATACAATACGTGTCATGTCCCTTTCTGTCACTGGGATTGAGCACCGCAAGATTGAACCCAAAGCAAAGCACTTCTCCCATTGCAAGAGAAACCAGTCTAGTTGGCCAAACCAAACCGATAGTTCAAAGAGACTTACTAATATATTAAATCATGCATAAAAGAATTCAGAAGAAACTCAAATATTATTCATAGATAATCTGATCATAAACCCATAATTCATCGGATCTTGACAAACACACCACAAAAGAAGATTACATCAGATAGATCTCCAAGAACAACGAGGAGAACATGGTATTGTGGATCAAAGAGAGAGAAGAAGCCATCTAGCTACTAGCTATGGACCCGAAGGTCTGTGGTAAACTACTCACATTTCATCGGAAGGGTAATAGGGTTGATGTAGATGCCCTCCGTGGTTGATTCCCCCTCCCGCATAGTACCCGAAAAGGACTCCAGATGGGATCTCACGAGAACAGAAGGTTACGGCGGTGGAAAAGTGGTTTCGATGGATGTTCTGGGGTTTCGGGAATATTTGGGAATATATAGGTGGAAGAAATAGGTCAGTGGGCTATCGGTGGGCCCACAAGGTAGGGGCGCACGCCCTACCCCCTAGGGTGCGCCCTCCACCGTTGGGGCCGCCTTGAGGCTCCCCTGGCGTGTACTCCAAGTCCATCTTTTGTCTTCTAGTCCAACAAATATCCCCATAAATTTTCGTTACGTTTGGACCCCGTTTGATATTCCTTTTCTACGAAACTCGGAAACAAGGAAAAAACAGAAACTGGCACTGGCTCTAGGTTAATAGGCTAGTCCCAAAAATCATATAAAATAGCATATAAGTGCATATAAAACATCCAAGATTCATAATATAATAGCATGGAACAATCAAAAATTATAGATACGTTGGCACGTATCAAAAACGCGTACCAACCCCTATGCAAAGATTACCCCATTGTCTCCATTGGAATCCGCAAGTTGATAACCAAAACATACATCAAGTGGATCAACATAATATCCCATTGTCACCACGGATATCCCACCGCAAGACATACATCAAGTGCTCTCACATCTGAAGATTCAATCCGACATAACAAAACCTCAAAGGAAAAGACTCAATTCATCACAAGGTAGAGAGGGAGAGAAACACCATATGATTGAACTATAGTAACAAAGCTCGCGGTGCATCTAGATCGTGCCAAATAAAGAACACGAGAGAGAGAGAGAGAGAGAGAGAGAGAGAGAGAGAGAGAGAGAGGGAGAGAGAGATCAAACACATAGCTACTGGTACATACCCTCAGCCCCGAGGGTCAACTACTCCCTCCTCATCATGGAGACCGCCGGGATGATGAAGATGGCCACCAATGATGGTTTCCCCCTCTGGCGGGGTGCCGGAATGGGCTCCCAATTGGTTTTTCGTGGCTACAGAGGCGTGCGGCGGCGGAACTCCTGATCTAGGTTTCTTTCTGGGTGTTTCTGGATTTATAGGAATTTTTGGTGTTGGTTTCACGTTACGGGGTCCACGAGTCAGCGACAAGGCAGGGGACGCGCCCTAGGGGGTGGGTGCGCCCTACACCCTTGTCGTTGACTCGGGACTCTTCTAGCCCAACTCTTGTGCTTCAGGGGCTTCTTCTGGTCCATAAAAAATCACCATAAATTTTCAGCTCATTTGGACTCCGTTTGATATTCCTTTTCTGTAAAACTCAAAAACAAGGAAAAAATAGAAATCGGCACTAGGCTCTAGGTTAATAGGTTAGTCCCAAAAATAATATAAAATAGCATATTAATGCATATAAAACATCCAAAACAGATAATGTAATAGCATGGAACAATAAAAAATTATAGATACGTTGGAGACGTATTAACCTTCATTGATGCAGCCACTCGGATCGCAGACGTCATTGATCTGGACACCTTTGTTCTGAACAATATGACCTAAAGAACAGTGCCACAAATATGTTACACTATCATTATAAACTTTGCATCTTTTGGCATCAATATTATGAATATATGTATCACTACGATCGAGATTCAACAAGAATAGACCATTCCTCAAGGGTGCATGACCATAAAACATATTACTCATATAAATAGAACAACCATTATTCTCTGACTTAAATGAATAACCGTCTCGCATTAAACAAGATCCAGATATAATGTTCATCCTCAATGCAGGCACCAAATAACAATTATTTAGGTCTAAAACTAATCTCAAGGTAGATGTAGAGGTAGCGTGCCGACGGCGATCACATCGACCTTGGGACCATTCCCTACACGCATCGTCACCTCGTCCTTAGCCAATCTCCGTTTAATCTGCAACTCCTGTTTCGAGTTACAAATATGAGCAACTGAACCAGTATCAATTACCCAGGCGCTTCTACGAGCAATAGTAAGGAACACATCAATAGCATGTATATCAAATATACCTTTGTTCACTTTGCCATCCTTCTTATCCACCAAATACTTGGGGCAGTTCCACTTCCAGTGACCACTCCCTTTGCAGTAGAAGCACTCAGTTTCAGGCTTAGGTCCAGCTTTGGGCTTCTTCACAGGAGCGGAAACCTGTTTGCCGTTCTTCTCAAAGTTCCCTTTCTTTCCTTTGCCCTTTTTCTTGAAACTAGTGGTCTTGTTAACCATCAACACTTGATGCTCCTTCTTGATTTCTACCTCCTCTGATTTCAGCATCGCGAAGAGCTCAGGAATTGTGTTCTCCATCCCTTGCATATTATAGTTCACCAGGAAGCCTTTGTAGCTTGGTGGCAGTGATTGAAGAACTCTGTCAATAACACTCTCGACCAGAAGAACAATTCTCAACTGAGTCAAGTGGTTATGATACCCACACATTTTGAGTATGAGTTCACTGATAGAAATATTATCCTCCATCTTGCAGCTATAGAACTTGCTGGAGAGTTCATATCTCTCAACCCGGGCATTAGCTTGAAATATTAACTTTAGCTCCTGGAACATCTCATATGCTCCATGACGTTCAAGACGTCTTTGAAGTCCCGGTTCTATGCCGTAAAGCATGCCACACTGAACTATCGAGTAGTAATCAGATCGAGCTTGCCAGACATTCACAACATCTTCATCAGCTCCTGGAGCAAGTGTGTCACGTAGCGGTGCATCAAGGAAATAATTCTTTTGTGCACCAATGAGGATAATCCTCAAGTTACGGAACCAGTCCATGTAGTTGATACCATCATCTTTCAACTTAGCTTTCTCTTGGAACACATTAAAATTCAAGGGAACGGTAGCATGGGCCATTGGTCTACAACATAGATATGCAAAAACTATATTACTAAGTTTATGATAAATTAATTTCAATTAATCAAATTACTACTGAACTCCCACTTAAATTAACATACCTCAAGTCATCTAAGTGATACACGATCCAAATCAACTAACCCATGTCTGATCATCAAGAGATGGGGTAGTCATCAATGGTGAACATCTCTATGTTGATCATTGTTGGATTACGGGCTCCGCAAACCCAAGAAGTTGGAACACAGGGGCATGAATAAAGATCTCTCCCACTCACGTCTACCTAGCCTCTCGCCCTCGTCCGATGAAGAAATTCAAGTGAACAACAAGTGAAGCACACACAAGTTTACCCAGGTTCAGGCCACCTTGCGGTGTAAAACCCTACTTCCTGCTTTGGTGGATTGGCCTTAGGAGGGCTTGAATATGGATGAGTATGGTGGTTCCTGAGCTCAGGAGGGTTAGGAGGCATGAGTTCTTGCTCCCCTATGCGAGGGCGAAGTTTCTGTATCTGATCGACTTCTGTCCCCCCATAATGGGGATCCTAGCTACTTATATAAGCAGCCAGGGTCCTCTTCCCCCGAAATGTTTAGGCGGGAAGGGATCCCCCAATGACCATTTTGAGCGAGAACACAAGCACGTTCTTGTCCTGACAAAAGTGGTCTTCGCCTGCAAAAGGATCAGGCGGTGACGCGGTGGTTGGCTCGGTGGTGACGTCCTCCCTGTCGTCCTTGCGGTCTTCGGTCTTGTTGCACCGAAGGGGAAACCTTTGTCCCGCCCCTTGGGAACCTACGCCTGCGCTGTCTCCTTTGCAACAAAATGGCAACTGCGCCGCTGGCACGCGCAGGCACCCACTGGCACGGTGCGTCACTGCTTGCGGCACTGCCTCCTCCTGAGGCAGGCTTCGCCTTGGATTCTCCGCCCCTCCGGAGCTACCTAGCCGAGGCCGCTCCTAAGGGAGTCTTGTTGTCGTTCTCCTCACGAGGCCTAGCCCCCTCGCGAGGGTCTTGGGCAGCTGGTCGATCAGCTGGGCCGTACCAGGCAGTGGTAGGAGCGTGTCGCGGCCCGCAGACATGCAAGTCTGGGTACCCTAGTTCCTAGGACGCCGACAATCATATCTACTATATGACTCATGTTTGACCTTTCGATATCTAGTGTTCCGAGGCCATGTCTGTATATGCTAGGCTCGTCAAGTTTAACCCAAGTTTTCCGCCTGTGTAAATTTGGCGTACACCCGTTGTATGTGAACGTAGAGTCTATCACACCCGATCATCAAGTGGTGTCTCAAAATGACAAACTGTAGCAATGGTGCATACTCAGGGAGAACACTTTTATCTTCAAATTAAGAGAAGGGATCGTCTTATAGTGCTACCGTTGTTCCAAGCAAAATAAGATGTATAAAGGATAAACATCACATGCTATGAAAATATGTGACATGATATGGCCATCATCATCTTGTGCTTTTGATCTCCATCTCCAAAGCATCGTCATGATCTCCATCATCACCGGCTCGACACCTTGATTTCCATCTTTGTGTCGTGGTCGTCTTGCCAACTATTGCTTCTACAACTATTGCTAACTCATAGCTATAAAGTAAAGCAATTACATGGCGCTTGCATTTCATACAATAAATAAGAGAGAACCATAAGGCTCCTGCCGGTTATCGAATTACAAAACATGATCATCTCATATAATAACATATAACTCATCATGTCTTGACCATATCACATCACAACATGCCCTGCAAAAACAAGTTAGACGTCCTCTACTTTGTTGTTGCAAGTTTTACATTGCTACTACGGGCTTCTAGCAAGAACCGTTCTTACATACGGAAAAAACCACAACGGTGATTTATCAAGTTTGTTGTTTTAACCTTCTTCAAGGACCGGCCGTAGTCAAATTCGATTCAACTAAAGTAGGAGAAACAGACACCCACTAGCCACCTTTATGCAAAACAAGTTGCATGTTTGTCGGTGGAACCGGTCTCATGTACGTGGACATGTAAGGTTGGTCCGGCCCGCTTCATCATACAATACCGCCGAATCAAAATAGTACATTGGCGGTAAGCAGTATGACCATCACCGCCCACAACTCTTTGTGTTCTACTCATGCATATCATCTACACATAGACCTAGCTAATGATACCACTCTTGGGGAAAATTGCATGGAAAACAAAAAAATTCTACGCACATGCAAGACCTATCCATGGAGATGCATAGAAACGAGGGGAAGAGTTTGTCTACATACCCTCGTAGACTGTAAGCGGAAGCGTTTAGTAACGCGGTTGATGTAGTCCGACTTCCTTGCGATCTAACCGATCAAGTACCGAACATATGGCACCTCCGCGTTCAGCACACATTCAACTCGGTGACGTCCTCGCCTTCTTGATCCAGCAAGACGAGCAAAGTACTAGATGAGTTGCGGCAGCACGACGGCGTGGTGACGGTGATGGTGAAGCTATCTCCGCAGGGCTTCGCCTAAGAACTACAAAAATATGACAGAGGGACGAAACTGTGGAGAGGGGCACCGCACAAGGCGGCCAGCCCTAGGGCCCCTGCCCTGTTGCGCCCCCTTTCCTTGTATGTGTGTTGGAGGAAGGCAGGGGAGGGTGGCGCTCGCCTGCTTTCCTTTCTCACATGAGGAGGGAAAGGCAGGAGGGGCACCCCTCCCGTTTCCTCCCCCTAGGGCCGCCCGGCCATGGTAGGGGCGCACCAGCCCCCTTGTGGGCTGGTCTGTCCCTCCCTTGGACCATTAGGCCCATACACATATCGCGGTGTGTCCGGAACCCCTTCCGGTGTCCCGATGACTACCCAGTGCACTCTGAAACCTTTCCGGTGTCTGAATATCATCATCCTATATATCAATGTTTACCTCTCGACCATTTCGAGACTCCTCATCATGTCCATGATCTCATCCGGGACACGGAACAACATTCGGTCACCTAATCTTACAACTAATATAACATTATACACTACTAGGGAAATGCCTAGCAGTAGGGCGGGTCTAAGGGCTATCAGTAGCACGAGGCACCGTGCTACTGATACGTCGCTACAACTAACGTTTAGTAGTAGCGCGCTTTAACATGCGCTACTGCTATACCTATTTAGAAGTAGCGCTTTTCGTACCAGCGCTACTACTAAGTGCCTTAGCAGTACCGTTTTTGTGTCCAGCCCTAAAGAGCGCTACTACTATATTTTCACATTTTTTTGCTACGTATTTGCGATGTTTTTGTACAGGTTTTATACATTATTCTAATCTTATCATAAACATGCAATATGTTCATCATATCATACACATAATAGTCTCATCATATCATCCAACACAAATCATCTCATCACATCATAATCACGATATAGTTATATGTAACACCCCAAAAAATTGACCATGTTTTATTAATTAAAATTTTGCCAGGAATTAAAATTTTCATTTTTTCTGGATGTTTCTTTAGATTTCAGGACCATCCCTTCCCTTGCATATTGGAGTTTTTACCTCAAGTTAAAAAATTCCAACCATTATGTTAGGCTCTCTTATTCACTCATTACAACTTTTCTTATATCAGTTGAATTAATTATGTATTTGTCTCCCTAGTCTTAATCTCTCTAAAAATGGTCTCCCTTGGTTTTAGGGTCCCATTGGAACTGCAACCACTTGATAAAATTATCTAAATTTCCAACCAAAAATTGGAGATGTCATGTGATGTTGTTAGATCACTTTTATGCAAGAATATACTTATTTAATTTAATATTTTGAGCTCCACACCAGATTTTTAAATCTGGTCTAGAGGGAAAATTTGCACTACAACCCCTTTAAATATTCCTTTAATGCCTCCACCTAAATTATGGGATGTTCATAGGAGTATATTATTCAACTTTATGCAAAAACCCAGTTAGGTCCTTTGGAAGATTTGAGTGAACCAACCCCTTTTTCATTCTGGTCCAGTTTAGTATTTTGCACTACAACCCTAGTTTATTTTGCTCTAGTGCCCTTGAGCTTCTTCATGTGTATAGCCCTTCTTGCAAAACCCTTAAGTCCAGAAGAGTGGGCCTATTGGGATATTCTTGGTTCATGAAACAATGCCCTACACTTTATATCCAGAACTGAAGATTTGCAAAACTTGCACTAGCAAGTTTGTGGTTTTGCCCAACTAGCTTTGTCATCATCTCATTCACCTAAGGAGACTATGATCTGGAGATTTTGGCCACCAGTGGAGATGCCCTTGTGCCCATAAAATTCTGTCGAGCACCTTGTGTGCATGGCCAGTTTTGGCATAGTTCTTAGTTGACATTGTGGACTTGATCACCCGACCAATAAGACATGTCCACTAACCTCCTAGCTACCTCTAACCTAGGTCTGTTGTTTTGCTTTGGCATTCAAGCAAGTTTAGTCACCCTGGCATTTCGTCGAACGCTTGCCGTGCGTTGATGGGCCTCGAACCCCTCGTTGGTTACCCCAAGTGGAAGGTGTAAGATGCAGTAAGTAGAAGTGTTTTCCCCTAGCAAAGATGCCAAGGATCGAATCCCCAGAGACTCCTAGGTTCAACAAGTAGGTGTCAATTGCTAACGGCGCAATTAGCAATCAACGTGGACCTGCACACAGATACAAATAACTTTGCTCCCAACGAGTACAGAGAGGTTGTCAATCTCTCCGGCCTTGTAGTTCACAAAGGGTTAAAAGCAATATGATAGTAGTGATAGATAGTGTTTTGCAATAGTAAGTAAATAGCGAAAAGTAAATAGTAGATGTGATCAATGATGGTAATATGGACCGGAGTCTCATGATGTTCACTAGTGATGTCTCTCTCCCAAAAGACGATAAAACAGCTATGTGAGGTAAACAAATTACAGCTGGGCAATTGACAGGACCACGAACGCAAACCAATGCTGATTACATTGCAAAAAAGGTTGAGGTTCAAAGCATGGGCGGTACGCCAAAGTAAGTAGACCAAAATCCATCAATATCTACTACTAATCATCCACCTTGAGATATCTATCCAGAACATATCGCTGTTATTAAGTTGCGAGTCCCACCCATAGTGTAAACTCAATGCAACAAACAACTGCATTAAAAGAACTTTGCGTAAAGTAAACAATCCTTGCACCCGCGGGCACAAGCACCGCTGTTTTCCCCCTTGTGGCAACACCACATCCCCTAGACTCATGTTTCTGTCACTCAAGCTAGTCATCGAGGGGCATGAACCCACAATCGAGCATATGTTCCCTCTTGGAGTCACTACCTATTACTCGGCCAAAGCAATAAATAACAACGGAGAACATGCAAGATTTACTTATGAACTAAAATATAAAAGAGGTGAATCAAATATATTACTCAAGATCAATCTGAACATAATCTCATAATCCATCGGATCCCAGCAAACTCAACATAGCAACAGCATAAGGATTACATAGGTGCCTCGATCATGTAGGGCAGCTCACGAGGACTAATTAGTGAAGGACAAGGACGGGAGGAGAACATCACATAGCTACTGGTCATGGACTCATGGTCCAAGGGAGACTACTCACGAGTCATCCGGGAGGCGTCCATGGTGGTGGAGAAGCTCCCGGTGGTGATCCTCCCCTCCGGCAGGGTGCCGGGAAGAGTTCTCCTGGTGCTCCCGATCTTGGAAGCGGCGGCGGCAGCGGAACAGAGATGGGATCGCGAAAAGAAGTCCTGTTATGAGGGTTACGGAGGACCCTTTAAATATATGCCAAAGTAGGGCACCGGGGGAGCCTCGGGGGGCCCAGGCGCCCCCCCCCCCCCGGTGCGGCCCAGGGGGGGGCGCCCACAGGGCGCCTGGAGCCCCTGTGCCCCCCCCCAGGCTGCCCTTCGGACGCAGTGTTGTTTCCGGCTCGTTGATTTTTTATATAATTTTTCTGGATTTTTCTGGGCAGTTCTCGAAACGTGAAAACCTGAAATACAAAAACAGCCGAAAACAGAAACTGGCACTGGGGTGCACTGGATTAGTAAGTTAGTCCAAATATGATGAAAAGTGTATGGAAGTGTATGAATATCATAGCAATATCACCCAAAAGTGGCATGGAGCAAGCAGAAATTATAGATACGTTTTGGACGTATCAACATCCCCAAGCTTAATTCCTGCTCGTCCTCGAGTAGGTAAATGATAACAAGAATAATTTCTGTGGTGACATGCTATTAACCATATAGGACTTTCTCATAGTCATATGACAAAAGCTTACTGAGACAATGATTCTATAGTAATTAAGTTGTCTCAAGAGAAAATCACAAATGACTGAAAGTTTTACAACATGAAACTGAAACATCAAAAATATTTGCAATGAACATGATGTGCAAATATGATAAAGTGATATCTAGCTTGCCCCCTTTAGTGATGCAAAACATAAATGCAAGGGCACCTTCAAGGTTTAAGTGATGACTAGATACAATCATTTCAGAATAAACGATATCACAATCATGCAAAAGACAATGCTACTTTGGGACAATGCACATTACACTCAGAATGACAATCATGCTCTCAGTAGTTGGTGCTTTAACATAAAGGTAAAAGAAAGGTTAAGTGCTAAAGCTTTTTATTTTGAAAACATGGAAGCAATTGTGTCAACGGTAGTAGTACTTCATATGTGTCATGTATAAAACATCTTATAAGTTGCAAGCCTCATGCATCGAATGCCAATAGTGCTCGCTCCTTGTCCTAATTAGCTCGGATCCCCATGGGTTATCATTGCATTGCATATGTTTTAACCAAGTGTCACAAAGGGGTACCTCTATGCCACCTGTACAAAGGTCCAAGGAGATAGATCGCATTTGATTTCTCGTTTTTGATAAATCTCAACTTGAGGACATCCATACCGGGACAACATAGAAAATAGATGATGGACTCCTCTTTAATGCATAAGCATATTCTCATGAGAGATTGAGGATTAAGGTCCAAGCTAAAACTTCCACCATGATGCATGGCTTTGGTTGGCGGCCCAATGTTCTTCTCTAACAATATGCATATTAATTCAACCCACGGTAAATCACCCTTACTTCAGACAAGACGAACATGCATAGCAACTCACATGATATTCAACAAAAGTGTGACAGTTGATGGCGTCCCCAGAAACATGGTTACCGCTCAGCAAGCAACTTATAAGAAATGAGATACATAGGCAACATATTCTTTACCACAATAGTTTTAAGGCTACTTTCCCATGAGCTATGTATTGCATGGTTAATTTGCTTAGTGCAGGTGGAGGTTAGCAAAAGACTGGGAGCGACCAACTAAGAGAGCAATGACGGTCATAATCATGCAGAGCGACAAAGCAATATTGAATCAGGCATGGTAGTTATATCGCTACTTAGAAATAAAAGATCATCAAGGCTTGACAGACTTCCTTTACAGTCTTGAATATGCGTGAGCATACGCCAAGTCAATCAAAATAAATTCTCGAAGGAAGATATTACTAAACCATACCACATCATAGGCAAACAAACCAAGTTGGTATTCCAATAACACATTGGGAACCCCCCAGCTATTTGAGATTAACCAAAAGAAAACCTGAACTACTAAGCACCATCATGAAAGTAGCATCTTTATCATAGACACATTAACCCATGCAACAGAAGCAAACTCTCTTAATAAGGTGAGCATGGTAATTAAAGAGAGTTCAAGCAACCAACTAAATAAAAGCTCTTGAAAAGATAAGCATGAATACTAAGAGCAGAGTATGATAGTAGCTATTAAAAGACAAAGAACACACACAGCATAGATAGACATGAAAATTCTATGTAATGTTCTAGGTAGAGGTGGAGCGTGTTTCTCTCCCACATAAAGGAATGCTGGGTTCCGACTCATTATGAAAAACTAAAAAGAAAACTAAAAGCAAGACGCTCCAAGCATAGCACATAACATATGAAGTGATAAAAATATAGCGAAACGAAAGACGAACTGATAATGTTGATGGAGAAGGGGATGCACGGGGGCATCCCCAAGCTTAGACGCTTGAGTCTCCTTGAATATTTCTTGGGGGTGCACGGGGGCATCCCCAAGCTTGAGCGCTTGACACTCCTGAATCTTTTTATCATCTTCCCTCGCACACTTGAAAACTCCCTTCATACACAACTCATCATAATCTGATTAGCGAGGTTAGTACCCTTAATAAAATAATTATAACTTGCTGGAAATAAGGATATTCTTGAAGTTCTACTGTTTCTCAAGATTGCCAAAAGGTTTTTGTAAAGAGAAAGCAAGTTCTTAATTTGCAAAGTGAAGGTAAGGCAAAACAGGACAGAATCTGTGAAAAACAGAACGGTAGGCAGTAATTGACCTGTTCGGGATACTTATGCAACTCAAATCAAAAAACTCAGAACTGACGCACGAAAGACAATTATACAGAGAACGCTGTCGAAAAAAATCAGACCAAAAAGATGATCTGGTGATTTTATACGAATTTTTCTATCCAAGGACAGAATCTGTTTCCTGGACAGCACCTCACAACTTTTGAACTTTCTAGCAATCAGAGGCTATACTTGGCACAAATATGAAAAGCAAAGATACAATGATGATGCTACAGCAGTAAACAACATCAAGACACAACAAAAGCAACAAAATTATTCATGTGGGCTGCCTCCCAAAAGCGCTTTCTTTTATGCCTTTAAGCTAGGCATAATGCATAGAGGAATCAATAATCATCATAATAATCGGAGTTATAAATGGGTTCAAATGATTCCTCAACAAGTTCATTCTTGTTCCTTCTAGGAAAGGGGTACACACTTTTTGCCTTCCCGCGTAAGCGGATTTGTCCCTTACCTATATCGATGAACCCTTTAACTGCTCGGAGGAAGTCCCTTCCAAGCACTATATTTCCTTGGTTTGGCTCCACGATGAAGAAATCAATCATTGCAATCCCTTTAAGGAATTTAACTGGCACGTCTTTTATTTTTCCCTGGATTTCAGAAATATCTCCATTAGTATGTTCATGATAAGATGGTAGTATATCCATATTAAATTTTAAAAAATCATGAATAGTTTTTGGCATAGTAGAAACCATAGATCCAATATCACAATAAGCAAGGAAGTCTTGATTAGAGATGCTAATCCTAACAAGAGGCTCCCGGTCATTATCTATTTCCAAAATATCTCTCTTATTGGGTTTGGGTTTATCTACCTTTATTAAGTCTAGAGCATCCATTCTCTTTTCAATAGTAGCAAGTCTATCTATGATAGTATCAAAATTATGATCATAAACAAAGTAACTAGATAGACCATGTATAATTTCAAGAGCTCTAGCTTCATCACACTCTAAGAAATCTCCCTCAGCTATAATGTCAAGGGAGTGTTTACACCATTTAAAAAGACCATGGTAAAAATTTCTAAGCACAATTTTTATAGGTATCCAAGGCATAATTCTCCTATGTGCATCAGAAATTCTGTAACATTCCTTCTTCATATTTTCTCCATCCCTTTGATGGAAATCTAGAACTTCTGATTCCCTCAAAGCACCAAATCCTAACATGTTTGGCTAAACAGAAAGGACTACTAATAAAAAGGCAAAATAAATTTTTTTTTTGTGATTTTTGATTAAAAGGAACTACAGCAAAAAAAATGAAAGGTAAACTAACAAGACTAAAAACCAAAGGTAAAAGATAGAATGCAACTTCCCTATCCTGAAGAGTGGAGTCCCCGGCAACGGCGCCAAAAAATACTCCTTGATGGGCCTCGAACCCCTCGTTGGTTACCCCAAGTGGAAGGTGTAAGATGCAGTAAGTAGAAGTGTTTTCCCCTAGCAAAGATGCCAAGGATCGAATCCCCAGAGACTCCTAGGTTCAACAAGTAGGTGTCAATTGCTAACGGCGCAATTAGCAATCAACGCGGACCTGCACACAGATACAAATAACTTTGCTCCCAACGAGTACAGAGAGGTTGTCAATCTCTCCGGCCTTGTAGTTCACAAAGGGTTAAAAGCAATATGATAGTAGTGATAGATAGTGTTTTGCAATAGTAAGTAAATAGCGAAAAGTAAATAGTAGATGTGATCAATGATGGTAATATGGACCGGAGTCTCATGATGTTCACTAGTGATGTCTCTCTCCCAAAAGACGATAAAACAGCTATGTGAGGTAAACAAATTACAGCTGGGCAATTGACAGGAGCACGAACGCAAACCAATGCTGATTACATTGCAAGAAAGGTTGAGGTTCAAAGCATGGGCGGTACGCCAAAGTAAGTAGACCGAAATCCATCAATATCTACTACTAATCATCCACCTTGAGATATCTATCCAGAACATCTCGCTGGTATTAAGTTGCGAGTCCCACCCATAGTGTAAACTCAATGCAACAGACAACTGCATTAAAAGAACTTTGCGTAAAGTAAACAATCCTTGCACCCGCGGGCACAAGCACCGCTGTTTTCCCCCTTGTGGCAACAGCACATCCCCTGGACTCATGTTTCTGTCACTCAAGCTAGTCATCGAGGGGCATGAACCCACAATCGAGCATAACGTTCCCTCTTGGAGTCACTACCTATTACTCGGCCAAAGCAATAAATAACAACGAAGAACATGCAAGAATTACTTATGAACTAAAATATAAAAGAGGTGAATCAAATATATTACTCAAGATCAATCTCAACATAATCTCATAATCCATCGGATCCCAGCAAACTAAACATAGCAACAGCATAAGGATTACATAGGTGCCTCGATCATGTAGGGCAGCTCACGAGGACTAATTAGTGAAGCACAAGGACGGGAGGAGAACATCACATAGCTACTGGTCATGGACTCATGGTCCAAGGGAGACTACTCACGAGTCATCCGGGAGGCGTCCATGGTTGTGGAGAAGCTCCCGGTGGTGATCCTCCCCTCCGGCAGGGTGCCGGGAAGAGTTCTCCTGGTGCTCCCGATCTTGGAAGCGGCGGCGGCGGCGGAACAGAGATGGGATCGCGAAAAGAAGTCTTGTTCTGAGGGTTACGGAGGACCCTTTAAATATATGCCAAAGTAGGGCACCGGGGGAGCCTCGGGGGGCCCAGGCGCCCCCCCGGCGCGGCCCAGGGGGGGCGCGCCCACAGGGCTCCTGGAGCCCCTGTGCCCCCCGCCCCAGGCTGCCCTTCGGACGCAGTGTTGTTTCCGGCTCGCTGATTTTTAATATAATTTTTCTGGATTTTTCTGGGCAGTTCTCGAAACATGAAAACCTGAAATACAAAAACAGTCGAAAACAGAAACTAGCACTGGGGTGCACTGGATTAGTAAGTTAGTCCAAATATGATCAAAAGTGTATGGAAGTGTATGAATATCGTAGCAATATCACCCAAAAGTGGCATGGAGCAAGCAGAAATTATAGATACGTTTTGGACGTATCATGCGTGCACGGAGCGCGGCCAGAGCGCGCGTTTTCCACGTGCCGCGCCCGAGCCGCCGCGCCCCTGGCCTGTCTCCCCCGAGCTTATCCAAACCTTCTGCAGCTCGTAGCATAGAGCCAAGCCTCTGCCTGCACCCCTCACAGGCGCCACAGCACCTCGCCACGTCTCCGGCAAGCCAGGAGCTAGCCGCCATCGCCGCCTGCTGTGGTCGGTGCCGTACGGGCCACCTGGCGCGCCCCCGAGCACCCCAGAACGCCGTGCTCATCCACAACTTCGTCGTCTACCTCTGCAAGCTCTGCCAGCCAGCCCCCACCTCCCCTGCACTGCAATAGTGCCGCCGCCGTCGTCCTTATCCTCGGCCATCGTCGAACCGACCTTGATCACCTATGTAAGGATGCCCCGAACCCCTCCGCAGCCTCAGAGAACTACTAGCCGCCCCGCAGAGCAACCCCGTAGCAGCCAATCGCCCTGGGGGAGTTTTCTTCTTCATCTCCGGCGAGTACAGCCGCTGCCGCACTCCAGTCCAATCCGTCACAACCAGCGCCCCTCCCGTCCAGCCAGCACCACCGTCCGACTCCCTATGATCCTGCAGAGCCGCCCATCACCTCAAACTAGCTCGGGAACCACCGTAGTGCGAAGCCCCAAATCCACCCGAGGCAGCCGTCCGCCATGAGGCTCGTCGCCGTCGTTTTCCTACACCTCCGTCGCCCCCTCGACCATCGGGAGGACCGCCCCAGTCTGGCGGATCCATCCCTGCACTCGGACGCCCTTGAGGGACCGCCGTTCGCCGGCGTTGATCGCCGGAGCCCCGCCTCGGTTCGGCCAGAGGAAGAAGGAGGCGGGGGGCGACTGGTCAAACCTGACCAGTGGGCCGCCTGGGCCCTTTATCAGTGATCCAGCACTAGCCCACGCGGGCATAAGTGGAGGCGCATTCCTCGAAGTACGTCTCCCCTTCCTGGAAACGTATTCTTTGCTGATGCGTTTTCCTTTTTCTGGTTTTTATTAAAACAGAGTTGACTGATCTTTGACTGGCAATATCTCTTTAAATATTAATCCAAATGTCTTGATTCTTTTTATGTTGCTTCCCAAATATTGTCTAATTTATTTTCATATTTATTTGAAAATTTACCAGACAACTTTTTTGGGCTGTTTTGAGTCTATGTATTGATTTCTTATTATTTCATTTAGGATTTTGAAGAGGGAGAAAACTTCCAAAAAAAATTGGAATGCATTTCTCCTCCCCGTTACTTGAAGGCAAGCATCCTGAACCCCGTTATGATATACGTTGTTTGCTAAATCATATGAACTCCATCAATATACTAAAGTGGAGTGACGTTATTTCATGTGGAGTCATACTCTTGCATATCAACATATGGTGAGAAATATATTTTTTCTGTTATGTATGTGATGTTGGTGACAGAAACTACTTCTCATGCCACATATGTCTCGTGTTAGTTCGGATGGAGTCCGAAGAAAGGTTGGGTTCCGGTGAACTCAACCACGTGACTGACATCTCGTTGTGACGAGGATGGGCAGTGAGGCAGGATGAGGCATGAGGGGTGGTGACCCTATCAGGAATGTGACGCCCCGAGACCGATGCGCCAGGTGTCAGCCAGTTATTCGTCATCGTTGCCATGTCATTTGCTTGCGTGTTGCACTTGTCATGTCATCATGTGCATTTCATTAGCATGTTTTCAAAACTTGCATTCGTTCGGGCTCCCCAGTTCTCTCCGTTGTCCGTTCTGAGTCCAGACACACTCGCACGCGCCGGCGGCACCTCCGAATATTTATTTTATAAGTGGCCGGAAAATGTTCTCGGAATGGGATGAAACTTGGCGTGTGGTCTTATTGTAGTGTAGACAGACCGCCTGTCAAATTTCATCGCATTCGGAGTCTGTTTGATATCCCAACCGTAAAATCTATAGCGGCACTATAGCCGGATAAACGTCGGACGTTTCGGTGTTCCGAAACTACCGCTGGGCCTCTCTCTCTCTCTCTCTCTCTCTCTCT